>OX579648.1:7916017-8059377 GCA_951230895.1 Carpatolechia fugitivella | reverse complement strand
AATAGAGAGAGTACTAATGTGCTGGATATCCTGGCTACAGCATCTGCTCATCGTGTTCAGCCACCATTGCATTGTATGTAGAATCAAGTACTGATCAAAATGAATCCAAACACGACATATCTGCTATTATTTTTTCAAGAGTGTAGTTACTAGAGTGCTGGATATTATGGCTGCAGCATCAGCTTATCGTGTTGCCACCATAGCATTGTTAGATACAAATCTAGAATCAAATACTGATCAAAACGAATCCAAACACGATAAATCGGCTATTATTTTTTCAAGAGTGTACTAGAGTGCTGGATATCCTGGCTGCAGCATCAGCTCATCGTGTTGCCACCATTGCAATGTATGTAGAATCAAATACTGAGCAAAACGAATCCAAACACGGCATATCTGCTATTATTTTTTCAAGAGTGCTGGATATCCTGGCTGCAGCATCAGACCAATAATTCCATCATCATGCAAAGTTATATAGCATACATGAGTTTTTCAAATTTTAGGTCACACGTACGTTTAAAAGTGAGAAGTAAATACACATTATGCGTCTAAGAACCCTACCGCAGTTAACAAGAGCTGATGACCTTGAAACGGCGGAACCGATTTTGATGAAACATGTCTAACCATGAACCATCGCTAGAAAACCTGCTTTCAAATAAAAAAAACCGCATCCAAATTGGTTGACCCGTTTAAGAGCTACGGTGGCGCAGACAGACACAGAGCGGTCAAACTTATAGCACCCCTCTTTTTTGCGTCGGGGGTTAAAAAAAAAGAACAAGATACGAGTCTTGTGGGTGGAGTATTTTCCGGTTGTTCGATTCTCCACAGTGAGCGTACATTTTTAGTTGTAACGTCGAAAAATAAAGACATTTTTATCTTTTATCTGTAACTACCTGAGAGTAGAAGCGGTAGGACTAAATTGAAACTCGATACCTGTAATTAACAACGGACATGAGGTTTGAGGTTATTATATTAATTAATTAAATATTATGAGTAATACAATTTTATTTCTTGCACGGTTCTGAAGCGTTCCAGTTGGAACTGCGCAATCGTTTTTCCGCAATTGGAATCCACGGCAGATGTGGACAAGGACCTCGAAAGTGTGACCAAGGTAATTCGCGAAGTAGGAACTAGGTATTTCAAGGGGAAGCGGGGTAGCCAAAAGTCTAAACTTTCGGCGGCGGCGGGAACTCTGGAATTGATATGAAGATTCAACGCGAGATGCCGGAGGGAGCTCCGCCGGACATCCTCCGTCTCAACAAGGCGGTGAGACGAGATCACGGAGACAAATACAAACTTTGTATTTGTCTCCGTGAACGAGATCTCCGAAGCCACAATACGCAACTCATAAAAGAGGCGATTGAGCAAAATCAGGGGTCAAAAGTCTTTGCTAAAAGACTGGGTAGGAGGCACCCGGAAGGCAAAATTGTCACATCAGTTATAATAATAGCTCAATGCATCAGTTCCGGAAATCCTCGCCGAGTTCGAAGACTTTTATTACATATGGCCGTTTTATGCCTCGCATGCCTCCGCCTGACGCAAACGACCCAAGAGCCACACTGACACGCCACTTTCTCACTGACGTGGACGAAGACGAAATTGAGAAAGCTCTCGAACAGGTTAAAAATGGGAAGGCTCCTGGCGAAGGCGGAATTACTTCCGAGCTTCTCACTCAGAGCAGGAGGTACTACAGTGCCTAGAAAGCTAAAAGAGCCAAAATTAACGTTTGTAGTGAGTGGTTCAAAACTACCACCTCGCTTGAACAGGGGTATTGTGCCGGTTCGCTAATGGCTGGTTTACACGTATTAAGTTGTCAAGTAGCAACTAAATTTTAAGCTACTAAGTTTTAAGTAAGTGTTTACACGTCATTTTAGTAGTTAAGCTCTTTAGTTAGCCCAAGATGGACGATCAACAGCGAATTCAAATCTGTAATAAATAAAATAATAAAGTATAATAAAATATTTATATAATTAATATTATATTATTATTTATTTTTTATATTATATTATTATTATTTTTAATGATTAATATTTAATATTAATTTTATATTAATCATTAATGTTTTTATACCATGTTTCTATATCTATATAATAATATATATTAAAATATATCCAAAAAAGAAACATAAAACACTCGCACTTAACTTCGCATTTAACTTAAAATTAACTAAATCGCGCCTTTCCAAACGTGTCAAGTGACAGGCCACGCCCACCAACTTACCCGAAAAATAGAAAAAGTTCTAATCTACTTGTTTACTTGCACACTAAATTTTAACTTGCTACTTACTACTAAATTCGTTCGTTTACACGCATTAATTTACTTAAAATTAAGTTAAAATTTAGTTAACTACTAAACAACTTAATACGTGTAAACCAGCCATAACGCTCACCGGTGTAAACACCCGAAAGTAAGGGCAGCCGCGAACACGCATGTTAACGCTGATTGGCCAATAAAGGCCGATTCCCCATTGGTCGCGCCCGCGAGTTTTCAGTCAGTCACGGCGAGCGGTAACGAGACGGGAACAGGAACCATTATCTTTTAACTTCTTAGAAATAAACCAGATTCGCTTTGTAACTGATAATAATAAATACACGTGAAAGACCTAAACTGTTGTTCGCCATTAAACCACGTAAACCCTAGGGACACACCCCTAAACCTGGCCCCACGTTGGGCGCCACACGTTTATATTTATTTGGTTGAACAAAATTTAAAAAAAACACGTTATTCAATTATGCCCGTCTTTTTAGCTTCTGCTCATGGGTGTAACAAACTTTTTAAAGATATGACAAGCCCATCGCTTGGTCTGGTTGAAGTCGCTCATCTTTCGAAAGCTTTAGCTGAATGGAAGTCATCTAGCCGCAGCGAGATCCCTAAATCTGTGCACTCTCAAAGACAATGGGATTAGCCTTTGTGCAAAAATGTACAAGAGGAGTTGTTATCCACTGCCACGGACACCACAGATCGCGCCCGTCTCCTCGCAGTATTTGAGAAGGAGTCCGGGTTATGGCTGGACGCTTTGCCATCCGCAAACATCGGTACTCTCCTAGATAACTGCACACTGTCCCTATCTACGAGGGCTGATTGATAAGTTTCCGAAACGACAAAGAAAAACTTTAAAAATCTATTTAAAATAAATTTATTTCTCAACGTAGTTTCCTTCTACCTCGATGCATTTAGTCCAGCGCTTCTCCAATGCCGTTACACCAGTTTGATAAAATGTTTTCTCCAACTCCTCAAAATACTCGTCCACGGCAACAATGACTTCTTCATTTGATGAAAATCTCTGGCCACCTAACCATTTCTTCAGGTTTGGGAATAAGTGGAAGTCACACGGGGCCAGATCCGGGGAATAGGGTGGATGCGGTAGCAATTCGAACCGCAATTCATGGAGTTTGGCGACTGCAACCATTGACGTGTGTGCAGGTGCGTTGTCATGGTGGAACAAAACTTTTTTCTTGGCCAAATGTGGTAGTTTTTTCTGGATTTCTTCACTTAATTTTTGCAGCAAGCTTGCGTAGTACTCTCCATTTATTGTTTTTCCTTTGCAGATAATCGACTAAAATAATCCCTCGAGCATCCCAAAAAACAGTCGCCATCACTTTGCCGGCCGACAAAACCGTTTTTGCTTTCTTCGGCGCAGGTCTTCCGCTCTCAGTCCACTGCTTAGATTGTTCTTTTGTCTCGGGAGTATAATGATGTATCCAGGTTTCATCGACTGTTACATAACGCCGCGAAAACTCGTTAGGATCTCGGTTAAACAGCGCCAAACACTCCGATGAATCGTCCACTCGACGTTGCTTTTGGTCAACAGTGAGCAAACGCGGCACCCATCGCGCGCAAAGCTTTTTCATTCCCAAATGTTGGTGCAAAATATTAAAAACGCGTTCAGATGAAATGCTCACCATCTCTGCTATCTCTCGCAACTTCAAGCGCCGATCATTCAATACAATTTTGTGAATTTTTTTGATCATGTCCGGATTCGTGACTTCATTTGGACGGCCAGACCTGTGGGCGTCTTCGCAGCTCTGTCTTCCACGTTTAAAATCAGTTACCCAGGTGTGAATTGTACTCAATGCAGGAGCAGAATTACCTAAAACACTGTCTAGCTTGGTTTTAATCTGGGTTGCTGTTTTCTGTTTTAAAACGTAAAACTTTATCACCGCACGAATTTCGTTTCTTTCCATTGTTAAGAAAATTTACGACAGAGAAAGTTCTACGTCCTATCAAACAAATTCCACCAGTTCGATTAAATTCAAATTTGGCGTTCTATTTTCAAAAAGATGCCAAAATATAATGTAATATTATTTTTTTGCGTATCATTTTTTTAAGTTCGTCGTTTCGGCCAGTTATCAATCAGCCCAGGTATTAGCCTCAGGTTGGGGCTCAAAACAAATCAGCCACACCAGTGCAAATGCGGGACAGCAGTTAACGAATTAGGGTACCATGGACTATAGTGCCAAAGAAGCGCAGGTCGCATCCCACGACACGCGGCGTTGAATGACATAATTCGTCAGGCGCTAGCCTCAGTGAACGTTCCGGCAAAACTGGAACCAAACGGAATCGTTCGC
The DNA here is from genome assembly GCA_951230895.1 of Carpatolechia fugitivella. NCBI lineage: Eukaryota > Metazoa > Arthropoda > Insecta > Lepidoptera > Gelechiidae > Carpatolechia > Carpatolechia fugitivella. The sequence goes on along the minus strand of OX579648.1, from coordinate 8,054,812 downwards.
TCCGACGGTAAGAGACCCGACGGATTGACGCTCATCCCATGGAAACAGGGAAGGTGCCTGGTGTGGGACGCGACCTACCTCGACACGCTTGCTCCATCTCACGTCCAGGCCACTTGCAGACGAGCGGGTGCAGCTGCTGCGAGCGCCGAAATTTTAAAGACCCGGAAATACGAGGAGCTAACCGGTTCCTACATGTTCTCTCCTCTGGGTTTTGAGACCATGGGTCCCTGGGGCCCCGATGCCAAAATAATATTAAGAGATCTTTCAGTGCGCCTCATCGAGACCTCTGGTGACCGCAGAGCTGGCAGCTTCCTCGGACAAAAAAAAGCCTCGCCATTCAGAGAGGAAACGCGGCCAGTCTGCTGGGCACTATGTCTTGCGGAGACGCACTGGAAGATATCTTCTATTTGTAAATATTTTGTATATTTTAATTTTTTGTTTATTATTAATTTTTGTTTTTTATTGTAATTATGAAATGGCGATAAATTACTGAATATCTTAATCAGTTTTAGGTTAGGATTGCCAGATGTTCGATAGTAAAAGTATCGAGTAGATTAAGTATATTTATGTGACTGTGAATCTGAAAAGTTACAACTTTTGGGATATGGAGTTATTGATAGTTCCTAAAACTAGATAAAATTACCTATCTAAAGAAAAAAGAACCAGATCTATAAGTACAACCATTTTTTTTTAATAATTTTTGAATCTGAAACTGTCGAAATGCACAAGTTGAGAAAATCGAATTTGAAGTTTATGGTCGTGAAAAATATACTTACTTCTACTGCGAAGTTACGGAGTGATTGATATCAAGCTAATCTGATAACATTCAAGATTCATAATACGTACCTCATGTCTTTGTAGCGTGTATAGTTTAAAAGATTTTGAGGGAAGAACGTGCAAGAGAGAAAAAGGATTTTCAAAGTTATTAATGAATTATAAAAAAATATGACTTGGATAACTAATTAATCATCATGGTTAGTTGTGTTAAGGTATTAGAAAAGGAATAAAATAAAATTAAACTTCGTACTATTAATATTTTTTATTTTTATTTGAAAATTAACAATTAGGTTATATTAATCCTGAATACATTGAGCTATTATTCCTGAATACTAATAAATCAATTTTAATTTGTTTTTTTTTTTTTTAATAATAACACAATCACAACAATAGGAACTATTTTAGACAAGAATCTATAGAATATAGCAATGCTTTGGTCTATTTTTTCGACAAATAAGTTTAGTACGTTTGTATTTTTCTATGGGCAAAAAAGGGTACAACTTTCGGGGTTTACTAAAGTTTAGTGTCACAAGTAAGTACATTCTAAAGCAGGTACAACTTTGGCACTAAACTTTCAGATTGAATAAAATGCGACGAAATTATGAAATAAAACCAAATAAATATTAAAAACAGAATGTTTATTGGACTGCGGGTGCGGGTGACTGACAGCGGCGAACTGGGGGATGAGGGCGAACGCGCCGCTGCTGCTCCTGCGATCCCCCGCGCGTCCCATCCCATGTCGTCACCCCCGCGTGGCCTTCACCTTGGTTGGAAATCGCGGTTTTCAACAAGGCGCGTTTCACATTGTGCAAGTTCTTGCATGCAAGTATGACGTCACACTTGCGTACAAGTTACTTGTATTGTAAACTTTAATTTGAAACTTGCATGCAAGTTGCATATCACTTGCGCAGACAAGCGTTAGTTGCGCATTATGTTTACAAGTTCAAAACTACCTGCATGCAAGTTGACGTTTCCATTACTCAACTGCGTGCATTATGCAGGCTACTTGCATAATGGAAACGCAGCTTTACAAGTTCAAAACTACCTGCATGCAATTTGCAGCCTGCATGCAAGTTTACGTTTCCATTACTCAAGCTGCATGCAACTTGCAACTTGCATAATGGAAACGCGGCTTAAGCCATCTGGCGTGTAAAGTATTTTATTTATTTATGGACAGCTTTTATGACACATTAGACAATAACATTTGAAACATTAAGCCAATTAAGTTTTCACTGAAATTGATACGTGACATTGGATAAACAAACAATATGGTGGGTCTTAAGTTAAATTACAAAAATTTTGAAGATCAATGTAATTTTTATGGCTGGTAATTTTAAATTAAAGATGTTATCTGTAATCAGTATTTTACTTCATATTTGATGAAAGTGTATGAAAACACTGAGTTTTACCGTCTGTAAAGTAGCGTCCGAAAGTTGTACCCTCCCTCAGTACTAAACTTTACGAACTTCTAAAAGTACTTAATAAACGTTTTTGACGGGTAGTTATTTCATGTGCCTATTTACATCTCCATTTTTTTAAATTCGCATACCTTTTCTTATTTTGGGTACTAGCCATGCGAAAAGTGCTGTTTTCACAGCTGTACGATACCTAAGAGGATGTAAGGGTACGATACTTTTTTAATGCGTATAATAATTTAGAATTTTACCAGTTTTGGTACGGTAATCAACATCTGGCAAGACTGAGTTATAAGCAGTTTCAGCGCGCTCAAACGCCGTTCCGTTTTGATTTCGCTCATGAGCCGTATTATCGCGATTTCTGAATCGGTACGCGAGTAATCGCTGTCAGTACTTTGGGCCGTGAAATCTGATTCGGAATACACCCAGTCGAATTTGACATTACGCTTACGCTTACGAGAATTTCGCTTTGGTGCATGGGCGCCGTTGGCGGAAGATGGCGGCGGTCATGACCCAATCCGTGACGTCACAATGTCTGCCGTAATCCCACTGACAGTGATTCGGTACGCTACGCGGTTTTGAGCACTCAAAGTGATTCCAGCCAGCCCAAGCAGCCAGATTCCAGCGCAAATCGGAACGCGACCTACGTAATAGAGCTATTTTATTCTGTGAAAAAAAGAAAACACTACTTGGAGCTTCGACTTGGAGAAACAAAACGCAAAATCTATTTCCAGTTTCTAAACGAAAACTACTGTTCGTGCGACTGCGTGCTGTCAAAGTTGTCAAAACAACCACCCACCCACAGACAGACAGACGGACAGAGACGGACTAGAGAGCAAGCTAGAGAGACCAACAACACAACAGTTTTCACGCGCTTGCCGCGGCTGCGCGGGTTTCAGAAGCAGGCATATTACAGTAAAAATACGAGAACTTGTGATCGTTAAGTGTTTAGTGATGAAAATGGTTATTATCTTTTAATTTAATGAAACTTTGTGTAAAGTGACATTGCTTCCCTTCTTGGCAGGTAAGTTAAAAACTTATTTTATTTGCACTATTTTCTGCCTTTGTTTAGCCGAAGTTTTGTTTGATTTGTATCTAACAATAAAATTATCACGTTTCATAGCGTACTCATAGTGAGTCTTTGGTTTCTTGGCGCTAGCAATAACATACCTTTGAGGGATTGATTGAAAACTTATTTAACCTCTAATTTGAAAGTGCTCAAATTTACAAGTACCTACTTATTTATTTGCTAACCTCTTCTATACACGGTGTTACAAAAAGACGAGAAAATTTTGTATGGAGACCATCTACATTTTGTATGGGAATGCTATTTTTTTAAATCGTTTTCGACCTATGTTCTTTGGGGAAAGTTGTTCAGTTTTACGAGCAGATTAACACCCTTTCGGCTTTATTCGTAGTTTTGTAACACCTGGTATATTTATTTATTTTGCAGTGGCTGGAACCTTTTATAAATAGTAATAATAATTTACATGGTTAAATCCTATGAACAAATCATTTCTGTTTTAGATAGGGTATAAATAATTAGAGAAGAAATTTATGTAAGTAAATAATGACTCCATTATTACCTTTTGTATAATAATTGTATTTAAATGTAAGTGTCTAAACTTGCAGTTCACAAACTGGTAAAACAGAAGCAGTGGGACACCTGCTTATCTAATAATTTTGTTTGAAGATAATTATTTTCATACATACCTGTGGCTGTATGGAGTCGTTCCCATTTTTGCAAAATATTGCTACTAGAAAGAATCAATATTTTTGGCGGCAGTTGCAACTGCAACATCAGAGTGTAATGCAGTTGCAGATCCCCACATCTATAACTAAAGTTGCAGCAACTCTATTCTTCTTCTTTTCGAGTTGATTCGGCGACTCCAATACTCAGCCATGGATACAGCATTATAGAGATTGTCGCTTGTACAAGTGCTGGGGCAAGCAGGGCAAGACATTAACTAAGCCATTGTCTGTGGAGAGACATCACACAAACATGTACTATCAGAAGTATACTCGTATCCCCATCTACGCATGTTTTCTTTACTTCAACCGACTTGAGTCCGGAGTCTGATAAGAGAGTTCCACGTCGGCCAAGGTAGACTATGCCCAGGGTCCGGCTCTCTGTCAATTGAGTTAACAATGTTGGGGGTACCTCCCCTTCCAGATATTAAGCCAGGCTTGGGAAGCTTCGCCATTTAATGGAGAAACTTCCTTGACAAAACTGTGCTGGTTTTTTAGTCTCAGATACACTGGCACATGGGAGTGCGCGGGTCTGTTTCCTTTTAGCAATTCTATTAAAATCTCTCTCCTTACCCTTTATAAAATGTAATATGTGATCTTCGTTATTGGCTATGTATAATTTTAATGTCAGTTATTTAAGATGTGTTTATGTGCTGTGAAGTGTCACTAATAATAAATAAATAAATAAATAATTAAACTGCCGAATAGAGTGCATTTTTTTCTTTAATTTATCTTTATAATTTTAGTAGAAAATTATCTAAAATTTACTATAAAATATTTCTTTTAAGATAGCAATCTCCAAATTTTATCATGATGAGTTTATTATAATAATCAAAATCTAAGAAACACTAACAAAATATTATTTTTATCAAAGAAAAAAGGTTATTATGATTGGATGTGTTTTAAAACGTTATCTGTAGATTTTGATAGCAGTCTTTGTTTGGCACAATCTGTACAGATCCATTGTTTCATTCGACAATAAAACACAATAAAAATTGCATATCTGTTGTGAAACAAGGCAATGCAAAAGTACAATTTGGAATAGGTATTAAATAAGTACTATGTAAGTATTATGTTTTCTTTCCTTTTTCATATAATCTTTTATTTAACTTCACCAGTGCCCTAACATGTTTCGGCCAAATTAAACTGAATTTTTAAACATATCCTCTTAATTGATAAACACCCTAAAAAGATAAAAATTACCTGATGCTTCAACCGGGATTGTCTCCACATGATCTCCTTAAAGGTTAGTTAGATGCAGATGACACTCTGCCTGCATTCAGGGTAGTCCGCTAACAAGGGTACTCCTCAGTTAATAAAAACTATTTTCATTTACTTATGTTATGTTGTGTACCACTGCTGGATGAAGCCCTCCCCTCAAAAACACCAAGTAAGATCTCTTCTTCTTCTTATCTCTTCATATAAACGCCATTTCGCACGCCCACATGTATACGCGCGGCTACAAAATTTAAAGGCTCAAACCCCCAAAAAATCCTTTATTTTTAAACCCTAATAACTCATGTTACTTACTACTTGTTGCTAAGCTCAGTAATTTACATTCTTATTAATTTATCAATTTTCAGCCATACTTATCTATTGCAATGAAACTCACACTTACAGCATAAATGTAATCAATAAATTGTGATAGAATCTTATACTATCATGATTATAGCTATTGCTGATAAGATTGGCTGGTGGTGGTGAAGTCATATTCGGAATTTTCCGTACAACAGTACTTATTTATAGTAATAGTTTTTATTCAAAACAGTCGAAAAACAGGTGTCACAGTTCCTGAGTGAGTGAGGCGCTCTTTATTAATTTTTCGAATATCATGAGAAACTATTTTTATGTACATACTACTTTACGGAATGATAACTTTCAAAACTTTCAATACATACACAAAGGCAGGTTATCTCAACTCGAAATAGTCCTTTATCAGAAATTAATTCAATATCACATAGAGGATCAATAGATGCCGTTACTTGACTTCAATAGCACTGTAATACCTTCATTTTTATAGCTTGTAATAATTATTGCAAATTATCATACACTGCAGCAGATAGTGACAACGATTAACTTAAATGGAATCGGATACTTGATAGTCGATATCGGTATCGCCAGCCCGATATTGTTACTGCGCTTATCATAAGGAGTTCAGTGGTTACGTGTCTGCGGAGTCGTTAATACAAAACATGGCTCAATACCGCGCGGGAAAGTCCGGCATCAACGCCGAGGCGCAGGCGAGGATCAACAGCAAGTACAACGACGATGTTGCCACCGAAACCCTCGAGTGGATCAAGCTCATCACCGGCGAGAATATCAGCACCGCGGGAGATATCGACAATCTCTTCAATGTCCTCAAGGACGGCACACTCCTCTGCAAACTGGTCAACGCCATCCAACCGGGCTCAGTTAAGAAAATTAACCAGTCATCAATGGCATTTAAATGCATGGAGAACATAAATGCTTTCTTAGAAGCTGTGGTGAAGATGGGAGTACCCGCACAGGAAACTTTCCAGACTATCGACCTTTGGGAGAGACAGAATTTGTACTCTGTCATGATTTGCCTGCAGTCGCTTGGTAGGAAAGCGGGCAACTTTGGCAAGCCGTCGATTGGGCCTAAGGAAGCCGAAAAGAACGTGCGAGATTTCAGCGAAGAGCAGCTGAAGGCTGGTCAGAACGTGATCTCTCTGCAATACGGTACCAACAAAGGCCAGCAGACCGGCATCTCGTTTGGAGGCAGACGCCAGATGTGATATTCTCGTTCCTATTTAATATATTTGTATTACTTATTTTTATTAAATGGTTTTTTAAATATTTTAATCTCTTATTTCTTTTTACTAGGCGTGGTCTGTGAAATAATAATGAGAAGTAATAAAAATTTGGGGTATATGATGATAAGATAAGATAGCAAATTTCCATTATCTACTTTTATTACTTACCTACCCGCCCTAAAATAAAAATTAAGCATGAAATCAAAACAACCCATGACAAAAACCGTTTCCAAAATGCCGAGGGGAGCGGCCCCAACAAAATACCTTGTTGTTCGTCGTTAGGCCATACTATTGATCCAACTGTCTCTAAGTTAAGTAACTTTATATTAAATTAGTTGGATGGTTACTTTATATTTACCAATAAAATAAGTTACACATTTGTCAAAGAACACCATAAAAATCAGTATGATAGCATATTATTCTAATTCAATCCAGCAGCTCAAAAAGGTGATTTCAGTCCTGATTTCATAAATCGAGATAAGTATTTGCCGTCAACAATTTAAGTCCTGATAAAATCTGTTTGTATCAACGATTTATCATAATCGTGTTGTTAGTTGTAAGGGAAAAAATACCATTTAAATGTTACTTTCTTCATTATAGCAGCCAGCAGTAAGTACTTCTAGTAAATTTATTGTGATGAAAAGAAATCTATTAACAAGACTCGATACGATGGCAAAACTTTGTAATCATACATTTCTTATCTACATTAAAATTCCTTCTGCTTTTCGTAGCAGACGACGACACGGTTCGTTTGGCTACAATATTTATTATACAAGATCCGATAACAAGGTGAGGATATCACCTGGTAAATATACACATTTTATTGAACTTATACGAGTATAGTGTATGAATAGCAAATATTTCAAAAGTATGTTCTTAACTGAAAACCCTTTATTTATTTATTTTTGTTTCAAATTTTTTTTAACAGACGTAATCTGTAATAGTACATTACGAAACAATGATCGTAGGTGGCAAATTACAAACTAGGTGACTTTTGTAAGCCCGAGCCGTAGGAGCTGTTGTAGAAATAAAAAAAAAATGTAATGAAATCACACTTGTTCGGTGAATCGCATTACCGTACAGTTTACAGTCGTCGTCGTAAGTTAAATTTTCGAGCAAGGCGTATTAAAAAAATAACAATACAAATATTCAAACCAAACAACAACCAATAACCTATATTTATTTAGGCATGACGCCAATATCTCTGCACAAGTATATTTTTTTACAATCTAAGCATAAAATAGATGGCTTAAATTACCATATTTCTAGCTTCATGACCTTTAACAGTGTCGTAGCTCCTACCGCTGGTTTTGGGCTCGCGACTACGGTGACGTCATCGGAATTAACACACATTGTCTGTGCGCCGTCACGCAAGTCACGGTCATGTCAGCACCCCTCCGGAAGGCCCGGTCACGCGCCGGCTGACACAGGAAACACGGATGTCCGACCCCTAGTCTAGTTCCAGTTTGTCATGTGCCCATGAACGACTGACGCCAGGTGTGAATACAGGCACGTGCCTTTTGTCAGAGGTTACGGAAGAATCCAAGTTTTCAGAATGTACGATTCACCCCGTAGTAGGTACATTGAACCATCTGTTGCCCCTGCAGAATTGTTTTTAAGCTATGTCGTGTTAAATCATTTTGCTATCCGAACACTTTACTTCTCTACCTAACCGACCTGTTAGTTTTATGATTACGAATGACTCACGTTACTCGATACGCGTAATCTTAACTAAACCTATTCCTAAGGTAAATATACTCTGCCAGAGAGTTCTTAACTTTGCGCTTTGCCGTGGAAATTATATTATATAAGTGATTGCACAAATATGACTCCCCTGAATGGATTATATTTTTATTATTACTGCCAATTACTTCTCACCATCATCCATCACATCTGGGCTCACCAAAATAATTTTTGCTTGCCTATGGATTAACTAACACACATTGCTCACCAAATAATCTTACCCAAATCAGGGCGGGTGCGAGCGTAGCGAGCACAGGAGTTCGGGGCACCCCGACATTAGGTTAGAAGGGGATGATGATCTATTGTTACTCCTTCGGGGTTGGGTTAGGTTGTCTTGTGAAGTTGTGACCACCCATGTCTGTTTGCAGGCATGCAATTTGGTGAGCATTTATCTGTTTAGGCAGGTATTTCGAATTATTTTTCAATTTTTTCTTGTTTTTTTTTACGGCATGTAGAGTTTGCCGCCAAAACGAAATCAGAAATTGAATTCCAAATTTAAACAATTTAAAAAAATATAACTTAAAATATTCTATTGATACCAAATAAACTGTATTGAGTAGGGAATAAAATAAATTTTTATATTTAAAAAAAATTTGAAGAAAAATCCGAAAAAAAATATTTATCATTATTTTACAGTATTTTTTAAAATTTACCGAAAAAAAATATTTTTTTTTTACTTTTCCCATTTTTCTGGCCCAAAAACAAGCTCAATTACCAAGTATTATTAAAAAAATAAAAAATCACGCATTTAAGGGTTAAAGGAAAGTACAGCTCTTTTTACCTTGCATATGATTATTTATATCTTATCTACTAAATTATTATTTATTTTATTTACACACATCGTGTTATACCAAAGTCTTTATTTAATTCTTTTATTTGAAAATGTACATGATAATATTTATGTTATCAGCAAAAAGAAGTTAGCTTATGTATTTTTTAAGAAATAAAAACACCACTATGTAATACTTTCGAAGTTTCGAATGACACTTTACTTTAAAGTGACTAAGCAACTTTGCAAATAGAAGTTTATCTGTGATGTGATAGATGATGTAGGTGATAGAAAGTTTATTGCATGTGCAATTCATGTACAAAAATTGTTTGATGCTTCTACCTATACGTTCCTCTAATACATTTTAATAATCATCTTATTACCTGTAGTCATGATCAATTATGGTCATGATTGATTAATGTTTTGAATGACACTGAATGTATGTCGTGAAGTTTGATACCGACTCTGTTTTAGTTAATAGTGCAGCTCTTACTACTACTAAGACTAGTCGATGTCCTTTTCAGTATCTCGAAATAGAAACGGTTCTCTTGTTTTTCCGCTGAGTTCCCACGTAATACGATATCGATCGTCGTTGCGAGGCTTCTGTTGTCACGGTAGGCCGCCTGCCGGGCTGCCGGGCTGGTTGGCTGCTGCAAGTGAGCCAGTTCGCACTTGTCCGAAGGCCGTAAGTACCGTTGCTCAATCGCTTCGAGATTATCTGCTAACGGGACGACGTCCGCGCAATCAGACTCCAGGCAAATGCCTCGCAGTAAAAAAATATTATGCCTTAGTTTCCTGCGGTGAGCAGATTATAAAGTAAATCTTTGGTTTCAGCTTTTTGGTCGTGCTGTGATACACTGATATAACAGTTGCAAGTTTTTGAAATGACCACATGACTAATATTCCAGTAACCGTCTGTGTGTTCACTATGATATAAAGTGGTCAGCCAAGAAGAGATAAGAATTTATGAAGTGGTAGAGAATATTGCAGAGAAAACATTACTCAATGCTACAGCTTTTACAACCTCCAAGAGATATTTAAAAGAGCATGCAAAATCGCAAACTGTTTAAACCAGTTATTTCATAAGTGCACTTGCAGAGAAAGCTGTGCCAGCCAATCTCTCTAACATAATCACTCATACGACCCATTTGATAGAAAACTCAGGCTGACTGGTCGTATCTCAATCAAAAAAACTTTCATACAGTGAGTGAAGGTCCGTCAAAATCACCATAGCGTACCAAACAAAAGATTTGCGTGCTGGTGGAAGTATGCTGTTAGTGTTACATCAGAAGGCTTATTTAAGACATTGTGCCAACCTAGTGAAAACACAAAGGCAATTGTTGCTGATATAGCAAAGAATGTTATGTAGCGGATATAAATATAACTAGAAAAGCGTATCTTATCTTTACATTATTCAACGCAAAACACAAAAAACCAAGGAAAACAGGTCACTGGAACCTAGACGCAAATATGAAATGAACTTGTATGTTTTCTATTGATCTGCATACTGCGTCGTTCAGAATTTTCCCATTATTACTACTACGCTTCAGCGCAAGGGATCTCGAGCTGGCATCAATTGATATGACCAAGCTCGCCTTGATGATTTACTCGTTAACCTGCTATTGATACAGATTGACCCTATTGGTCCTGACATCTGCATTGCCAATTGCCTACGCTACGATACGCGACATACCATCAATTAAAATAAGGTCAAGACCATGTTTGCATGCATTAAAAATTACATAGAATATCATTGTTATCTCTGTCTATAAACTCTTTCGTAACTTCACCCCACATTCACCTATCATTAATTGTACCATACAAATTGTACAATTTAATTCTGCGTAATCTTTGTTGCCTAACTTTTACCCATACATTGAAGTGTGCATTGAAGAGATTGCTGCGTTGGATGCAAATAAAGAGATTATGCAAATACGTTCGATCGAGAGGCCTATGCTGCAGTTTTTTTTGCTTTAGTTAATATTTACACAGTTTTATATTGTTATGTTACGCATATAAAACGAGATTAATGAATGGTATGGTATGAATGGATTATGTAGACAAAATATTACAAAAGTGTTCGCACGCAAATCCTTCGTTCCGTGTTGTTGATCGAGTTCTGTTTCATATTATCAGATCTGTTCATCTCGTATCGTAAGCATCGGTTGCTTAATTACTCTACATCGTGTTTATTACCCACTTAATCTTTTAAAATGCACGCAGCCGTACTAATCTGGTGTTCCGCAATTATTATTTCGAACTCGTCGTTGTTAGCTTGCATAGTATTTTTTTGTAATCGTCCCTACCCGCTACTACCCGTTGCTAAATCTCAAGGCTTATTATATTCATTGACATGGGCAACATAAAGTCTGCGTTCAGAAATAAGCAAATAAGTCTTAATTTTTCTGTTATATTTTTATTCTTACACTAGAGCTAGTACTTTCCTTTCTTCATTACATTCGTCAATTCTATGCCTATATCCCCGAGTGCCGGTACAACGGTCTCTTTAATGTCTTGTATTACCGTTCAATACTCACTAGCTACTTACAGAGTAACAGCAAGAGCCCAGCCAGTGCAATGCAAAAGCGATACCTAAGCCGCCAGAGCAAATGTACCGGTACCGACCGTTGGCCCAACTGTGACCGACATCTTCAAAACCAGTTTCTTTGAGTACCCAATATGTGTTGCCTCAACCTTGGCATTGATGTCACCGATGACTAATATCCGCTCTTTTTTCCCTTCAAACATTATAACGTTACGTGAACATCACGCTGTGATAGAATATTGAGTGTTTTTTTTTCTTCTCTATCGTGCAATCAGGGTACTTGTTGTTCGAGAGCCGGTGGCGTGCTAATTACAGGTGCATTGAAAGAAATGGTTTCGTTGAATTGGCGTAAAATTACTGTTACAAAACTCTAACAATTTCGCGCATGGTCACTTGCATCAATATTTTAATCAATCAGTCTCCTTGGCTGTATTTTGTGTAATAGTTTACGAAAGCGGTGTTTTTATTATTGTTTCATTGTCAACTTTGGACAATTTATTATTGGCTTATTTTTATAAGACATAATTGAGATTTATTCTTAGTATCGTTTGACGAATCATATACATATATTTCTGCGTGGGACGCCTTTATAAAAATATCTTAGAGACGGAGACTCTTAATATAATGTATATGTAATAGAAAGAAAGGTTTAATTCTATTCTAATTGTACCAGACACGTAAGAAATACACAACTGCTTATTTATGACTGACAATGCAACAATTACAATACACCCGTCGTGTAAGTGGAAGTACTCGTGTTTCCAATAGCTCATTATGCAGCAGGTGTGCTACAGTCCGCAGTTCTATCTACTCCCACGTCTGTACTTTGAATGGTGTAATAATCGTTTGTGTATACTGACTGACGATATTGTGGTAATACATAAAATCAGATGCATGATAAGTTCATCAGTCTTCTGTTTCTTCACTCCGACCAACCAAACTGATCAACTAGTTGTTATGATACTTATGATTCATGCTCCAGTTAGTAGTAACGAGTACTCTGTGGTAGTTGCTAAATAAGTTAGATTTTGGTATGATGCGTGCTCTGATGAAACTTAAGAAATATGGCGGTACTACCTACTGTAGCGTTTAAAAAAAGGGCTAGCTAACCTGTGGTTGTCAACCACAGGTGAAACGTGAAATTTAGGAGAACAAAGAAAGAGTGAGTTGAATTTGTCCGAACAGTATAATTGAAATTTAAAAGGGTTGAGATATTGCCAAAGAATCAAAAAAGATAAGCCGAGAGTAGGGTCCTGAGGGGACTCCGTCGATATAGTGTTGGTGAACTAGTGTTGTGTTGGGAGTGTATCGATGCGGGAAGGTGTAAAAACCGCGGAGTTCCCCGGGAGAGTAATAGCCAAACGGGAACCAAAAAAAGGGAGGGCCAGAGCAACCTAAACGGCCTTTTTAGAATTTAGAAAAGAATTTTAACAGTAAATAAAATTTGGCAAAATCCGTAATACATCCGCATACAAAAAATTACAACCAACAGATACAAAAACAAGCTAAAAAATCTGCCAGATGGGCAGTACGCCAGGGGGGACTCGAACGCCGGTGTGCGTGTATGCGGCACTTAGCTGTTAGGTGTGCGGACGCACACAACACAGGAATCCGGGCTCGTCCAATGCCTGGTGGCCTCACGTGTCCGGAACCACAGAAAGAAATCGTGGAAGGTTCCCGCAAGCACGGAGGGATCCTTGTGTGTGTGGCGTCCTTGCAGAAGCCGGAAATACACTGTAAAGATAGAACAACAAAGAAATAATCGCCAGCCAACCAAAACAAGGAAAGAGAAGAGTGCGTCGATAAGAAACCAGTAGGAAGACAACACAAGACTTACCCGGCTAGTCCAAAAGGGCACCTAGTATTTGTGGTATCACAGCCAACGCTTACAACGGTATTGAAACTCTTCTATAAATATTTACTATAATAATTATTTACTATAATTCACGTATTTACGCAAGAAATTTCGTCTCTCTAATCACCAGCTGACTGACACATTCAGAAAACAATAGACCATTTAAAAAAAGGTCAAACCAAGAAAATTTAAAATTTGAAAAAGTGACATAAAAACCGGCCAAAAGAAAAAAGAATCATACCAAAAAGGTTATTAAAAAACCTGCAGTAATGCTGCACTACCTACAGTTATATTTTCAGTGGTGCCACTTGCTTTCGTTCGTTTATGTTTTTTTTCTTGTTTTACTTTCTTTTATTTGTTTTTTGTGAGATGCAAACTGGCTTCTTGTCTTTAAGTTAAGATGATACCATCAATGTTTTCAAACCAGATTCACTTTACTTTACTTTACTTCTGAGTTGTATTTAAAAAAAAACTTGTAGCTTTCCTTATTTTGTAATTCACTTGTTTCTCCTAAACACAAGTATTACTAGTGACGTATTGGTTACCTCTATTATTGTATATTGCTTCTAACCTAAATCAATAAACTAATCGTTTCATTATATTGAACAAAACTCCGAATTACCTAGAGCTGTACTGTACAACCTTACCTAATTGACAAATTAATAAAAATCGCGCAATTCCACGCAGTAATGCAGCAAATTGTTTCAATTCGCTAATTATTCACTGACGTAGTTTTTCATTTGTTTTTGTCCCGCGCTCGAACAAAAAGTGTAATGGGTGGAAACGAGTATAGTTCGCAAGAATTTTCATTGTCTAGCTAAACCTTGCCGATAAGATAAAGTTAAGGCTATTTGTAGTCTCTTTCGTGAGTTTGTGGCCTGTTATTGTGTGCTATGTGATTTACGGCTTTTTGTTACTCGGTAAATTTGTTACTTTGTACTCGTTAGTACTTCTGTGCGTCAACAGTTGTGCGTTCATGTTGTTAACTACTGCGTTATCTTTCTGCATCTTTTTTCTAGTTGTGTAACTACAATGTTGGCTGTTATGTTACGTGTAAAAATACGTACAGTCATAGGTTTGTTTATTGTCGTCTTAAAGTGTCTTCTTTGGCCTTAGCTATGCTACTGCTAAGTGAACTGATAATCGACAACATTAACATTGTGATCTGTTTCTCAGACGAAGGCCATTCGTTCAAGTCTGAGGTGACACTGAATCATCGCAAGTGTGCTGTTTCTATTATCATTCGTCATCGCAACAAATTATGTATTGTAATTCTTATAACAAATAATTCTTCCTTGACTAAACCTTTCGTGTTGTTAATTTTTATTTGATTGTTTTTTTTTTCTTTTGACTAAAATTGTCTTCGGTTAGTAAGATTGCGCCCTAATCATCCCCACATTAATTTCAAGTTTTCCATAAAATAAAGTTTTCCAAATTAACTTCCAATCATATAATGTTACGTTACAGTGATTTCAAAACTTCGACAAAAAATATTATGCCCGTCCAGTAGGTAATGCAGAATTTGATTTGTATGACTATTGTTTGACAAACACTAAAGTAACATCAAAAAGTCGAACCTGAAATTGTTTCAGTGAATAAAATAGTGTGCAGATCGTAACCCGACCCCGGAGGTCAATTTAGCAGCTTGACTCACGCCCGCTCTTTATTGGACGAGACATCTAACGGTACAAGATAATAATTTGTCTGCTTTTATGTTTAAATAAGAGCCTCATTCAGTGAATGAATTTTATCACACTCATATATAATTATCCTCTCTCTATGGAGCTCAGAAAAACCAGCCCATTGACTTCCCTGACATCGTTTCCTATTTTGAAAATTTAAGTCATTAGGACAAAAAATATAATCCTTACTACTTGTTCCGGATTAGTTGGCCGCCGATCCTGTTTAATTATTTGTGCTTTCTTTCACTGGCGCTGCGGTGATGCGCAATCTTGTGCGGAACTGTTCGTAAGTGCAGTTACGACAAAGATGGCTCGCGGACCGGTACTCTTTGCGTCAGTGTAAATAATTTTCTTGTAAATAAATTAACCTAACGCGTGTGTGTGTAGAAATTGTGGATTCCAAGAGTTTTCCAAACGTCTAAAATATTGTTACTTCGTTTGCAAGTTCAAGTGTTATGTTGTCATAATAAATTGCATGGGAGATTCGTCACGGTCAGTATAACCTTAACCAGTTGTTAAGGAAAATTGTCGTTATTAAATAGAAGCCTGAAAGCCTACCATCACGTGTGAAAACACTGGATTGTAATGAAATCTGATCTATTGTAATATTTATGTTTAAAATTTAACTTATACTTTTAAGTAAGAATTTCAAAACGCTTCGCCTGACTAATTCTTACTCTCTTTTTGTACATACACAATATACAGAAAATACCTAAGTTCAATCTTTTACATCCAACAATACAGTTCACAATAGTTTTAAATTTTTAATCTGACATACGCTCATACTTTCTTACAACTTCGCCACATCATAAAGTATACTCGTAGTATGTGCTATGTAAACGTATAAAAAAGTACGTATTAACTTTTCTCTTATTTTTTACGCACTTTTCGGAAAGGATACGTGCACAACCTAGACGAAATATCGCAAAATACATCGAAGTAAAAGGAGGATTTAAAAAAACAGGTATTGCATAGTTTTCAGAAGTTTTTTTACCATTTGTATGTTTAAATGGCACAGGACTATTTTGTAGGTATCATTTAAGTAGTACCTATTCCAATAATGTGTGGCCTAATTATTTGAATTTCATAATAAATCCTCGCATTGCATGTCGGCGGCTCACGCATCACTGACACGATTAACCCGATGTAATTCCACTTATTATTTCATTGGCCTTGGTCCTCTAAAGTCACGAACCGCAAAAACGAGTCCATTGACGCTTATCTGTTCTCTGAACACTGAAGTTCTCTCAGACCGATGCCTTTATTTGTTTTATACAGCGAGATGCACTCACATAATCACCTTCTCATCATCTACTTCTACACAATGCAATAATACCACCGTGTGTCGTTGAAAGATAAAGCAGGAATTTCAGGATTCATAATCGTACTAGCTATCTTATAGTCTCATTCCTTTTAAAACCATGTACTTAACACTACAATTTTGCTGTTTGGATACAGTTTCTTACAAAAAAAAAAATAAATCAAGCTATACAAGGCTTTGACAAGGCTGGACCCGTGGTTGTCAATCAGGCAAAACTCACAAGTAAATGCCATGAATCATAGCATGAACTTTGCCATTCACGCAATGGACAAAGCTTTCTTCGAGACAGTAGTGTCAGTAACTTCCAAGATAGTTTCAGCTTTAAGCTTTGGTGATAAAGTTCAATGATATTTACGGAAACGTCGTTTGGATTGGATTGTGTAGGTCTGTTGACCTCATGACCCTTGTGCCATTTTCAGCAAAATGGTATCTACCTACCTACTCGTACTAAGCGACCGCACCTTAGTCTATTTCTAGATTTTACCATTGAACATTTCCCAAGTTAACATTTTTAGCTTTAAGTATAAATTAGCAATATTTTTTATTTTTTGTATGATTTTATTGTACTTTTCTAATGAGCATTTGAGTATGCCGGCCTTTGTAATTTCTTAATTTTCCATTTTTGATTTATTACAAGTCCCTACACTTTCATAGATCACTTCACATAACACACCAACCACTGTTATTTGTGTTTGAATAAAGTTTATATCTTATCCTCAAACCAAATAAGAATACGAACTGATCTTATAGTACATATTGATAGCATGAAATTATAGAGCCAGGTATGAACACCTCATAATTGAACATTGCATACTATCTAAGCACAGTAATCCAAGTAAAAGAGCTGACAGCAATTCTGTACCTACACAGGTACTTTCCATTCCATCATGAATTTTTCGTTTGTATCACAGTTATTACTACATCCGCTATGAGATTATACTTCAATGATTACATTGAAGAAACAGACTGGTTCAATTACTCAAATTAGTGGAATAGATACGGATCACTTCCATTACGATTAGATTAAGTCTGATAGCAATAAATAAATTTTAAATTATCGAAAACAAAAACACCTAAGTAAAACAATGCCCGACACAGAGCAGTCTAACTTCAAACGTAAAATGTTTCTTAAATTCACACAAATCGACGAACCTTCAAACAATGAAGAGAAAAATTCGTTACTGGGTCATGAGAATTCAAGAATAACGGTTACTAGACAGGTCAAGACGAAACCTCGATGAATTGCAATCTATTCGCTCAAAACAATTGACTTTAGAAACAAGGACCTAAGTACAATTTGGGACAATACCAGGAATAGATTATGTTCAGTTCACGTAGACGTAGTCTCCGAGTGTCATGATTATGATTTGAAAGGAAGGGATGTAATGTAATTAAAAACTAAAGAAGGGTGGTCATACCCGAATTTGCGCGTCTTATCCTGCGTGCGTCTTACCATGTGTGGCGTCTCCGTGGCTGTTTAACCTCTTCATGGACAAATGCTTGACGGATCTGAAAGAGACTGATTGTGGTTTGAGAATGAAAGAGTTACTCGTCAAATGCCTTCTGTATGCTGATGATCAAGTATTACTTGCATCCTCGGCTCAGGAGTTACAGGAGATGGTAACTATTTTGAATGACGCTTTGGAGAGAAAGGGAATGAAAGTAAATATAAGTAAAACGAAAGTTATGGTGTTTGAAAGAGAGGAACGTGTGACTGAGTGTGATATTAGGATTGGGAGTGAACGTTTAGAGCAAGTGAATGAGTTTGTATATTTGGGTTCTATGTTTACTAGGGATGGGAGGTGTGAAAGTGATATTGAAAGAAGAGTGAACGCCGGCAATAGTGTAAACGGAGCATTGTGCGCTTTTATGAACAGTCAGAAAGTGTCTAAAAAGGCCCGTCTGGCGGTTCATAGAGGGGTGCTGGTTCCGACACTAATGTTTGGGAGCGAAAGTTGGGTATGGCAGAAGAAACATGAAAGTAAAGTATGTGCTGTGGAAATGAGAGCTTTGAGAAGTATGATTGGTGTAAAATTGAATGACAGGATTAAGAATAGTGTGATAAGGGAACAATGTGGAGTGAAAGATGATGTAGTGACTAGAATAGAGAGAGGTATGTTAAGATGGTTTGGTCACTTGGAAAGAATGGATGAGAAGAGAGTAACCAAACAAATTTATGAGGCAAGTGTGAATGGAGATGTTGGAAGGGGAAGGCCAAGGCGTACGTTTCACGACCAGATCGGGGATGTACTTAAAAAAGGCCAGGTCAGGAGTACCCTAAACCGACGAGCGTGCATGAAGAGGTTGATGAATGTGAATGAAGCGAAAGAAGTATGTCTGGATCGTAGCAAGTGGAAGGAAGTGGTCTCTGCCTACCCCTCCGGGAAAAAGGCGTGACTTTATGTATGTATGTATCCTGCCAGGTGCTTTGCTATCATAGGTAAAGAAATATTACGTAAATAATAATCAAGAAATAATATTATTACAAATTAATAAATTTCCATCTATTCCAGTTTATGTTTCAAGAACCTATAAGCTACATGATTAGTGACTTTGAGTTTGACTTTGAGTTTGACAATAGACAAAATCAATTAAAGTTTGAATGAAGACAGTCTTGCATTGCAGTCAGTATTTACTCTATAGTCAAAGTTAAGTCGAAATCATAATAGTACGAAAGTACTATCTAGACTAGACCTTTTCGCTTTTTAAATAAAAAGAAAAGGAAAAGATATTTAAGTTAATGATTATAAACGTCAGATTTTAGAAAGATGACAATTTAATATTGCACAGTTTTAGGTAATTTAATAACTTATTTTAAAAAGATCTTAAAAACATTTACTGACTTATTACATTTACAAAATTAAAATTGTCTAAAACATCATTCATTCATCGTCTCAGAAAAACTGAAAGCATAACACAATCCATACGATCCAAAGTTTTCGGTCGCTTGAATAACTATTCAGAATGTTCTAAATCGCCATAGTTCGTTAATTTTGATGACTTTATTTCAATATCAAACGAAGCTTTATTTGAAGATTTGAGTCTTTGTTTAGGTAGGAATCTTTGTTTTTGTAGTAAACGCAACACTGTTGCTAATGGACCAAAATAATAAAAAAATATTCTACATATAACTATTAAAATATCAATATGACTTCTCTGCTCATTAGTTTTCACCCGCTTTCCTGCGCCTGCGCTTTATCGCCGCCGCCGGGCCGCGTAATGACATGTTTATCTCCGCCAGCATTATGTTATATTTTTCATACGTTTTGCGCTTCCATAGTTCTTCTGTTAGATTTCATGGCATTACATTTCTTTTTTTAACTTTCTCTGTGACACAAATATAAATCTTGTTAGTAGAGTAGGTAATAACTTGAATACTTATATAGTTTCAATTGCTATGTAACTGTTGCAGTAAAAACTTCAAAGGAAACTGCGTCACGGTTCATGGCTACAACAGCGATTTCGCGATTGTTTATCTATTGCGTCACGAACCCAAAACATAAGAAGTATAAATTCCATATTTACTTTCACTTTGATATTGAAACCATTTTTATTGGTACTATTAGTTTCAGAGTATTTTTATTTTAAATAAAATTTGATGTTTTTGCCAATGTTTACCCAACTGATTTTGTATTACGGGATTTGATTGTTTTTTAACACAATAAACTCTATTAAAGTGCTGCTTGCCAACACTTAGTTCTACAATATCATCTTCATGCGCTGGTGTTGCTACGAAGTACCTTCTTCTTTCTAGTGAGAGCTAGTTCTATCCCAAGTTTACCCCATCTTCTGTGTTGAAGATTGCTTCGTCTCCGGCTCTCCATTGACCTCCTTCCTCATCACTTCATAACGAGGTTGCGTACCCAATTTCTTTTTTTACGTTCTGACTCCGGAACGGCCGCGGTACACTTCTGATTTATTTTATTCTCCCAGTTACGTAATTTATACGAAAGTGTGTAGTATGGCCTCGAAAGTGAGTTAATCGTATTCTCAGTTATGCCTACTTACAGTTTTATTATAATTGTTGTTATAATTACAATTTGTGTTTATATTACGTTATGTTATGAGTTTATTGCACCGGTTTTCATGCATCCGCGCGCTTCCTGCTCATTCTGTATTCATAACGTTTAGTTTATTTTGTACCGTTTAAGGATGGAACTCTTGGTGTAGTTTACGATTAGTTTGTTTTACTGGATAAGAGTTGGTTTGGTCTCGATTGTCATATTATTAGTGTCATGAAACTTTAGTATTAGAATAACAAGTGATATCCGTTTCATAACTAGATCTATAAATATAAATGTCTTTATTATAACAGTAAAAATAGTGAGGCTAATTTTCACTGTCACGCTCTAATTCTCAATTTAAGTTCGTCCATTCTTTTCACCTTTTAAATATTGAAAAGGGACAGGAAATGGCCATCCTAATATTACAGCTGCCAAACATCGCATTTGAGCCATATGGCCGTGCCGATTGCACAATTTTAAAGAGCACTTAAAACATGCGACTTAACACCTATTGTTATTTTATGGATATGCAATGAATAGATAAATAAATTAATTAAAAATTCGCTTAATCTGACAGCTATGCCCTTATTTTAGGTTATTATTCGTTCAAATTAATATCATTCGTTCATCTGAATTCATCACTCTCTTTCATTGGTCATAAAAACGAAAAAGCTGGATTTTAAAATTAGAATTAAAGCATGACTTCCCGAATCGGGGCCAGTGTCAACTGAAATGCAATTTATTTGCTTAACTCTACATCTAACAAGCTGTATCTTTTGTTTCAGTGAAAAATGACGATGGACAAGCAAATAGTGTGGGTGCGCGATGGCAGCGAAGGTTTCGTGCTGGCGCGCATCCACGAGCTTATGGGCGAGGAGGCAGACGTGGTGCCTCTGGATAACCGCTACCCGCGACGTCTCGCTTCCTTTGAAGACATCTTCCCCGCGGGTGACCCTGAGAAGAATGTCGATGACAACTGTGAGTATCTGCCTTCATGTGGACTGCTCGTCTCGAACTTGCAAACGAAAGATTCTGACGAATTCTGACTTTCTTATAGCATCATAGGATTTTGTTCTTTAGTATACACACGGCAAAACCAGCATACGCAGGTGATACTACGTGTTAGCTAAATAACGCATAACCTTGGGTGCAGTGCAACTGACTGAACAACTTACTTACTAAAATCTCAAAAATTAAATCTTACTTTCATAATCAACAGCTCATATACGTCCCCACCGAGGGGCTCGAGCCTACCCAGTGCGGGTTGGTCTACTTTACACACAACCTTTGAATTTATTCGCAGGAGTGTGCAGGTTTCATTTCGACGTTTTCCTTTACCGTAAGAGCGTCGAATAAACGCACATTAAATGAATTCGAAATTCGAAAACACATTAGTACGTGGTTGGGATCGAACCCGCGTCTCCCGGACGGAAGACAGCAGTACGAATCACTAGACCACCGACGCTCTTCTTACTTACTTTACATACAAATTAATCAGCTGACCAAGTAGTATTTGTATGAAAGTTCAAAAAGAAAATTTACGAGTTTAAAATAGTTATAAAAGAGTTCAGTTTTATGAACCGAACTACCACCCAATTAGTATTGCTTTTTTAGCTTACACGTTGTATTCTACCTATACAACATTTTGTAATCCTTAATTTAAATATAATGTTCAGACCATCATACATAAGCAACAACTTTTCCCAAGGAACATGCGTTGAAAACCCCCAAAAAAATTTCGACCTCCCATACAAATTAGTAAAGTTGATTGTGTATTTTGTATGAAAAGTCGTTTTTCTTTTGGAGGTTTTCTACCCATGTTCCTTGGGAAAAGTTGTTGCTTATGATGGTCTGAACATTATATTTAAATTTTGCTAGGAATTACAAAATCATGCTGTATACTGGGATAATGTATGACCTCCAAATCAAATCAATTTTCCATTACTTATTCGCATAACTTACTTACTACATCAAAGCCCTTGAACTTTGTAGCCCACGTAAATCACGCTAAGACGACGACGTTGTTCCTCCCGCCCTAGCTAGCATCAAATGCGAAATTACAATTACATAACTTGAAATAACTTGCATCGGTGGTCTAGTGGTTCGGACCGCTGTACTGCTGTCTTCCGTCCGAGAGACGCGGGTTCGATCCCTGCCACGTACCAATGTGTTTTCGAATTTCGAATTCATATGTACGTTTATTCGACGCTCTTACGTGAAGGAAAACATCGCGATGAAATCAACCAATGAAGTCAACCAATCCGCACTGGGCCAGCGTGGTCGACTAAGACCTAATCGCCCTAATTCAGGGTAGGCTCGAGCCCCTCGGTGGGGACGTATATGAGCTGTTGACGAACTTAAAATAAAATGGAAACTAGTACATAATAACCTTCAGTTCAGTTTCAAATTATTTTCAACCCACTGCTGGACAAAGGGCTCCAATTCAGCGGCTTCTCTCTCGCTACCTCCACCTGTCTCTATTTTTCTTTTAATTAAAATTAAATTAATATAAATCCGTCTCAAATCTACCCTGAATAGTGCAAACTTCACAATGTTTTATTTATTTTATTTTGCTAGCGTCTAACCAACTTTAAAAGTGTTCGAAACCGCGACCTCTGTTCAGAAGGCAGTGAACCTAGCTGGTTGTACCACCGGCACCCACACAGAAAAACATACGTTAAATACAAGTAGTGTTAAGTCGATAAGTAATATCTTACACGTGTCAGTTTTGCCAGTATATTGCACTAATCCCTCGCCTCTTATATCGTAAATGAAGCCTTATAGCTAGCCATTGTGGATTAGCTATGGGGGATGGGTTGGGTCTTATAACAGGGCCTGGAACGGTGACCTACAAACCTTAATACCTCTTGGCAGACAACGAGTGTAGGTAGAAAGGTACAGGTACCTATAGGGCAAATGACACCGCTGACGTATTTAGGTCGAAAACACCTTGTGAAATGCTAGGAAGGAAATATTATAATATCATATAAAAGTAGCCCTCCATAGATCGGTTGGGTCGATATTTACGAGTATTACTATAAGCGTTAGATGATGATTTGATTTTTGATTTGTTTATTAACTTTGCGCATATCAAAGTAATTTTACAAATATGCTGATTATGTATTTCCGTTTCAGGCGAGCTAATGTTCCTGAACGAGGCTACACTATTAAACAACATCCTTTTACGATATAAGAAGAAAAAGATTTATGTAAGTTACAGATTGCTGCTTAAAACTACACGATTTACACTACTACTGATAATAAAATAGAAACAACTATTAGAATTGAACTATGAAAGAAAACTCTTGCCTCTACACAGCTGAATGTTGTGAAACAAGCTGTATGAGTCACGAATCGGTCACACAACACAGGTTATTGGAGTTTTAACCTTGGAAAGTAATTTCACAGTGCGCGCCCGTCGTGTGCGCATACGTTTATGGACCACTGAAAGTCACATGCAAATGAACTGAAGTTAAGAGATAGGATGAATGGATTGCATTTTTTAAATGCTAGTAAAATGTACAATGCAATAAAAATAAAAATGTGACGGGCTCGCAACAGTAGACACTTCTCTCGAATTTCGTATTACACAGTCCGAAAAAACATGTGTAACAAAATTAATACCTATTTATATTAAAAATCATATTCTTTCATTTTATTTATTAAGACTTAAAGTATTTTCTACTAGCAATGGTAACGGAAATAAATAATGAAGTAACATGTTTCGGCTAAGTTTAATTACATTTAAAATAAAAAACAATTATAAGCAAAAACGTTATATTTTGACGTTTATTTTCATAACATTTTCTTGCCATACAATTATTTCTGTTTCCAAATTGCCATTTTCTAATATTATTTATTGCATTTCGTAGTGAGTGAAGTTGGTTTCACAGTTTGAATGCGTGATTCCGGTTCTTCTTAAATTAATTGCATTGTAAACAGTTTATTTAAATGGCAAAACAAATTAATAGCATGGTGACTGGTGTCTTATCTATCCATCTATTATTTTATAACAATAGCTAAGGAGGCTAGAGATTTGCTTTGTCTCATTCCCTAGGGAATTGTATAGGTGTTGTTTATCATTCCATATCTATAATTTCAGTGCATCATTCGACACCCGAGACAATACCATATACATTAATTATATTATATAATATGTTGCAGACATCCTGCAAGTTATTAACTACAATTTATGCATAACGGAAATGTCAAAGCCAGTTACTAGTTAGCTTGAATGTAAGGTCATATGTTTATGTTTATTTAATCTTGCAGACATACGTAGCTAATATCCTTCTGGCTGTGAACCCATACGAAGACATTCCAGAGATGTATTCCTCGTCAACTATTAAACAGTACCAGGGCAAGTCTCTGGGCGAACTACCGCCACACGTCTTTGCCGTAGGTACGTATACGATTAAATTAAAACTGGCATGAACTGTATTGTAATACTGAAAGCGTGTTACAAATGAAATATTTAATAGGAAAGCTGTTAAGTAGTTAATGCTTATCGTATATGTGATGTTTTCTTATATATAGGTATATGTATAAACGGCTTCACGTCTTGATTGGACTTTGTATAAACTCAGCATAACTCAAACGAGAAAAATATTCGGTATAGTTTTGAAAGCTTCTGTGAGAATCCAACAGGAACATAACATAAATAAAATGTTAAGACCACAGGATAAAAACAAATTGTTTACGGAATGATTATCCTTGATGTTTGGAGACACATTAATTCGATAAATTATTGCAATTTATATTTATATTTCGTCACCTCCTATGAACAACAACGTAACTCAAGGTTTTTTTGACTAATGCTAACTTCAGTTCTATTGTACTTAGAGACTGCTTGGACAGAAAATTAGATGTAATACTACAACTATCAAGATTGAAATACTAAGTATTGTTGTACTGTGGTGCCTGAGAGAGACCTGTTAACTCCAAATTGCTTATTTCTCAGAATAAACGTTCACTTTATCAGGAATATACAAAATTTGTATGGAAAAACTGTTATTATCATGTTTTATCAGTTTATTGCTTCACTTCTACAAAACATAGTTACCAAAAATACACACAAAAAGAAAATTTTTACTAATTCCATTACATTACAAAACTCAATAATTGCCAAATTGTAGTTAACAGGTCTCTCAAACACCACAGATACTTACAGCCATTTTACAAGCTAGAAATATTTAAGATATTTACTATAGTCTAGATACTTAACTAAATTGACTGAACAAACATACCTTTTACTTTTCAGCTGACAAATCATTCCGAGACATGAAATCACTAAAACAGTCCCAGTCGATCATAGTTTCCGGCGAGTCCGGAGCCGGGAAGACTGAATCCACGAAGTATATCCTTAAGTACTTGTGTGATCTCTGGGCGAAGGGCGCTGGGCCCGTTGAGCAGAAAATTCTGGATGGTAAGAAGTTTTATTATTGTTGAAAAGTTGTTCAACTATACATCGTTCATTAATATCGTGTGGGTTGGAAGGTCAACGACTCACTTTAAAACAGGTAATTAATTGAGTCGCCAAAGGCCTCTGACGTGGCTTATGTAACGAACGACTATTTATGTCTATAATAGCCGGGATGTGCTTCACATGGATATACAAATTATGGTCATGAACCAATAAGTTATGACTATTGTTAATTTTAACTGTTTTTATATTAGTCCTGCTTCTTCACAATATTTTAATCGATATTTTATTCTACTCTTTTTTTTCTTATCGTGTGTGTTGTCCGCAACCTTACAAACCCCTGATGTCAAAGATATGAAACCACCAAAAGCCATAAAACTACTATTTTCCATATATAGCCGAGATTAACTGCTTTTGAAACACGCACTTTTCGGGCGATCGGACGATTTAGCCATGCGGTATCCTAAACAAACTGGAGATAGTCTCATTTTGTCTGATCATTCGAACCCGGAACTTTAGTAATGAGACCCGAATGCTCTACCTCTTGCCCAAAGAAACTGTGCTAGTTTTACTGACACTTATTCAACTAGCAAATAAACTCGATTTCCAGCGAACCCGATCCTCGAGGCGTTCGGCAACGCGAAAACAACTCGCAACAATAACAGTTCTCGCTTCGGCAAGTTCATGGAGGTGCACTTCAGCAACAAATACCAGGTCGTGGGCGGCCACATCTCGCACTACCTGCTGGAGAAGTCGCGCATCTGCACGCAGAGCGCCGAGGAGCGCAACTATCACGTGTTCTACCTGCTCTGCGCAGGCGCGCCCGCAGACCTTAGAGCCGCCTTGAACATCACCAAACCTGATGATTATAATGTAAGTCACATCTAAACGTAATCTACGTTGTCTTAAGTGTTGAAGAGAATTCTTAGTGTAGTACTTAGACTCTGACTAAAGCGAGCAGTGTTATGACTTAGCTACCGGTCGCTCTACTATCCTAACCTACTCTCATAAAGATTAAGAAAATATAAATGAATAAATAATAAATAGCCTTGGAGAACTGAGACCAAATGATGCTTCAATCGACTCCACCTAATTGCTCAGTTTGTTTTCCTCGTTCATTATAAAAAGATCGATTATTTTTTAATCGTAAATCCCAACATAAGTTTTTCTATTACTTACGAGTAATATAATGATGATGATAATCCGAATATCTTAACAGAAAACTGCAAATATTAGAATAAAAGCTGTTTTTTTAGTCGTTACAAAAAGGGTCTTAAATTAAACGTTCAGCATTTGGTTTTTTATTCAGTCAGTATTCAATTTAATAGTCTTATTGTGCCTTCTTTCTAGTCCAGCCCCTGAATTAAGAAGTATAATCTTAATTTTGCAGTACCTTAAAAACGGTTGCACCCAATATTTCACGTCGGCGCCATCTGAGAAGAAGATCAGCGCAAGTCAGAAGAGTAAACAGCAGCAAGCGAAAGGAGGCTTGCGAGACCCTATCCTGGATGACGTAGAGGACTTCGGCAGGTTAAACCAGGTAAGTTTAGTAATTAATAACACACATATCTACCGGGTTATTACCACGATTTTGGTTTAAAATAAGCTTTTTAATGAGTTCTGCCGTGATCATGACCATTGCAGCATAGTCGAAATATCGGTAAGCTCATTAAAAAGCTTATTTTAAACCAAAATCGTGGTAATAACCCGATAGATATGTGTATAACAACCGCGAAAACCTAAAAGTGTTCACAAGTTTAGTAATAATAATAAAATAAAACGAAACGCAGGTGGATCGACGAAGATATAATTTTATTTAGGTTAGGTTAGAGACGAATGGATGATGAGAACAACCGCCAATCGATTCATATCACATTTTCTTTAGTAATATCGTGTAATAATAGTGTTGTGCCTAACAGCGACTGACGCATCTGATGATTCAATTAGGAAAATGATGAGAAGTCTGCGATGACCAACAAAAACCAACTATGCAAATTCATCGTTATAATAGAAGAGTGTGGTTTTATCCTGCATGCATTACATATATTATGATCTCAAAACCGTTTTCCTTTTATTTATCTGTTTTAAACGACTGTTTTGGTATTCTAGATATAATTTTGTCAAATGCATTTATTAAATAAAAATAATAACTAATAATAATAAAAATAATAACTGCTCATTTCAGGCTAAATTTATTATAAATTAATCAAGCAAATCATTATTTTTTTCGCTTTTGGATGGGATATTATATTAAATCATAATAAATAAATAATATAGCTTTGTAATGCTTTGTATTTCTTGTGAGTTCACTAACACATTGCGTAGAAGCACTCACCGTAGAAACCCCAAATGCATCGTAATTTTGCACTTTTTTTATTAAATAAATAAATATCCCCACATATTTATTTATTTATTAAAAAAAATGCAAAATTACGATGCATTTGGGGTTTCTACGGTGAGTGCTTCTACGCAATGTGTTAGTGAACTCACAAGAAATACAAAGCATACATCTCACACACGGCCTTTTGATCCCAAACTAAGCAAAGCTTGTATTATAAAGATGTCTGCCTCTAATTAAATGGTTACCATATTCATATGAAAATTGCTACTAATTGTTTTTGCATATTCATATGCTTTGTTCATTATAATCATAAGATACGTTCAAAGGTTGTTCTAGTATTGATTGCCCTTATAAGAATTTGTTATTTTATGAAGTCAAATAACATAAGCAAGCATCCAAATATAAAACGAGAAGGCTGCATATAAATGAACAATCACTTATTTATAAACTTGCATTGCATGTTTCGATGTAGTTTAAAGATCAAGGCCAGCAAATTTAAATACTATAAATAAAATGGGGTGCACTGCAAATGAATTCAATGTTTAATATTGTTCGATGTTTTTTGAGTGGTTTATTATGATATGACATGTCATATGCCGTGTGGTTCCCGGCTTAGAATTAGACCAATCTAGATCTTCAGTCTAAAGGAACATACAGTGAATGGGCAACAGCATTCATTTGTGTAGTCATCAATAACAACTGCGATCCCTAACCCGCCTGCCAAGCGCGGGGATTACGGCAATACCTCCAAGGGAGAGGCTTTAGTCCAGCAATGGACTGTTATAGGTAGTAGTAGTAATAAGTTATTATGGCATGTCCTTTTGTTTAGGCTCTAGCCGTGTGATATGTGCTTATAACGACACCTCGCAAATAAACGAAACACGATTGTTCCAGGCGCTAACCCGCGTCGGTCTGTCCGATGTCGAGATAAAGTCTGTATACTCTGTGGTGGCGGCTGTATTGCATCTTGGAAACGTGTCGTTTGAAGACGACGGCGGGGCCAAGGGGGGGTGCCGCGTGGCGCCGGGAAGCGAACCCGCGCTCGCCACTGCGGCTGCGCAGCTGGGCGTCGACCCCGCCGAGCTGCGCATGGCGCTCGTCTCGCGCCTCATGCAGAGCTCGCGCGGCGGGATCAAAGGCACCGCCATCATGTGAGTACTTCACATCGCCATCGTATGAGCACTAAAGTTTATTCAGGGAGCTCTGATCCTGGAATTCGCAAGAAATTACAAATTAACCTTCCCATTTATTTACATATTCACTCAGTGGCGTGCGTGCCTAAGGTCTAACGACAGGGCAAGCCAATATTTTCGTAGGGTATAATTTTTTATTGACGAAATTACAAAGCATGAGAATATATCCGCGTGTTTCTACGAGTTTAATGTTATTATGGGGAAACTTATTATTATTATTATTGTTTTTTATTTATTGTTAGCTAAGAAGCAGATTTAAATACTCTATCAGTTGCATTCGAAACATTTTTTGTTAAACAAAGATATGCGAAACCAACAATTTCACTTAATAGGAATGCGAGCAGCCCGCTATCCAATAAGTTGCTTATTTAAGAAATGCACTCTCGTGTTTTGGCAAAAATATAAGCTACTTTTTATCGGCAAAGTTTATTAACTTTATATTTTTTTGAATAATTCATTATACATCTCTGACAATAGACCACCCAAAAAAACAAAAATCCGCATTGAAATCACGCTTACTACTCGCCATATTTGTTTACTTTTTAGGATCAGAGCTTCCCAACGCCATGATTACTATCCGCATTTACCGCTATCATACGAGTACTAAATTGTTGACGTTTACTGTATCTGATTTAATTTACAATTGAAATCCTGCCGCAGGGTTCCGTTGAAGACGTACGAGGCGAGCAGCGCGCGCGACGCGCTGGCCAAGGCCGTGTTCAGCCGGCTGTTCGACCACATCGTGCACCGCATCAACGGCAGCATCCCCTTCCAAGCCTCCGCCTACTACATCGGCGTGCTCGACATCGCGGGCTTTGGTAAACACAACCTCCAATACTAATAATGAGAGCGTCGGTGGCCTAGTGGCTAGGGCCGCTGCCTCCCGTCCGGGAGACGCGGGTTCGATCCCTACCAAATACCAATGTGTTTTCGAGTTTAGTATTCATATGTACGTTTATTCGACGCTCTTACGGTGAAGGAAGACATCGTAATGAAACCTACACACTTCTGCGAAGAAGTTCAAAGGTTGTGTGTGAAGTCGACCGACCCGCACTGGGCCAGCGTGATCATCATCAACAGCTCATATATGTCCCCACCGAGGGGCTCGAGCCAACCCTGAATTAGGGCGATTAGGCCTTAGTCGACCACGCTGGCCCAGTGCGGGTTAGTCAACTAAGGCCTAATCTCCCTGATTCAGGAGGGACGTATATGATCTGTTGATGAACCTCCAATACAGAGTATAGAATAACGCAAAACAAAAAAGAACCTTTTATTCAAACTGATCAGCTGACCGAGTGAAATTGTACGAAAATTAAGAATAAAACTGGCAATCTTTAAAAGATGTCGAGTAAAAGTTGTTTAGTTACATGAACAGAACTGCCGCTCGAGAAGTTTCACGTTATATAGTTAACACGGTGTATATCTTCTTCCTCGTATAGGTTATAATATAAGTAATTTTAGAAACTAGCTTCTGACTGGACTCATGTAACAACTTATTCTGTAGATAATAGTCAGGACTAACGGTTTAATGTGCCTTCCAGACATCTCTCTCTCCCAACTCTTAATATCCCTCTTAAGTTGCGTCCTTACTTGATATGTAGGGAGAGGTTACGTACGAGAAAGTTTTTATACAATAACTACTAGTTCCTACGCATGTTTGACCAAACCATTTACGTTTTGAAAATGTTTGTTTCCGCAGAATACTTCCAGCAGAACAGTTTCGAGCAGTTCTGCATCAACTACTGCAACGAGAAGCTGCAGCAGTTCTTCAACGAGCGCATCCTCAAGAACGAGCAGGAGCTGTACCGGAGGGAGGGCCTGCAGGTGCCAGAGATCACCTTCACCGACAACCAGGACTGCATCGGTATTATTTCATAATAAATGTTGGATTTGAACCTCAAGTCAATACAGCAACAGTGACATAACACAACATAGATCACGCTCATATCCCCGAAAGAACAGACTCAACAATAATAATTATTTAACTATTTTTAGTGTGTGTGTTCTGCTCAGATCTTTAGGGATAAGAAAGTTATATGAATGAATAAACATACAGTAAATATTTTGGTAAAAATAGACAAATCTTTTACAAATTATGGCAAGTTTTGTGTGAACTGTATAAACTTATTCTTGCCTTAGATACTCGTATCTCATTTAGTCGCTCAGAAGTAGCTGGCCAAGAAATATAAAAAAATAAAAACATCCGTAAGCAATGATACTTATTTTAGAAAATTGTCTCTGATCGAAGAATAAACTTAATAAAATCGAAAACGAAAGAAAGGCATACGGGACAATTCGATTTGTCGTCGATGGCAAAGTCCTAAGAAGTAATGTCTCGTTTCAGATCTCATAGAGAGCAAGAACCACGGCATCTTCCAGCTGCTGGACGAGGAGTCGAAGCTGCCCAAGCCGGAGTTCGGCCACTTCACGCACGCCGTGCACAAACAGTTCTCCAACAACAACAGGTACCGCTGCCACTCGCTATGTCACCTCTAGGGTTGCAGCAGCTCGGATGTGATCTACTGGAAGTGATGGAACATGGTGGCGCGAGTCGGAGCAGTCGCGCGTTATGATGAGATGACTATAATAGAAAAAAACTTGACTTAGTTCTATAACACACATTTAAGAACAATGAAATAATTTTGACGTCATAAACGTCGTTATTTTTTTACTATAATTTGGATTGCTTTTTGTAATACATTTTTTTTTTTAATTTTATTTAAGAATACAACTGGCTCGCACTTCGCGTCTCAAAGCGCATCGAACTTTGAGAGACGACGAAGGATTTCTGTTGAGACATTTCGCTGGAGCCGTTTGCTATAATACGGTACGTACTTAGTAATAACAGTTAATTATCATAGGTTCTTGACTTTCGTGACCGTATTGAATGGCAATCGTCAAAGAAACACATTGTTTGTATATATATATTTGCACCTTTAACAAAAAGACGATGAATTACGGGTAGGGTAGATATTTAAGTGATGTGTTTTAATGTTTAAGTTATTGAGTTTTATTTTTATGTTTGTGTAGTTTTCATAGCATCGGCATCCCTGATATAGATGCCTAAGGGGGAGCTACTACTAGATACCAAGCTATTTTTATACATTTTTCAATTTCCTGTTACAGTGTCAATTCATAGAGAAGAACAACGACGCCCTACACGCCTCCTTAGAGTTCCTCGTGCAGGAGTCAGGTTCTGCGCTGGTGCAGCAGCTGTTCGCCACAGCCGACAACAACAACGCCAAGGGAAAGCTCAACTTCATCTCCGTCGGCGCCAAGTTCCAGGCGCAGCTCGCTCGGCTCATGGACAAGCTGAAGGAGAACGTGAGTCACTATTGTTGTGTTAACCCATTAGCAGAGGTTAACTATATCAGTGATTACAATCTGATTATTTCTTTCAAATCGTACATCGTCAAGCAAGAATCATGGCCTTCATAACAAAATATTAGGTGAACCAAGTCTAATAATAATAAAAGTAACAAATGTTCCCCAGGGCACAAACTTCGTCCGCTGCATAAAGCCGAACTCGCGCATGGTGGGGCGCTCCATCGAGGGCTCGTTGGTGCTCGCGCAGCTCCAGTGCAGCGGCACCACCTCGGTCCTGGAGCTGATGGAGCACGGCTACCCTTGCCGGGCGCCCTTCGCCGACCTGCACGCCATGTACCGCGCCTACCTGCCGCCCAAGCTG
Source organism: Carpatolechia fugitivella (assembly GCA_951230895.1). Taxonomy (NCBI): domain Eukaryota; kingdom Metazoa; phylum Arthropoda; class Insecta; order Lepidoptera; family Gelechiidae; genus Carpatolechia; species Carpatolechia fugitivella. The sequence goes on along the minus strand of OX579648.1, from coordinate 8,021,534 downwards.
CAGCAGCTCCAGCCCAAGCTGTTCTGCCAGGTCAGATATCGTCATTTTTTTCAGCTTACATTAATCCAATGGGGAATTTTCTGACAGCCAATTAAAAAAAAAATAGTTCATAAAACTTCGATAGATGGCGTTGACGATTCGTGGATCCGAAGAAATCCGGCGAGTCACCCAGGGCCTCCCAGGACCATAAAAGGATTTAAAAAATCTCGAAGTACACCTGGCGCCATCTATCGTCTTAATTAGATTATTTTTATTTTTTAAAGTGCTGCCAGAAAATCCACTCGTCACGCTTCTGTGCCATACGCTTCCAGTTGAATCTTGCCAGACTCGCATTGGCGTCGGACGTTCGAGCTGGCCTTCCTCTAAGCCACCATTCTGTGATTGTTTTGGTCCACTGGCCTTTATCCCGTCTAGCCACCTCTACAATTTTGTGATGCGTTTACCTACATATTTTGACCTTTTCTATCAACGAGAGATATAACGAATTTAGAGCACTTCATTGCAGGTGAGATACAGATAACCATCCACCTATTTATTCAAACAAAGACAGTCTTCTTAAACTGACAGTCCAGCTAGTGCAGTTCGTTCACTCAAAGTTTACTAAGGCTGTGAAAAGCTACTGTGAGAGTTTGCTCGAATATCTTTAAGAACCAAGCACATCAAGACCTGTCACATAACTATCGAATATGAAGTGACAACGTAATAAATGTTTCTTTTTATTTTATTTGTGTTCAGGTAACTAAACGGTCATACACAAAACTTGTCAATAAAAAAGAATTTTACAAAGACCTTATAGTACCCTGATATTAAATTAAGTTTGGTTTCAATACTATAATAATAAATAAATAATAAATAATCTTTATTTCATTTGCCAAAGAGATACATAATTTGACCATTCAGTCGGAATCTCCTTTTAAGCTAACAGCGTAGCCTGTGCCAGGAGATGCCGCTCTTCCGTAACAAGGTTATTATACTTCCGTAACATGGTTATTATTATACTTGTACTATACTATAATCAAAACTACAAAAACAACGCTTATATTAGAAGGATTTCATATTATAACCAATTCCGTATGTTTTCCAGGCGATGATCCACAGCTTCGGTCTGTCGGAGCGCGACTTCAAGTTCGGCTTGACGCGCGTGTTCTTCCGGCCGGGGAAATACTCGGAGTTCGACGCCATCATGAGGTCGGACCCGGAGAGCCTGCGCGCCATCGTCGGCTCCGTGCTCAAGTGGCTCGTCAAGTCGCGCTGGCGCCGGTCCATATTCGCCGCGCTCTCCATCATCAAACGTAACTATACAACATGTGTATGAGACATAACGCCATCATGAGGTCGGACCCGGAGAGCCTGCGCGCCATCGTCGGCTCCGTGCTCAAGTGGCTCGTCAAGTCGCGCTGCCGCCGGCCCATATTCGCCGCGCTCTCCATCATCAAACGTAACTATACAACATGTGTATGAGACATGACGCCGTCATGAGGTCGGACCCCGAGACGGCTCCGTGCTCAAGTGGCTCGTCAAGTCGCGCTGCCGCCGGTCCATATTCGCCGCGCTCTCCATCATCAAACGTAACTATACAACATGTGTATGAGACATGACGCCGTCATGAGGTCGGACCCCGAGACGGCTCCGTGCTCAAGTGACTCGTCAAGTCGCGCTGGCGCCGGTCCATATTCGCCGCGCTCTCCATCATCAAACGTAACTATACAACATGTGTATGAGACATGACGCCATCATGAGGTCGGACCCCGAGACGGCTCCGTGCTCAAGTGGCTCGTCAAGTCGCGCTGGCGCCGGTCCATATTCGCCGCGCTCTCCATCATCAAACGTAACTATACAACATGTGTATGAGACATGACGCCATCATGAGGTCGGACCCCGAGACGGCTCCGTGCTCAAGTGGCTCGTCAAGTCGCGCTGGCGCCGGTCCATATTCGCCGCGCTCTCCATCATCAAACGTAACTATACAACATGTGTATGAGACATAACGCCATCATGAGGTCGGACCCGGAGAGCCTGCGCGCCATCGTCGGCTCCGTGCTCAAGTGGCTCGTCAAGTCGCGCTGGCGCCGGTCCATATTCGCCGCGCTCTCCATCATCAAACGTAACTATACAACATGTGTATGAGGCATAACGCCATCATGAGGTCGGACCCGGAGAACCTGCGCGCCATCGTCGGCTCCGTGCTCAAGTGGCTCGTCAAGTCGCGCTGGCGCCGGTCCATATTCGCCGCGCTCTCCATCATCAAACGTAACTATACAACATGTGTATGAGACATGACGCCATCATGAGGTCGGACCCCGAGACGGCTCCGTGCTCAAGTGACTCGTCAAGTCGCGCTGGCGCCGGTCCATATTCGCCGCGCTCTCCATCATCAAACGTAACTATACAACATGTGTATGAGACATGACGCCATCATGAGGTCGGACCCCGAGACGGCTCCGTGCTCAAGTGACTCGTCAAGTCGCGCTGGCGCCGGTCCATATTCGCCGCGCTCTCCATCATCAAACGTAACTATACAACATGTGTATGAGACATGACGCCATCATGAGGTCGGACCCCGAGACGGCTCCGTGCTCAAGTGGCTCGTCAAGTCGCGCTGGCGCCGGTCCATATTCGCCGCGCTCTCCATCATCAAACGTAACTATACAACATGTGTATGAGACATGACGCCATCATGAGGTCGGACCCCGAGACGGCTCCGTGCTCAAGTGGCTCGTCAAGTCGCGCTGGCGCCGGTCCATATTCGCCGCGCTCTCCATCATCAAACGTAACTATACAACATGTGTATGAGACATGACGCCATCATGATGTTGGACCCCGAGACGGCTCCGTGCTCAAGTGACTCGTCAAGTCGCGCTGGCGCCGGTCCATATTCGCCGCGCTCTCCATCATCAAACGTAACTATACAACATGTGTATGAGACATGACGCCATCATGAGGTCGGACCCCGAGACGGCTCCGTGCTCAAGTGGCTCGTCAAGTCGCGCTGGCGCCGGTCCATATTCGCCGCGCTCTCCATCATCAAACGTAACTATACAACATGTGTATGAGACATGACGCCATCATGAGGTCGGACCCCGAGACGGCTCCGTGCTCAAGTGGCTCGTCAAGTCGCGCTGGCGCCGGTCCATATTCGCCGCGCTCTCCATCATCAAACGTAACTATACAACATGTGTATGAGACATGACGCCATCATGATGTTGGACCCCGAGACGGCTCCGTGCTCAAGTGACTCGTCAAGTCGCGCTGGCGCCGGTCCATATTCGCCGCGCTCTCCATCATCAAACGTAACTATACAACATGTGTATGAGACATGACGCCATCATGAGGTCGGACCCCGAGACGGCTCCGTGCTCAAGTGACTCGTCAAGTCGCGCTGGCGCCGGTCCATATTCGCCGCGCTCTCCATCATCAAACGTAACTATACAACATGTGTATGAGACATGACGCCATTATGAGGTCGGACCCCGAGACGGCTCCGTGCTCAAGTGGCTCGTCAAGTCGCGCTGGCGCCGGTCCATATTCGCCGCGCTCTCCATCATCAAACGTAACTATACAACATGTGTATGAGACATGACGCCATCATGAGGTCGGACCCCGAGACGGCTCCGTGCTCAAGTGGCTCGTCAAGTCGCGCTGGCGCCGGTCCATATTCGCCGCGCTCTCCATCATCAAACGTAACTATACAACATGTGTATGAGACATGACGCCATCATGATGTTGGACCCCGAGACGGCTCCGTGCTCAAGTGACTCGTCAAGTCGCGCTGGCGCCGGTCCATATTCGCCGCGCTCTCCATCATCAAACGTAACTATACAACATGTGTATGAGACATGACGCCATCATGAGGTCGGACCCCGAGACGGCTCCGTGCTCAAGTGACTCGTCAAGTCGCGCTGGCGCCGGTCCATATTCGCCGCGCTCTCCATCATCAAACGTAACTATACAACATGTGTATGATTTTATTCCAGGAGAACAATTTCCTTTCAAATTCCTCGGAAGTAAGTACTATAGTTTCTGATGTAACGTCATTGTGTTTTAGTAAAGAACAAGATCCTGTACCGTCGCGAGTGCCTGGTCACCATCCAGAAGTCAGTCCGCGGGCACCTGGCGCGGCGCCGCCACGGACCCCGCATCAAGGGCTTCGCCAAGATCAACGCGCTCTCACACAACCTCAAACAGGTGAAACTTAGCTTTATACAGGGTGGCCCATTTAGATGTTTGCTTAAAAGTAGTTGCTACGTAACACGAAAGTCGCCTAATTGTACACTCTCTATTTCGTTTAAAAACTATTGTTTTTGTTCTTGAATGTGCATTCCTTCTTTCAAACAGATGGAGACCACGGCCGCGCAACTCAAGCAAGGCAAAGATTCTGCGACGAAGAATATCGACAACCTGAGGAGGTCCATAACACAAGCCGCGGCTACTATCAAGGTATGTCATCTTAGTACCTTACCTACATCACGTCGCGTCTCATTAGATTCCTACCAATGTGTAGGGACAATCTGATACCTAGGAACTTTTTTGTGGTAGATGCAAACCAAGGTTTCTACCAGGATGTTAGTACTATCTTAGCCATAAGATTTAGATAATAACATGTGCTCGTATCGTGTCTATACTATAGTGTATTAATTTAATTTTCAGGGCAATGTAAAAATCTCTCGTGCTGAAATCGATAAATTATATTCCAACCTAACCAAGGATGTAGAAACGCAAATGTCATCTCTACAGAAGGCTATGGTAGACCAGAAGAACAGGTAATAACCGTTTATATTATTTTAAAATAAATGGTGTTGAACTACTGCTGGACAAAAGCCTTCCCAAGGATCTTTACAACTCGCGGTGCTGCTTGGCATCCAGCGGCTTCCCGCGACCCTCACCCGATCGTCGGTCCACCTTGTGACGTCACCTACCCACGCTGCGTCTTCCGGTGCGTGGTCGCCATACGAGAACTTTTCTGCCGCAGCGCCCGTGTCGGTTCTCCAAAATCCCGAGGAGACAAAATGGTATCTCTATTTCAAATTTCATCCCAACTTGTTCAGTAGTTTTTGCGTGAAAGAGTAACAAACATCCATACATACAAACTTTCGCATGGATGTTTATTACACTTTCACGCAAAAACTACTGAACGAATTGGGATGAAATTTGGAATAGAGATAGTTTGTACTCTGGATTAACGCATAGGATACTTTTTACGGGAAAAAGTCTTATTCCCACGGGAAAATCTTAGACAACGCGAGCGTAACCGCGGGCGGACCGCTAGTAATCAATAGTTGTTTCACGACTAAACGTGATATTCTTTAGAGTTTTCAATTTAATTTCATAATAGGGAATATGCATATTTTTCTAAAATTCATTAATCGAAATATTTCAAGTTCCAGATAAATACATAAAATTTTGGTTTTGTAAGAGGAGATATATTATATTTATTTTTGACTGCCAGTATTTTATTATTTTATACTTTCAGACGAACTATGAAAAAAGCAATATATTTTTTTATGCATATTTCCTATTATCGAACACCGCTTCAGGATCCCTTTGTCCCACTTTCTGAGAGTCTACCGCCTGGACATAGATTACCATGGCCGATCCGGAAGTCTTTAAACGACTTCGGACTCAGGTCGGCCGGAGCAAGGAAAATATGTTCAGGTGGAGATTCTCGGAAAACCCAAACATAGACTGTGTGTGTGTGTGTGTGTGTGTGTGTGTGTGTGTGTGTGTGTGTGTGTGTGTGTGTGTGTGTGTGTGTGGGTGGAGCGGTGCAGTCCATGGCTCATTTAGTGTCCTGTCCTGCCTGCCCAGTCTCCTGTTCGCAGCAGGACTTGATGGACGCCACAAATAGTGCAGTCGAAGTGGCTAAGTTCTGGGCTAGAAAGATATAATTTGTCATCGACACGCAAAGAAGAAGAAGTGTTCCTATTAATCAAATACAAGAATATAACTTTGCTCGCACTGACGATTTTTTCTATGCGCTCGTAACTATTCCATGGCTGGGGTGGGGTTGTTTTGCTAGAAAGAAGTTGTAAGTTCCTTAAAACCAGGTATAACATAGTTATTGTTCTCTGGATGCAAGCAGTGAACGACGACCGGGTTTATTTTTAAGATCCTGGGGCATCTTTTCAACAATGGACGTCTATGATATTTTTTTTTCTTCTTATTTCTTACTGACGACTAATATTGTTGTTAGGGAGGAACAAGAGAAGCTACAGCTTATCCAGGAGGAGCTGCGGCGCGCGGAGGAGGCCAAGCGGGTGGAGGAGGCGCGCCGCCGCCAAGAGGAAGACACGCGCCGCCTGTGAGTACAAAATCACCTGAGACAGCCAAGTACGCACATCTAGGCACATCTAACTCAGATGTCGCTGTCACCGACTGCACCACCGCACACACCGACAGCCGACGTCACCCTTACGGTCACATGCACCACGACGCAGCGGGGCGGCGCGGCAACATATTCTCAGGGGCAACTACGCCGCGCCGCCCGCTGCCGCGACGTTGTATTGCGTTTTAATCAATACAAATAGTATTAGCCATGCCGCGCCGCGCCGCTGTAGTGCGCTGTGACCTTTACAGTCAACGTCACAGGGAAAACAGCGAGTACCTATTATATTTCCAATCGTATTCAAGACTCGTAAACTAAAGTTCTTCACTGCTAACGAAAGAGTGAGCTGTGTGAAGAAAGTAATAGTGAGCTATTTTGGCAAGTCAAAAAGTGTAAATGATACACGAAATGCATGACCTGTCCACTTTTACGATCTGTCAACGGATTGTGGCTGATTCTCACTGTCGCGTTCTTATTAATTTAGTTCGTCCCTCCTTTTCGCCTTTTAAAGATTAAAAGGGACAAGAGATGACCATCCTAGTTATTAAAGCTGTCAAACATCGAATTTGAACCTTATGGACACGTCTATTGCACAATTTTAGAGAGCACCTAAAACAACCGACTTAGAAATATCTTAATAGCTACGCTCTTATTTTAGGTTGTCATTCATTGAAAATTATGTAATTCGTTCATCTGAATATATCACCTTTTTCATTGGTCATAAGACCGAAAAGGATAGATGGATTTTATTAGAATTGGAGCATGACTGTGTGAATCGATACCATTAACGTTAAGGAAATACATGTGAATCCAGGAAAGCGGAGATGGAGGCACGTCGCAAGGCAGAGGAAGCGGAGCGACTGCGGCTGGAGGAGCAGGACCGCGCCGCCGCGCTCGCGCTGCAGCGGGACCTGGAGCGAGCCGCGCAGCAGGATAAACAGGACCGCGAGAGGTGACTAAAAAAAATCGCTTTATAAATTAGATATTTCATTAACAGAAGTAATCTGTAGCAAAAAAATATCTACAGGTACTAAAAAGACTTGAGTCCTTTTCCTTTTTTGACATGGCTCAAGTCTTTATATAAAAGTCTAAAAAATTATAAGGACTTGAGCTCTGAATATTTTTAGGACCCGAGTTTCTTTCAACACTGACTTGGGTGTATTTATTGTTGAATATTTTTCACAGATTAGAACAAGAGCGGAGAGATCACGAGATGGCGGTGCGGCTGGCCAAAGAAACCAACGGCCACGTGGAGGGGTCGCCGCCGCAGTTGCGCAGGTACACACTACATTTTATATTTATTGTGGGAACATTACAAACTATAATATATACGTCATAGAAGTTCAAACCGATGACAAAAATCAAATTATTTCGTAAAAAATTCAGTCTTGTTTAATATTTGGATTATTATGGATGGCTCGTTTATTTGTTTGGGTGCGCTCAGTTTGAACAATTGGTACTTACTATTAAGCAGCAACAATTTTGCCGACTAGGTGTTATGTATTTTTGGGTGAACCTACGCTATTGAATTTTAAACAGCAAAATTTCACAAAAGCAGTTCTTACAGCTTAACAGATATCTGAATTGGTAGAGAATGGGCACCTGTAAAATAATATTTCATCTACTACCTATATAATATGACGTTGGACGATGCATTATAATGAATGAGTCGTGCTCCGTTCACAATCTTTTATATAGTTTACAATCGCACGAGCTATAAACAATAGGAATTTTCAAGTTATCGATGACTTTGAATCGATGATAATTAAATTCTCAGGCCTTGATTATTTTTTATTTTATACTACATAACTATTTGAATTTATTAAATGTACTTCTTACCGCAACAACATGCGCTGCATATTCTACAAGACGATGGGTAATATACTTGGTAATATATAATTCCTTACACTGTATAAACCGTCCTCGGGGCCGCGAGTCTTCTGTACATAGCTTGCACCACCGCCCCCGCGCGCGCCGGCTGTGCCGGTCCGGCGCTCGCAGTGAAGTAATGTTCTCATATGTTTGCACAGTTTCCCCACCATGGACTCAGTCAATGGCGAGAATAAGTTGAACAGGTACCGAACTGAGTGACAGTTTCTATGCACGCTGCCTTCGGTTGTTTGGTTTTTATTTTTATTCTCTTTCAATACGTTTATTTATAAGACATAGAGATGATTTGTCTTAAGAGTATGTTTGTCATCCACTATAATTTGCTCAATTAAGTTCAGCAGTTTTATTACACTCATTCCAGTATATTTATTTTAGTTAATTTAGCGTTAGCACAAAATCCAACTTCGTCTATTTTGTATTTTATTTTAATATATGTTTTTGTTTAAAAACCATACTATCTGACGTAATTGAAAGAGAATTGTCTATTTTACTAAATCTTACTAACTCCGCTAACACTCAGGCTATTGCTTCCTACTCTTCTGCACGGAATCTGTTATATTTTCGTCGTATGATAATAAATAACAAATGAGTTATCCTAGAATGTATGTAACTAATTTTTATTTTTTTATCTGTGTTTACAGAAAATATTTTGATACTTGCATGTAGTTTGATCTTATTAATTTAATTCACTAGTTTTATTAATTTAATTTAAAGACTAGACCTATAGATAGAATACGCTAGCTTATTATTTTTACTACATTTATGTTATTTGCACTAATAAATATTTAGCCTACCTACTTAGATCAAATTTGAAATTATACATAACTAGATCCCATTCAAATAATTAAGTTACGAATATTCAAGTTTATTTCTACTATTTACTGTGAGCAGTGTGCAAAAACCGACCAGCTAGTTAGAAATATACACACACATCCCAATCAATGGCTCCACTTTTTACTTCGACTGCACCTTATTACGTATAGTGATGCAACTCGAATATGGTACAGATCAGAGCGAGTGCGAATGCAGCAGGCGATGCAAGGCAAACAGAAGTTCGACCTGTCCAAGTGGAAGTATTCGGAGCTCCGCGACACCATCAACACCTCGTGCGATATTGAGCTGTTGGAGGTTTGTACCACGGAAGTTTTAACGCTTTTTTGTAATGCTCGTATAAGTATGCAATAAATTTGCGTTTCAGTTAGCGCAGGTTGTTGCAACCTAAAATATCTTAAATTTTAACTGATATCTTTAAAAATATGGCTGGCGGCAACCCATTCGGATGACCTCTCGTAGGTACGAGCGCGGGGCACGACAAAATTATTTAGGCAACAACCTAAATGTTTTGGTAACCAGAAAAAAAACAATCACTTATCGTTCAATTCTCTGGTTAGGTAACCCCGTAGCCGAGCGGTAGACCTTTTGGTTCTCATTTAGAAAGGTTACGTGTTCAAACCCAGTAGTTACAAAAACTCCTTAAACCTGATTGTTGGAAAAGTAAGATGCTTTCATCGCGAAGATAATCTACGGAAATTGTCGTTACATGAGCAATGTCCGAAGCCATTGCGGATCAATCATTCTGAGACCAGGTTTTGTTATCGGTCATCAAACTTCCAATCCACACAGTTGGTTCGGTCGGTGACAGAGACAGATGCGCTTAGATGTGCGTACTTGGATGCCTTAGGTAATTTTGTAACCGATAGTACGGTGAAGGAAAACATCGTGAGTAAACCTTCACACTCCTATGAAAAAATTATTACGTTGTGTGTGTGTGAAGTTAACCAACCCGCGCAGGGCCAGCGTAGTCGACTAAGGCCTAATCGCCCTAATTCAGGGTAGGCTCGAGCCCCTCGGTGGGGACGTATAAGAGCTGTTAATGAGTACGTTGCACCGGCGAAGGTTGAGTGGTTGCGTGTTGCAGGCTTGCCGGCACGAGTTCCACCGGCGGCTGAAGGTGTACCACGCGTGGAAGGCCAAGAACGCGCGCAAGACCACCATGGCCGAGCAGGAGCGCGCGCCGCAGTCCATCATGGACGCCGGTCAGTATGGCTATAGTATTAACTCTGTGCTTACAGAAAACATAACAGTACGTGTGGTGCCTCTATAGGTTGCTTCTATATTTAAAACTGTCGAATGTGCTGTTTTATGTGGCATTTATCTTATATTTCATTGACTTCGAAATAATACATACGTTCATCTCTTTTCTTTTATTCGTATTTCTTTCTAATAACTAAATTTTTATACTTTATTTAAGAACTCGGCTCTGTAATCGGTAGGATAACCGCAATTTCTCTTTCGCTAGTGATTTCTTCACAGAGTCCGCCCATTGTGTAGGGAACTCGCCTAAATAAATATAATGACGAAACTAAGAGATGTAACATCCAGTAGTTAATAAACGATTAATTCATTCATTTCGTCTTCTTCCTCTTTCTTTTTCGTTCGTCCATAATGTATTCAAATATATTAAGAAAAAACGTTTTTATTTTTAGTAACATGGTATTATTATGAGTCTGCCTACGTATTACTAACACATTATAAATTGAATTATATTGAACAATGTTTCTCGAAAAATTGTCCTAGTATACACAAACAAACTGAATATTCTCCTTACAGCGAAGACCCCTCGCCTCCCTCAAAAGGGCGAGATCCTGGGCGCGCGGCACCGCTACTTCCGCATCCCGTTCGTGCGGCCGGGCGCGGGCGGGGCGGGCGCGGGCGCGGGCGACGGGCAGGACCGGCGCGGCTGGTGGTACGCGCACTTCGACGGACAGTACGTCGCCCGCCAGATGGAGCTGCACCCCGACAAGACGCCGGTGCTGCTGCAAGCCGGTGAGACCCTCACTCTTGTATACATAAGTTTGCGCGGGCGACGGGCAGGACCGGCGCGGCTGGTGGTACGCGCACTTCGACGGACAGTACGTCGCCCGCCAGATGGAGCTGCACCCCGACAAGACGCCGGTGCTGCTGCAAGCCGGTGAGACCCTCACTCTTGTATACATAAGTTTGCGCGGGCGACGGGCAGGACCGGCGCGGCTGGTGGTACGCGCACTTCGACGGACAGTACGTCGCCCGCCAGATGGAGCTGCTCCCCGACAAGACGCCGGTGCTGCTGCAAGCCGGTGAGACCCTCACTCTTGTATACATAAGTTTGCGCGGGCGACGGGCAGGACCGGCGCGGCTGGTGGTACGCGCACTTCGACGGACAGTACGTCGCCCGCCAGATGGAGCTGCACCCCGACAAGACGCCGGTGCTGCTGCAAGCCGGTGAGACCCTCACTCTTGTATACATAAGTTTGCGCGGGCGACGGGCAGGACCGGCGCGGCTGGTGGTACGCGCACTTCGACGGACAGTACGTCGCCCGCCAGATGGAGCTGCACCCCGACAAGACGCCGGTGCTGCTGCAAGCCGGTGAGACCCTCACTCTTGTATACATAACTTTCTATAGAGCAAGCATATCGCACGCTATCGGCAGCTTCAGTAGGCAAGTATCGTGATTTTTTGCGATATTTTACTGGATATTGCACAATTTTTCTTAGAATAACATATAATATTTGTCTAATTATTGAAATACAAACTTGTCTTAAGACGCTTTCGCCGTCGGTACTACATAATAACTACTAAGGGTTTGCTGACGGAACGATTCAATGTTCCCACCCGTGCCTAATGTTCTCACTCTGAAGCGCTCGCTCTATACCTTCATATAAACTCTTTGCCCTCACTATTTGTTTTTTTGTTGTTTGCTTGGGCTGTATTCCGATGTTATTTTCGGGCTAGCGCTTCAAATGTCGCGGTAACTCAAGTGTGATGTGTTCCAGGCGTGGACGACATGCAGATGTGCGAGCTGAGCCTGGAGGAGACGGGGCTGACGCGCAAGCGCGGCGCCGAGATCCTCGAGCACGAGTTCGAGCGCGAGTGGGCGGCGCACGGCGGAGCCCTGCACGCCGCCGCCGCGCCCGGACCGGAGCGACGATAGGTAGCGTTGAACGTGAGCACATCATTAATACTCGTACAACGTTAATACGTAATGCTAATGCAAAATAACGCAAAACTTTCCGGGTAGATCAGCCCATGAAACTGGACAACTTTTATTCCACAATTTCTTCAAAAAATCTTTAAATGACTTTTTGAACTTTCATACAATTTGACTCGATCAGCTGATCAGTTTGTATGAAAAGTTTTTTTTTCTTGAGGTGGATCTTTTGGAACAAAAGTTGTTCAGTTTCATGGGCTGACCTATTGCTCGAATGAAAAATAAAATAGTACATCAATAAACTGATTGACACTGTCAATTTGACAGTTAACCATAGACAGTTTGAATGTTTTGACAAAGATTTCTAACGCGCGTCGCCTCGCGAACGAAAACATTTTATCCGTTTTGAAAACACGCTATCAGATTTGACCGGCTCAGGACTGTCTGTAGAGTAGAGTCCTTAACTAGAATCATAACGTCCCACTGTCGTTGTTCCGAGGCTCACTTGATTCTTCCCTCGGTCAAACAAAACTAGCAACAGTCGCCCGTCACAATTTTTCAGAACAATTTTTTCTTCTTTTCAGACTTCAGCAAAGAAGATACCGAGTTCGCTGTTTTGACAACTATTAAATACATATAACTTAGTGCTTTGAAAGTGCCTTTTAAGGTTCCTAGCTAAAGTTTGTAATAATTAGTGCAATATAAATGTAAAAAATGCGCCACTTTGTAATATAATAATATGATCACTCTTTACATGGCACACGTATAGTACGCGTTGTTAGAAAGGAAAGAGGGCTAAGACCTGTTTATGAAGAACAGATATATTTGCATGGAAATTTTATATAGACATAGACAGAATTAAATACTACTTTCTTTTGATGTTTTTGTCATCGCCCAAAAATAAACAAACATTTGGCTCATAGATCTCTATAGACGTCAGTGTAAAGATATGTTGCAACCTTCTGATCTAGATAAGACCGCTGATTTTGCTTTTATGAAATGACTGTGGTAACCTTGGAGGAATTTCCTCTAAGGTGGTAATGCACTTATATTAAATCTAGTAAATTATACATATCGTTATAGAAGAAAATGCAATTTTTAAGGCGAAATTTTTTAATCTGTGATCATTTTTTAAGATCGTAATGAATTTTTAGCCTTCATTCCAATTTTAGTGCATTTTATGGCGCACGCACCTATTTATAATAGTGTTTTAAGTTAGTTATGAAATTGCTAATTTTAAAATAAAGAATAACAATAAGATTATTCTTTTAAAACAAATAAAATATGATAGTGATATTTAAAATATATGTACAAAATTATAACAAGATTTTTTAAGATTGAAATATTTGTGAGGCGTCTTCCCTCCATCTTTATATTTTTTTTGTTGATGATGTTAAGATATTTGTCGTACATTCCTTTTTTTTTATTTAACACTGGTGGAAGGCAGCTGTTTATCTTTTTTTTTATTAATTTGTATTATCTACTGAAGTATTTAAACAGTATTTATAAAACATTCCTTAAGTGATGATGAGTGTTATACAACTTTTTAATTTACATATTTAGGTAGTGTATTTGAAGTACAATGTAGTAGAATTTACTGTAAGTAATTAAACAAAGTGCCTTATTGTTTCAATGCCGCTAGTACACATGACCACTATTTTATATGATGTTCATGCTTTACCAAATAATACGAGATAAAATTATTGACGTTGTTTTATTATATTTTCGTTGAACCTTTTCACTAACGTGTACAATGCGACACAAAATAGTAGAAATTAAATGATGGAACTAAATTCTTCACCAAAGGCAGCACCAGATAAACTGGCAGTGATTGGTAGCCAAAAACAGGAAGTTACAATGATTGGCTGAATCATCACCAGTGTTGCCAATTAACTCCGTACAGCGTCCTCAATTTTTATCTACTCTTTTCTGTCGTACTGTACTTAGTCACTTATATATAACGTTTTAGCAAACAAAATAACGCAGAACAAATCAAGTGGTTGGTCAGCTCATGACACTGAACAACTTTTTTAAATTCTCAAAAAAAATAATTGAGCTTTCTTTCGTCCATCAAACTGATCTGATCAGTTGATCGAGTAAATTTACATGAAAGTTGAAATAATTTCGAATTTTACACCTATCTATACGTTGTATTTTTATTCTATGAAGCCCAAAATTGAATAACTCATTTGTTTTAACACAGCAGGCATCACTTGGTTTAATGTTTACATTTAAAATTAACGTGTCTTATATTTATTTGGTTGAACAAAATTAAAAACACAAATGGCGATAAATTACTGAAATATCTCAGTTTTGTAGGTTAGGGCTGCCAGATGTTCGATAGTAAAAGTATCGAGGAGGTTAAGTATATATTACGATAGTTTTGACTCAGGTACATACATACATAAGATAATATCATAGGCAATCTGATGAAATATAAATATCAAACATTCTTTTTATATTTTTTTAATTTCATATGCCTATTTACATCTCCATTTTTAAAATTCGCATACCTTTGCTTATTTTGGTTACTAGCCATGCGAAAAGAGCTGTTTTCACAGCTGTACGATACTTTTTTAACATGTATAATAATTTTGAATTTTGCCAGTTTTGGTACATAATCAATATCTGGCAAGATTGAGTTATAAGCAGTTTCAGTGCGCTCAAATGCCGTTCTGTTTTGATTTCGCTCATGAGCCGTATTATCGCGATTTCTAAATCGGTACGCGAGTAATCGCTGTCAGTACTTTTAGCAATGAAATCTAATTCGGAATACACCCTGAGTGGGCTGTGTCATGCAAATTTTCCCATTTTCGACTATCGTCTACTGGCAGCACTGTATAAAATTAACCAGAACCGTAAAACCAGGGAGGGGGCCGTTTCACGAAGCTACAAGTTACATATTACAAGTACAATTCGACGTACATTGCGTAGATGACTAGATAAAACGATAACGGCTTACAGTTTAGGCGAATTGGCTACGCAATGAATATCAAATTGTAACTTGTTGCTTCGTGAAACGGGGCCCAACCAAATATAAAAAAAAAAATAACCCTGCGTTCCGAGACTCGCTGAATTCGATTAAAGTACCCGTAATCGCCTTCTGATCCGAATCACTGTCAGTGTCGTCTCGTCAGCCAGCCGCCGCCGCCACCCAGCCAGACATTTTTTTGTTTTTCTGATCGCTGACAGCGCTGAAAGTCTTATTCGGAATGCGCCCAAAAACGTCACTGACTGAAGAACCGATCGCACCGCCGGAGTTAGGGAGGGAGTTCCCTGTATTATTAAAAGGTTCTCTGTGGGAGGGAGTCAACAAATAAATTGCATTTATGTTGTAAATCAGAAAGTTTATTTGTAGTCAAAATGTTAACCCGAGTGGTTTTACGTCCGATAGCCTCTGCACTCAAGATAAGGAAAATAGCATCAACTTCAAAACAATGGTACATTTATTATCAGTCTAAACACATTACCTCTCGTAAGTTTACCAAAACTGCATTTATCAATTTTACTTCAAGTTCAAGCATATCGTTATCGAAAATGGGCATATCTAGGATAATAATGTTGTTTATTTATATATTATTTATAGACACACAGCTAGAATGCGTGCCCAGTTCTTCAGTTACTCGGAGGTCTTATTCACAAAATCCAGAAGCAATGACTGTGGACTTTGATCATGTCAAAAAAGCAACTACAGACAATAATGTACTTATTGTTGACGTAAGAGAGCCTGATGAAATCAAGGAGCTTGGCAAGATTCCCAATAGTATCAATATTCCTTGTAAGTAGTAGTTGCCTTTCATCAACGGCCTGTTACAGTCCACTGCTGGACTATGAGCCTCCTCCACTTATGTGGAGGGTTTTGCCAGAATCTCCACGCTTGGCAGGCGGGTTGGAGATCACAGATTAAAAGGTTACTGGATACAGTAACGCTGCGCTGAGAGCGCTGCTGCCCATTCCCTGTTCAATGTGTAGTCCCTAAGTCGCCTCTTACGACACCCACGGGAAGAGTAGGGGATGGTGACAAATGTATTCTACTCTGCCGTCACCACACCGCCAGTAGTTGCCTTTAGTATTACCATAAGTCTCTTGTTTTTGTATTAGGGAGTAAAATAAATACATTTTATTATTATAGTAGGAATTAGTCGACTTTGCCACAGTGAGGCAGAATTGACTTGTTAAAATTTCGGCCCCACCAAAAGGACCAATTTATAACTAGTGGCTCTGTGAGCTGTAGACCTCGCGAGTCTGTATATCTTTTCATATTTATTTTTATTTTTTCTCCACAAACATCCCCAACCCCTTGATTATTTATTTTTAAATAAATTTTAATTTTTTAATTTTTTTTTATTGGTTAAGAAATGTGACCTGTAGATGAAAACAGCCTCAGCGGTAGATCTTGTAACTGGCAACCCCCATAACTCTGTCATTTTTTAAAATTTCCAAAAACTGGCTCGAAAAAAAAATTCAATTAATTTATTGAACCTGCTCACAAAATTTCACGAGAATCGGTTGAGAAACGCGACCTGTAGAGTGAAACAAACAAACAAACAAACAAATCCACAAACAGATGGACATACAAAAGCAAATTTGGCCAAGCTGAAGCAGAGAAGCTTCGTTCGCTCGGTCAACTATATTTATAAAACTTGGGTTAATTTTAGTCCCATATGTTGTAATGTTTTTTTTTTAATTTTATTTTAAATTTATTTAGACTGAGTAAAGTTCTAATATTTAATATCCAAATTGTACTTATATTGTAGACAAGTAAAATTAAATACGTACTGCACTAACAGCATTAATATTATTTCTTATGAATTTAAAGGAAAAAAAGGCAGGAGCTACTAGTTATCTACCTATACGTACTAGCGACTCGCCCCGGTTTCGCACGGGTAAATTACTTACTAAACTACCTACATTACAAGAAACTGATGAATGAAAGTAGATATGGATTTTTCATAGTCAAATAATATCATGTCAGTGTTTATCATATTTACAACTATACAATGTATGTATGGATTGAGGAGCCACTCCAAATTATAAAACGCAGCTTACAATACTACAAAATCCACCTGCTACTAAATGATCACTACATCAAATATACTTAATTGACAGATCATAGTCATGGAAATCCAAGCTCTTGTGTATGGATTGAGGAGCCACGCTAAAATATTATATTTTCTTGAATTTCAGCACTAAGTGGCCCAGATTTTGGGAAGGTACCATACACATCTATTACTAAATGGTCCAAAATTTTCAAAAACATTCATCTATTACTATTCAAGAATTGAGGAGCCACCTTTGCATTTACATAACTTTTGATGAATTTAACTACAAAATCCAGAATTTGTCGTACAATATCAGCTTTTTCGCTACTAAATGAGGGTGTGAGCTGCGTTTTATAATTTGGAGTGGCTCATGCTAGTGAGATACATACTATACAACATGTTACAAAAAATACCAAAAAAAGAATATTTTTTACCAAAAGCATTTAATTAAATGTTCGGCTTTTAATTAAATGTTCGCGCCACGTGCTCGCGGGCGGGTGCTGCGGCTTCTGAAGCGGAAAGGCACAAGACGCGGAAGTACATCGAAATTCCCTGGGGGTACATTTTCTCGCCGATAGGTTTCGAGAAGTTGGGTCCTTGGAGCCCGAATGCCAAAAAATTTATAACTGAGCTCTCGGTGCGTCTCAACGAAGCTACTGGTGACCGAAGGGCTGGCAGCTTTCTCTCCCAACGAATTAGCCTGGCTATTCAGAGAGGAAACGCTGCCAGCATTTTGGGAACCATGCCTCGAGGGGACGCACTGGAGGAGATATTTTATATTTAATTGTACAACGTGTTACAAAAAATACCAAAAAAAAGAATATTTTTATCAAAGGCATTTAATTAAAGTTTTCCCATCTCTAGTGATCAGCTGTGTCAAAGAATATTCGGACCAGATATGTAATTTTAGGTCAATGTGCCTATTTTTACCGCTATGGTTAAAAATGTTTACGTACTACTTGTACCATAACATTCACATTAGAACAATTAATTTCAAAATGAAAAAAACACAAATAAATAAAAAAAGCTTTGTTAAATAATTATTATGAAATAATAAATGAATGAAATGATGAACTGAATATTTCAAAATAATATTTATGTTTGTAAATACGTAAACAAGATAATTAAGGCAAAAAAGAAAATGTTTTCTAACATAAATTGATTCAAGTACATCTCTTTTAAAATTATAGGCACGAATGGTGTACAAATACTTGTCCGTTCTGAGAATCGATAGTCTATATTTTAGGTGTCAAATGACACTAGAGATGGGAAAATTTTGATTAAATACCTGTGATGAAGAATATTCTTTTTGTTTGTATTATTTGTAACACGTTGTATATAGTTGTTTTGTTATTGTTGTTATTGTAAATATTTTTTGTTCTTTTAATAAATAAATAAAGTAAGTTTAATTAAATTCTTGACAAGTGTTTTTATTCATTAGGAGAATTTTTGTATTCATGTAGTGCATATATATAGTTGGGTTACTGTAGGATGAGCTCTGCAGGATTACAATTTTAAAAACTTTTTAATATAATTTCGTTTATTTATTTATTTATTTATTAAGTAAAATTACATACTGTTTAATGATAAAATAAGAGGTGAAGTTACTTTATTTTAAATTATTAGCTATTATGGTTTTTAAACTGAATATTATAAAAAAAGTTCTTAACGTCATGAAGAATTTTGAAGCTGTCAGAACTCATTCTATAATAACCCAACTATAGTGATAACATGTCATTCATTTGTGGGTATCTGATAAATTCGACATTATTTTATTTATATTTTGTAATGGATCTAACTTAAATGACATTTAATTTGATTAATATATTTTAACTATCGACATTATTTTTTGACATTTGCATTTTATTCTTTAGTGTGCTCTATTTACATTAACAAAATATTGTGTTTCTATATTTTTGTATTATACAATATTTGTACGCCCTGCGGACAGGTTTTTGCTGAACAGAAACTTTTATCTAAAACCTTGTACTTACCAAAAATCTATGCAAATAAATTCATTTCATTTCATTAAATATTCCCATCTCTAGAGATCAGCTGTGTCAAAGAATATTTGGACCAGATATGTAATTTTAGGTCAATGCATTTTTTTTTACCGCTACTACGGTTAAAAATGTTTACGTAGTACTTGTACCATAACATTCACATTAGAACAATTAATTTCGAAATGAAAAGAACTACAAATAAATAAAAAAAAATATTTGTTAAATAATTTTTATGAAATAATGAAATAGTGAACTAAATATTTCAAAATAATATTCATGTTTGTAAATACGTGAACAAGATAATTAAGATAAAAGAAATTATTTCTAACATAAATTGATTTAAATGTATCCATCTGACATAGATATTAGGGAATAGGGAACCGGTTCTTCCAGTTATTTTTTTGTACCATATTAAAGGGATGTTAAATAATAAAAACAATTAATATTGGTCTCTAGAATAATACTACAAATAAAAAACATATTTCTTTTACAATTTTTATTCAGTCAAAATATTTTGAAGGACTAAAATCAAGTATGTATGTATGTGACTAAAATCAAGTGTGAATAATCAATCAAGCAAACTATGTTATTGACCGAGCGAGCGAAGCGTCTCAGTTTTAGCTTGGCTAAAATTGCCTTTGTACTCTACAGGTCGCGTTTCTCAACCGATTCTCGTAAAATTTTGTGAGCAGGTTCGATAAATTAATATTTTAAAATGACGGAGTTATGGGGGTTGTAAAAATAAAATATGTAATATAAAAAAATTATATAAGAAATAGATGTTTGTTAGAACTTTACTCAGTCTAAATACATATTAAGTTAAAAAAAAAAAAACATTTATTATGTGGGACTAAAATTAACCAAGATTTATGTACCTGTATATAGAGGAAACCTTTGTATTTTTGTATGTTTGCAACATATAAACTCTAAAACTACTGATCCGATTTTAAAAATTCTTTCACCATTAGAAAGCTAAATTATCCCTGAGTAACATAAGCTACCTTTTACCACGGGAAATATGTTTTCCCACGGGAAAATTACAAAATAAAGAAAGCGTAGCCGCTGCTGGCGGGCCGCTAGTGTAAGTATAAATTGGTCCGTTTGGTCATGTCTAAATAAATGTTATGACCTAACGTTTTATTTTTTCATTATTTCAATGAAATGTTAGAAATACTAACATTGTTTAATTCATTTGCAGTGGGTTCTGTTACTACAGCTCTCAGCCAGATGACAGATCAAGAGTTTGAAAAAACTTACAATAGACCTAAACCTGAAGAAGACACTGAAATAATATTTTACTGCATGATTGGTAAAAGATCTGGCATGGCCCAGAGTAATGCTCAGAAGGTTGGATATAAGAAGTAAGTATAAATGAAATCAACCAACTTAAGGCGAGGCCCTATTTGAAAAATCGTTCTTGGGCCCCTTTTTTAACTCGCGTATCTCACGTCTAGGAATATGTACCAAATCAAGAAAATTACAACCAACAGAAGAGTTTATCATTTAGCGACGTAACCAAGTAGATTTTACATATAATCAAGAATAAAGCAAAAATAAATAATTAAAATCACCGAAAATCCCACATTCAAAATTTGCAAATCTTTTTCTTAATATTTTAAGCGACAACATCATAGTATTTTTTGGGTGGCTATATTAATACCTAAATGGCGAAACCAGCTAGTTTTTTAATTCGTTCTATATTTTTCACAAAAAAGAGAAAAGAGTTCAAGAAAAACGAGTTTTCCGCGCGATTCCTACGCAGTGTCGGACGTAACCTCCGTGAAGCATCGCACGCTAATATGAACGTTATTTCAGTAGTGCGTCGGTTGAAGTTTCAACTAAAGTGCGTTGAGTTGCTAATTTAGGATAGGGCACTGCCTGCTGGCTGTGCTGAGTGTGTAGGTATTTCACTGCAGGATATACATCACATCACACAACAATATAATACACAATATAATAAATGTGAAAATATATTTCGATGCTTGTTCCGTTTTCACGCCTAAACTACTGGACGGATTTGGACGAAATTTGGAATGAAGATAGTTTGTAACCTGGAATAACACATAGGATACTTTTTACCGGGAAAAGTCTTATTTCCACGGGAAAATCTTACATAGCGCGAGCGTAGCCGCAGGCGGACCGCCGCTAGTTAAAAATAAATAAATTCGTTACAAGAGTATCTCTCTCTATGTGTGTGTATGTTATGTTTAGACCTACCTTCTACCTAGGTATATTTCCATTATATACTCACAGGCACATTTAACCGCCCACCCTTGTATTTCTGGTTAATTTTAAATTACAATTGATTTATTGATAATTTTACGATAAATTAAATACACTTAAATAAACGTTAAATTAACTACTTTTTAACTAACATCAGCTTGAACTGTATACTTGGAAATTATTAAGTGGGTCTGAAAGGAATCATGTCAACAAATCAGTAGATTAAAATATATTTTTTATGGTACCAGAGTACACGAAATGGGTTTTTTTTTTCTACGTCATAGTTTGAAGTGAATTGCATTTGATTTAATTTACATATCCTGTTATTTTATTCCCTTTGATTAAAAAAATAAATGCTTTCTTTTTGTTTCAGTACCAAGAACTACTTAGGAAGCTTCACTGATTGGGCAGAAAAAACCAAGGCGTAAGCCACATTGTAGGTACATTTCAATATACGGCGTAAGCTTGTAGAAACAAATTAGAGCAAAAGCGAAATGCTTAGTATTAAGATTGTAATTGAGACAACATTAAACATTGTATTTGTTTGATAATAAATTACCTACCTATCGGAACAAGTTACGAGTAATATATTTAAATACCAGAGTTATTTATTTCTACAATGGACAGGTACTTTAAAGCCAATAGACATTTTATTTATTGAATATCTTGATACATCTTTTTATTGAAAAACACATCAATGGATTATATCGGTGGCGCACAGTGGGTCCAAATGATAATTCGTTGACAAAGGAAAGGGTTGAGGAAAGTCGATCTAATTTTTTTTATGTGATAGGTAATGACATTTCTGGCAATATTAGTGTAATTTGTTGTAAAGTCAATAGCTTTAGAGAAAAAAAAGTTTTTTTTTTATAGAGCAATATACATTTTATTTATCTTGAGCTGTACGAAAATGTAATGCGTGTGGCTTGAACACAGTATAGTCCCTATCATACGCTACCAAGAAAAAAATAAATCATCTGAAACCACCTGCGACCCCGCGAGTAAAAAATCGGCCAAGTTTTGTATTTTTAATATTTAGTTTTTCGGACAAAATATACCTGTTCCTGCTTAAATTTTGTTTATATTAGGTACAAGGTGGACTGATGACCTGAGAAAGGTGGTGACTGGATAAAATAATAATTATTATATAGCCTTAAAAACAAAAATTATATCATAACAATATTAATAAAACCATTAAAAAAAATTATATGTTTTGTGATAACCTTATATAACGTTTAATGTGAATGTGACCGACCGAGACTCATTTAAGTGACTGACACGAACGATACTATTTTTTTACCCACGACGGACGGAACGGAACGGAGGCGGTATATGCGTTTGGGGTAAGAGGTTGTTTGTTTGTTTGTTTGTTTGTTTGTTTGTTACCTTCTATCTCGAAAACCACTGGACCAATTTAGTTCCGGTTTTTTGCATTGAAAAGGTATCACTTCAACTTAGGATCTTAGATATGTTTTATGTAGGTAGACCATCAGGGAGCGCTGCAGCAGCCTGATAAGTTGGCAACACAGGAATTATCAAAAACTACCGAATCGATTTCGATGCAGTTTTTTGCATTCAAAAGGCTTCATATTGGAGCTGGTTGTTAGACATGCTTTGGGTCGGTAGACCACCAGGGAGCCCTGCAGCAGCCACATAAGTTGGTACTACAGGAGTTCTCAAAAAGTACTGAATCGATTTCGATGCGGTTTTTCGCATTCAAAAGGCTTCATTTTGGAGCAGGTTCTTAGATACGTTTTATGGAGGTAGACCACCAGGGAGCCCTGCAGCAGCCAGATAAGTTGGTACTACAGGAGTTCTCAAAGAGTACTGAATCGATTTCGATGCGGTTTTTTGCATTCAAAAGGCTTCATTTTGGAGCAGGTTCTTAGATACGTTTTATGGAGGTAGACCATCAGGGAGCCCTGCAGCAGCCAGATAAGTTGGTACTACAGGAGTTCTCAAAGAGTACTGAATCGATTTCGATGCGGTTTTTTGCATTCAAAAGGCTTCATCTTGGAGCGGGTTCTTAGATACGTTTTATGGAGGTAGACCACGAGCGCTGCAGCAGCCAGATAAGTTGGCACTACAGGAGTTCTCAAAAAGTACTGAATCGATTTCGATGCGGTTTTTTGCATTCAAAAGGCTTCATTTTGGAGCTGGTTGTTGGATATGTTTTGAGCCGGTAGACCACCAGGGAGCCCTGCAGTAGCCAGATAAGTTGGCATTACAGAAGTTTTCAAAACTACTGAACCGGTATCTTTACAGATCAGGTTCTTGGACATGTTTTATGGCGCATGGCGGTAGACTATAAAGAAATACTGCAACAGCGAGGATAGGTGGCCGCTTGGACACTAAGTAATTAGTAGTCTCAATATCGCACATACCAAATTTCTGCCAAATCCAAACAACATCCATCATTTTGATTACCGCCAGTTAGTTTTAAAAAGGCATACTAATAAATTATGTATGTTTAATTACTAGCATAATATACAATATCGAAACACAAAGAAAACAAAATTTCGTCATTTTTAATGATATGTTTTAGTGTGCTAAGTGATAACAAACAAAAGTAACGTACTTTCCAAAAAGTTTAAAATAAAAACAAAATTGAAAATTTTAAAAAACCCACGCCGGATTTTAAAACATATTCAAATAAAAAACAAAATTGAAAATTTTAAAAAACCCACGCCGTATGTTACCCCCGACGTGTTTTATTGGATTTGTATCATATTACTAGATAGATGAGTATGTAATAGTACCTAAATTAATAAATATTATTGCTGTGTCTATCTCTACGAGAAAGCAAAAGGTAAGTAGGTACGTAAACGTAAAGACTAAGAAAGGTCATAATTAGTTGTTTGTGTGGCGGATTTCGTGAGAAATCACTCTTTTTATAGATTTCTTTATTTTATATTTCTTATCTTATTTGACTCTGGTCGGGGATTTCCAAAAATGTTATTTAATCCTTTTTATTCTAATATATTTTAACATACGGCGTGGGTTTTTTATTAATTTACACGCTTTGTAAACGCCAACACTGAAATAATCTCTCGGCTCTTAAACAGCTATTGGCTATTGTTTTCTTCCATTGTCCGAAGCGCGAAGCGTTCTCCGTTTCAGCTTGGTCAAAATTGCTTTTGTATGTCCATCAGTCTGTTTGTTCTCCTCTACAGGTCGCGTATCTCAACAGATTCTCGTGAAATTTTGTGAGCAGGTTCGATAAATATGTAGATCTTTTTATAGAGTCAGTTTTTGGAAATTTAAAAAAATACGGTGTTGTAGTGGTTGATAACTTAAAAAAATATATATTTCAGCCATTTCGATAATGAATGCGACAAAAATTAAAATACAACCATTATGACCACTTTATTTTTAACAATAATATAAACTTAGGGACAAAACCAACTAGTAAACAACGAAACTTCAATTGTGCTTGCTCGACCAGTCATTCCAGCTACCCATATACGTTTTCGAACTGCAATAAAAAAGGTATCATAATTAGTTAAGCAGGTACCTAAAGAAATAAGAGTACCTACAGACTACGATATGATAAGTAATAATGAGACAAAAATTATAGTATCGCCATTATGACCACTTTGAGAGGTTTTAAACTGATTTTTTTTTTATTGCTTAGAATATGACGATGACAGTGGTGAATAGTTTTATCAATTTATTTATAGGTATTGAATCCTCCTCGATGCGCGATTTTTTCTGTTACGCTCATAGTTCAATGGTACGCTAGACGACGTAATAATAGCCATTTTACTAAATCTTACTTTGAGTAACCAAGCTTCAGCGCCTTGTCCAAAGCCTCACAAGATCTGCGCCCTGATTGACAGTAAAATATCAGTTCATCAGTTGACTGTGGTTTATTGCGTTGGTACTGTCTTAGGAACTCTTCATCGGACATCGAGGTCAGCGCGTTGTCTACTGTACCTACTGAAAATAATAACACTATTACTACCTATTAGTACCTACTGAAAATAATAACACTACTAAACATCTTACACTATTATAAGTTGATGAAATTAAACACTCTCTTCTTTTTATCGTAAAGGTTTCTTTGGTGACCCTCTCCTAGAGATGGGCGGTGGGTTAAAACCCAAACCACCTGACTAGGTAAAAACCCGGTGATTTGGGTTTTAACCCGGTTTTTACCCTTAACAACCCATTTTTGTGGGTGTTTATTATAATAATTGATGATAAAATAAAAATAAAAACTTTATTATATATCTTGATGAAAATACCCTGTTTATTTGCAATATGCGCAACTTCAATAATGTGGAAAGCCCAAGGTAGCAGCCAATTGTCTTGTTTATGAGACAATTTCTATGAAACTTTGTTTAGAGTTTGTTTGTATTTGTATATTCTAGCGTAAAGCATATTACTAAGTTTAAGAAAACCTACACGCGTAAAAGATATTGATGTAGGGTAGGGTAGTAGACAATGAACCATAAAAAGTTTGAACCTGTGTAACTTTATAATTACTTGCTCGATTTTATAATTTTTAGTGCATTGCGTAGGATATTTATTTAATAATTAACTGTGTTTAATCAAATTTTCATATATTGATTGGAATTTAAGTAATTATCCTTTTCTTTTAAAGTGAGCTTTGGTTCACTGTGCACTGCCTAGGCGGGTACAATGAACATGGGGGGTAGGATACATTGAACCGTGTAGTTTACAATGAACCACCAGAAATAATCTTAAAGAATTGGCGGATGTTAAATAAAGTACGGCAATTAAAACTACTCGAAACGTTAACTTATTTAATAAAGAACAATGTGTTACGAAATAATCACAATATCTTTGCTTATAATATAATGAGTTCAAATACAATCAGTCATCTAAAATTGCACGTAATTCTTAAAAAAAAGAAGTTCAATAACAATCAAATACGATAAAACCAAAACTTCAAACTCTTTTTCCTGCTGTAAATCAATGAACTTCTGAAAACCAAAATGTCAAATAACAAAAAATGATATTTTTTACAATTTAAAGAAGCTGCTATCTTACCTAGAAAAAAAAATTAAAAATTACCCAAAAACAAAAAAATAAGGTATTGGGTATTTATTCCCAATTAGAAATAATTATGTCAATCTACTCTTATACATTATCTTTGCGAAACCAAAATTCACACATTCCGATTATGTGTAGAGTACTATTTAATAACTTGTAGTGTACAATGAACCTGGTTCATTGTTGACTTCTTCAAAATGGTTCATAGTAGCCGAAACCCGTTTTTTTCATTTGGAGGCTATATAGCACACGTGTTATACAAGAAATGTAAATAATAATATTTTTAAAACTAGCCTAATAGAGCACAAAAACGAAGCAAAATATGAAAAACATGATAAAAATACTCAAAATGAAGTAAAACAAAATAGTACTACTCAATTTTTATAAACTTTTGTCCGCAAAAACATCAAAATCACCCGCTGCTCGCAAGTACTTGACGGCAGGGTGCCGGGGACTGGGGAGGGGGCAGCGGGGGCGACGCAGGCTTAATCAAACTGATCTGCGCGGTTAAGGAACGTTGCGTTCTTGGGATACGTATGGTGGTTCATTGTTTCCGATTGGTTCACTGTCTACTACCCGACCCTATATCAGCGCTCCAGCCGCTTGACTCACATCGACTCAAATAAGTTCAACCGAATAAACATTTTTAAAATAAAACAGTAGAAATCTATAAAATGTCGCCATCTTTTAATGCTCAAGTTCTAACGGGATGATCAAAAGAAGTTGTAATTACAGTTAGCTAGCACTACACTCACTCATACCTACACTGCATGCGAACGTGGCAAGTACAAAGGTGGGAGCTAGCGCGCACGGGCGACAAAAGTCACGGTGACAGTATACTAAATGATGGAAGCTTGTTATAACACTGTGTTAATCGAAGTTGACCCAATAAACGAAAAAGTTTGCTGCCATCTCGGATATTGATATTACATAATTGGTACTGTTGTTTCTCTCGTGTCTAAACATAGTACCCTAAACCATGGTTCATGACTTACGAACAATAATGTAACTGAACATTAAATCTCTATAATAATCAAAATTGTCCGTTGATCATCTAGTAGCAGATCCATACTACGTTGTGAGAGTAACCCAAACTCTTTTAGAAATTTACAATGTGATCGTCTTTATATTATGTTTTCTAGCTGTGGAATTAAACATAGAGTCGCCTACTCAACTTCTATGTTATTCCTATATACTGATTCGTCCCTATCTCTCGCCCGAACACAGGAGTACCAGTTGCCAGCCGGCAAGCAGCCTACTCCTGATTACCCATGCTCGCTGACTGAAAGAATAAAGTCACCAAGAAATCCCAGCGACTTTATTAAGCAATACTAATTTCGTATTCTGAAAAGAACTTTGAAGTTTATTGCTTTTGCAATAGGAGCCCAGATTCCTGAAATGGATCACAGGGATTATTACATGATAATGTAATTTAAAAGGTATAAAAAGGTGGCTCCAGGACTGCCGTAGCGAGTCCTTAGAGCCGGCGACGGGTGTGTCGTCTGTAGTTCTGAATAGAACTTCTAGTTCTTAGAGGAACTTTCGGTTAGTGGCATTTACTCAACAGAATGATCAATAACCAAGTTTCTCTAATGATACTACCCGGAGACGACCATCCTAGCCCTACGCACCGGGACACCCTTTTCCTTAAGCTATGCCAACTGTATTGATAAATACGGTTACATAACCCCTCTGTGTCTTCCAATATACAGTCCGACAAGGGATCTAGTAATATCCAGCATTGACGAGGGGACTAGTTCTAGCTCCCTCAGCTGGACGATTACTAAGACCTTAGAACCCAAGCAAGGCAGCAGACTAGAAGCAAAGACCCGAGACGTACACACAATACAGCAAACCAGCCATCAAAGTATCTACGTGACGAGTGAGAATAAACGCTCCACCAACGCGCTCTCTGTGAGTCACTTCCCACTCTGTCCTTCAGAATGCTCCTGTCCTCCCCTCACCACAGAGGTGTAGGAAAAAGGTTAAAATAATAGACAACCCCGAAGGGTTGTCTACAGCGGACTCTAGTCCGACCGGTGCGCCTTAAGCGATGGAAGGAGACCGAAGTCCCATCGTAGAAAGCCTAAGCTTCGCGTTGTAGCCGAAACTAGTGGACGACGTCCAATCGATACTAGCCGAAGCGTTCCCGATACGGCTGAGCCGTTATAGTAACCTTTTGGGAGGCTAATCCCGTCTTCCAACGAAGTGTCCGACGTATTGCGTTCAAGGGTGTGTTTACAGGATAGTCCACACGTGAACCAGCGACCATGATGGTAAACCATCTTCCAACGAGCAAGCTCGAAGAGATGACCTCACAGCTGCTACTGACTGTGGGTCTCGTATCTGGATTGCTCCTGCATACTGGATCTCCGTCTATCTGAACGGTACTGCCAGGGCAGATCTGCTCCAACTTCATATCTCCATATATACATATCTCCGCCGCGCGTCTCCGTGCCTGAGACCGCATATGAATCTAAAGACTCATTTCAGCTATCGCTCTGAATATAGCTTTACAGCCTTCATCAACGCTCGTCCAGTCCACTGCTGGACTATGAGCCTCCTCCCCTTGCAACCATATGTGTCGATATTACATCGCACAGTTGATTCATACAAGATGATATTAGCCAGAGCAGTCCACGTCCAGTTTCTCGTTCTCAATTAATAAACTCGTTCCAGTATGCCTCTTCACAGACTTATGCCTTCAAGGAAGTCACTATGTCCTCCGCTACCTCCACTATCGGGGTTAATACTTGAAAGACTATCACTAATCAGTCTGAGGTCCACCGCGCACGGATGTGGACAAGTCCCCATCCGCGGCTATGTATTCAAGTCGCTGTATGCGTCTTCGGTCAATCAGCGGTTCAGAGCTAGACATACAGTGGTAGCGGCATTCATAGCAGCCCGATGGTTACTCCACATCTTCATAGGTCAGATACGGAAATCTCTCCACAGACTGGCGTCTTGAAGGTAGCCACTAAGATATTGTTAACTCCACTATCAGGGGTAAACTTAGTGTACTTATCACGCCTAGGATGCGACCCATATACCAGCGGTTCAGAGCTAGACACGCAGTGTCAACAATATCATAGCAGCGATAGTTATACCTCGTCTTCATGCGTCAGATAAGGGTTCTCTATTAGATGGTCAAATATTATTACATTTTGTGATCAGTTTGATCCAGCGGCCGTGTCCGCTTTCATTAGGTCATCTAGGAGCGTCAACCCTATGATTCCCTTGATTTTCATTTTTGACCATCTCGGATGGGATGTCATCCATAGAGGCATAATTAACCGTTCCCATATCAAACAGGCAGCACGCCAGTCTTCAGGGACCGAAATCCCATCGAAAGGCAGTGAGAGGCTGTGCAGCGCCTGCGACTTTAGGTTTGACAATTATTTCACTTGGTTTCCAAGTATAGACTTATACTAATCTATTTTTGCACTTTGACAATAATGTAAATTTTCATGAACTTAACGTTCCGCCAGCCATCTATTCCTAGACGGCCGACTGCCTCCCACCATGTATATTGGCGACACGCATCGACGGTACGCGCTAGGTCAACAAGACTTTTCCTAAACTTGTTCGATATTTCTGAAACTCACAATGCAAACGTATCTCAGTCTCTGCACCCCAAGTATGCATTTAGTTTTGCATTATCTCTTTTAGTTTCCGAGTTATTAATTTTAGAAATATCAAAAACGTCCAATACAGGTACGTATTAAAATTAAAAACATTTATTACAAGAACATATTAAAATTATAAAAATTCATTACAAGAACGTATTAAAAAAACAAAAATTCTATTAATTCGTCTCAAATCTTTTATTATAACTTTCTCTATGTCATACAACAGACACACGTTGTTCTACATAGTTTTACTTTACATTAGGGTCGTGGAGTTACAATAATTTTATCGCCATCTTTTTTTTATGTTTCTTGTTCAAATACCGAGATTTGCCCTTAAAAACAATATTTTTTGCAGATTTTGTGCTTTACGCCGTTTTATCCATTGCTTTGTTGGTATCTTGCTAAAATAGATGTTCTAAGCCCCTGCATTTACTGGCAAATAAGTGAAAGAATGTCACATATAATGTGCATACGCAAAATCTAATGATATATGGATACCTATATAAATTTTGTTATAAAAATAATAAACACCCGATTTTTCACCCAGTGGGTGGGAATAAATGGGTGTTTATCGGGAAAAAACCCAGCGGTAGGTTTAAACCCGGTGGTTTGCCTATCTCTACCCTCTCCACACACCACCGCACCCCGGTTCGATAGCCTATTTCCTTTGCTTTCGTGATTGCGCAGATACTTATATAATTCCTTGTTTGGGTCGTACTTGGGACAGTTAATTAGTCAGGTGTCTCGTCACAAGACCTATCCGAATCACCCCCATGTATGTTCCGCGATATTTTGTAGTTTTCGAGTTACCTATTTATAATTTTCCCAAGTCTTTGGGATATTTCATGGTCTACAGGTTTTTAATGGTGAACTTTTTTAAGTGTGGTTTTTTTCATCGTAATTTTTTGGGAAATGTTTTAGTAATTTGCGGCATTAGTAGCGTAATGGGGAGAGGAGAGTGGACCCCCCCGGGGGAGAGGGGGGGGGGGGAATGCCAGAAACCCCCCCATTTTGAGATATAAATAATTATAAATATAGGTCATTTTCAAAGAAAATATAATGCCCCCAAACCCCCTCCCCCTCCCGGAGACATATATTAGGTGACAAGATCTTGGCATGCCTGCAAGTCAGGCTATAACCCTGAAGGGTCGCTCGCCTAGCTCCTTCCGCCATCCCCTTTAACCTAATGTCGGGGTGCCCCGAGCTGCCGTGCTCGCTACGCTCGCACCCGCCCTGACTAGGCATGCATTAGGTGACAAGCTCTTGGCATACCTGCAAGCAGGCATGGGGGGTTACAAGATAACCTAGCCCCGAAGGGTATGGCGGAGGGAGCTGGGGATAAGCTCTTGGCTTATCTGCAAGCAGGCATGGTAACCTAATGTCGGGGTGCCCCGAACTCCCGTGCTCGCTACGCTCGCACCCGCCATGGCTGCGCCAACCTCCGCCCGCCCTTTGGATGCTGCCCTGTCGTTTTTTTTTGCGTTAATTACCTTTCAACATTAAATATTTTATTATTCTAATTGCATATTTCTCAAAAACTATGCGTTTCCTGCTTGAAATTCTTTCAATAGGGATATCATGGGAGCATTAGCTTTCGATCAAAAGCAATGTTGACGTCAGGATCATGCCGCAAATTACTAGAGCCTTTTTTTTGTTATAACTATATGAAGTGTGCTTTCTTCCATAAAATAACTGCTATCCTAACTCTATCACACGTTGGGTAAAAAGTCAAAAATAAAAGTTAAAAATAACAATTTCAGCCAAGTAGAGTCGTGATTTCAAAATAAGGTTAAAAATACTTCAAGCTAGATTTAAGGCTCCGAACCACGGAATATTTATCCGAACTAAAGCTAACCCCATAAAAGAGTATATGAGCTCGTTCGTCCATGTCTTGAGTGGTCGTGCGGTGCACGTTTCCTCTTTTTTGTTTTGACCAAAGGCCTGCATCCTGTATATTATGACACGTGGTTACACTAGACGTTGCCTGTGACGTTGCACTAGTGTTACTGTGTGTAACAAACGACGAGGAAGACCACTGTGACGTTACTCCAAGGTGATAACGCGTAAGGCAGTAGTTAGCATCCGATATCACTACATTTACTCTCTACTCCCTCACTGTCTTTCTTACAGGTACCTATAGGATACAACTACTGGTCACTGTATGTGCGACCCAAACACACATTACCTATATCTAACTAGCTGTCCGCCCGCAGCTACGCTCTACGAGATTTTATTTTTCAGCTAAGCTTCTAGTACTTACTAAGAGTCTCTGAGCTAAGCCGCGGACTTTTTTACTAGGAACCCTAAAAAGGTATCTTAAAATATAATATAACTAACTATAATATATCTTCCCACAATATCTATAAAATTTAAATGCACTAACATTATTTACTTATAGAAATATCAAGATTTATAAAA
This sequence comes from Carpatolechia fugitivella, assembly GCA_951230895.1. Classification (NCBI taxonomy): domain Eukaryota; kingdom Metazoa; phylum Arthropoda; class Insecta; order Lepidoptera; family Gelechiidae; genus Carpatolechia; species Carpatolechia fugitivella. Next base: position 7,989,020 of record OX579648.1, on the reverse strand, counting down.
AAATAAAAATAAAATTAATAAAATTAGTGGTAATAAAATTATTTTTGTTAAACTTACACGGAATGTTAATGCTCGATGGTATTTTTCCTGTTGATTGTACTTCTTCCGGGTTACGAACGTCAATAATAACTTTTTGAGGATGGTGTATTCGCTGCAAGACATCTTCATAGCTCACCACTCTCTTTGGATCTACCATGTTTTTTTCACAATAATTTCGAACACTTATTTGAAGTTGATGGTTTCCTGTAACTGGAATATGCAGACATCCGTTAGAAGAGTGTTTTTTAACTAACTTAATATTGGAATCTGCATCCGGAAGACAAGTACAAAGCATAATAATGTTTGAACATAAATCTAATCACAAACAGATTTAACGACCCGTGTATGACAACAAGATGACACTCACCATTCAACTGAAAGCAATTAAAAACATGATACAGGTAGCTTTGTAAACAGACTTAGAAATTAAGTTAGTGTTTACATACAAAAAACTAAAACAAACACTGCCTCAGAGGAACAAAAGACGATCGCTTAGGCGACGCGTGTCAGAAATCTTTGCGCTCTGCAGGCTTTCATAACATAATTTGCATCCACTGCTGTTTGCTTTGGCCATTACTATCAGGCAGGTTGCAGCAACAAATAAAAGGCGCATTCCTAAAATACTTTTTCATAATAGTTTATTTTCAGTAGGTATGTAGTGAGTAATGGTGGAGCGGGATTGACCGCATGTTGTAGCTGTAGGCAGTGTTGGGCGTAATCACTAAAAATTTCAATCGGATTGATTAGTCAAACTAAAATTTTAGTGATTAATTTAGTTTTATTGATTCAATCGCGATTGAAAAAATTAGTTTTAGTTGCAACTAAATTTGAGTAATATTTAGTCGTCAATTTTAGTTAGATTGAATTCAACAACTAATTTGAAAAAATAAAACATTATTAAAATAAAGCACACTCGAGCCAGTATCATCCATTCACAGTTCACACTAATATTATAAATGTGAAAATATATTTGGATGTTTTGGATGTTCGGATGTGTTGGATGTTTGGACATCCGAATGTTTGGATGTTTCGATGTTTTGGATATTTGGATGTTCGGATGTTTGGATGTTTTGGATGTTTGGATGTTTTAGACGTTTGGATGTTTCGATGTTTGGATGTTTAAGATCTAACCAAACATCTAAAACACCCGAACATCCAAACATCTAAAACATCTAAACGTCTAAAACTTCCAACCAAACATCTAAAACATCCGAACATACAAAACATCCAAACCATCAAAACATCCGAACATCCAAACATCAAAACATCCAAACATCAAAAACATCCGAACATCTGAAAATCCAAACATCCAAAACATCCAAACATCTAAAACATCGAAACATCTAAAACATTCGGATGTCCAAACATCCAAAACATCCGAACATTCCTACATCTAAAACATCCAAACCATCAAAACATCCGAACATCCAAAACATTCAAACTATTTCAAACATCCATAACATCCAAAACATCCAAACCATCAAAACATCAACAACATCCGAACATCAAAATATCCAAAAAATCAAAACATCCAAAAATAAAAATATTCTATTGAAATTTTGATTTCATAAACGAAATAAAAATTTAGTTAATTGGAAATCAATCCTGACTAAAAACTAAAACTAATCAATTCCAGAAACGTTAGTTCAAACAATGGTTCAAACTAAATTCGTTAGTTTTAGTTTTTAATCGTCAATCAAACTAAATTTTGCCCAACACTGGCTGTAGGTAGGTATAGTCAGCTGCAAAAATGCATTCCTATTACCGTGGCCAACGATCGAAGTGTTCTTGAAAGTGTATCGTAGAACTGTAAAAGAGCTATCAAACAACTAAATAAATAATTCAAAAGAATTATGCACTTTGAAGAAAACTTCAATCGTCAGTCGTGACAATAAGTATGCTGACTCACTGACTGTACCTACCTACCTAAATTGCATCCAGGTCAAAAATAAATTTAGCAGAAAAAATACTAAAATACTTATTAATTTGTTTAGGAACTTAGGTAACTAAAAGCACTAACAAAAGGTATACATCTTGATACGTGTTTTTGGCGCAGTCGCGGAATGTACCATTCGCAAAATGTACACCATGCTCAAACGTGCCATTCGCATAATCCACTCGAATTCTGCGACTGAACGATCCAAATAAATAACACGTACGGTCGGCCAACAAAGTGGTGTACCAAGTTTTGATATTAAAATTTCAACAAAATTTTATAAATCCCACTATTATTTATGTGGTGTTAGCTTAGATCAAATATAAAGTGTTAGTCAAATAATCCCGGGTGGTAAGTAGTGCAGCACTGCAGCCCATAAAACTGAAAGTGTCAAAATTATGTAAGTAGTTGCTATCATTTTCAATCATCAACATGTAGTTATTTTATATGAGAACAGCATGCAACTTCCTGTTTGATGCTTAAATAAAAACATTATTTTCTGCGATTTTACTTTTCGGTACATGTGCCCTTTCAACTATCGGGGGCAGAGTTGTCAGATCATAGTAATATGCGTATTTTACGGTTGTAATGGTAAACCACTTTTCAGCAGACCGTACTAAGAAAGTACACGCAACGGTTTACGAGTGCTGTGCTCTGTGCTCGAGTTCACTTCACTCACTACCTACCTCGAGTCGAGGTAGGTAGTGAGTGAATGAGAAAAAAAGTGATGTAGGTACTAGCACTAGTATAGAAGAAATAATAGTCGTCTTTTCTATCCGACACAGTCAAGGTCAACGCTTATAACGCGTTGCGCGACCTGTCTATGATAAATAAATAATTATAATTTCCGGCAAATATCTTGAGCAAAAGAAGGCGTGAGGGGAAGGATCGCGTATCTTTTGAATGAAAATTCAAGAATTAAGTAATACTTGTGCGCATATTTTTGCTTCTCCGTGAATTGCTCAAGACATTTGCCGGTTATTATACTAAGTAAATACTTTTAAGCGGAGTTGCTGTTATCGCCGTAATCTGTGCATTATAATATAATATAGCCTTGGGTAAAAACTTCATTTTCTGCATCATGCTGGATAATTAAATAAATTGTTCAAACTTCCACCAAAAATAAGTAAAATCAAAAGATACCAGGAAGAATTTGTAGAGACAAACGAGACGAAGATAAAAAAACTATTGGTTTATTTCCTGCAACAAAATAATTTTCAGCGATAATTTTTTATTCTTTAGATTTTGACAATTTTTTGACTAATTATTTAAATAAACATGGAATTCCTTTTACTAACATAGTAGTACACTTACTAAAAAGTATCGTCCAGATATATTTTTCGACTGCTTGCTGATTTGGCCAAGGATTTGACTCAAAGAGTATAGTAATATAGATTTGACTTTTGTAATTTATTACAGTACGGAGCAGTGTTGTTGCGATAGCGATAGTCTATCGATAGACTATCGCGACCTTGAAAATCAGTTACTATTTCGATAGGCCTATCGAAACTATCGCACAGTGACAATACTATCGATAGTTAAAAACAACAAATACTATTGCTCTGATTCAATAGTATCAACTATACAATACTATCGAAACTATCGATAGTATCAACAAAATTCAATAGTATTTATGTTTTTTTACTGTCGATACTATTGAAGAATGTCGATAGTATCGATAGTCCTATCGAAATAGTAACTGAATTTCAAGGGGCGCATTCTGAATCAGACTTTCAGCGCTGTCAGCGATCAGAAAAGCAAAAAATGTTAGGCTGACAGTGATTCGGAACGCGATTACGGGTACTTTAATCAATTTCAGCGCGTCTGGGAACGCAGGGAAGGTCAACTATCGCTATCGCACGCAACAACACTAGTACGGAGCAATCTCTGCGTTCCGAGACGCGCTGAAATCGATTTTAGTTCACTCAAAAGTGCGTATCGAATTACTGTCAGTCACGTCAGTTAGCAACACGGAACCCATACGGGCCGCGTTCCGATTTGCGCTGAAATCACTTTGAGTACCCAAAAACCGCGTGCCGAATCACTGTCAGTGGGATTACGGCAGCCCTTGTGACGTCACGGATTGCGTCATGACCGCCGCCATCTTCCGCTAACGGCGCCCATGCTCCAGAGCGAAATTCTCATAAGCGTAATGTCAAATTCGACTTTGACATATTGATTATTTATTTTTAAAAGTTAAATGTTTAATGTTTAAATATAAAATCAACGTGTCTTATATTTATTTGGTTGAACAAAATTAAAAACACGTTATTCAATTATGAAATGGCGATAAATTACTGAAATATTTTAAATCAATCAGTTTTGTAGATTAGGGTTGCCAGATGTTCGATAGTAAAAGTATCGAGTAGGTTATGTATATATTACGATAGTTTTGACTCAGGCACATACATACATAAGATAATATCATAGGCAATCTGATAAAATATAAATATCAAACATAATTTTTTATATTTTTGTAATTTCATGTGCCTATTTACATCTCCATTTAAAAAAATTCGCATACCTTTTCTTATTTTGGGTACTAGTCAATCGAAAAGTGCTGTTTTCACAGCTGTACGATACTTTTTTAATACGTATAATAATTTTCAATTTTGCCAGTTTTGGTACGGTAATCAACATCTGGCAAGACTTGAGTTATAAGCAGTTTCAGCGCGCTCAAACGCCGTTCCGTTTTGATTTCGCTCATAAGCCGTATCGGGTTTTCTGATCGCTGAAACGCTGACTGTTTGATTCGGAACACACCTAACGTACGGAGGGTAGGTAGTTGTTATGGGCCCTAGATTATAATACAAGTTACAAACTAGGGCTCTTACAGACGAGCGGCAATATGCCAACGGCAGATACCACGGCAGCCGTCACCACCTGTCGATGGCTGCCGTCAACGTGTCGGCTGCCACGGAGGCGTTGACGGCTGCCGACGGACGACAGGTGGCAACGCTTGCAGTTATGGCATACCTTGACAGCCATTTTGTCAGTCGACTGCAAATAGGCCAAGAGTGCGCAAGAGTTGCTCGTCCACAAAATGAGCTCCGGCGACGAAATGAATATAGATTTGTTTTTCAAGAAAGGAGATAAAACTCTCCTGAAAAACTTCAGACCGATCGCGCTCTTAAGTCACATCTATAAGCTGTTTTCGAGAGTCCTCACAAACCGTCTCGCCGGATTTGATGCCTTCCAGCCTCCGGAACAAGCTGGGTTTCTAAAAGGTTTCAGTACCGTAGACCACATCCACACAATGAGACAGGTTATACAGAAGTCGCAAGAGTATAATCAGCCGCTGTGTCTAGCATTTGTGGACTACGAGAAAGCCTTCGACTCCATCGAAACCTGCAGGCCTAAGATGCGCACAATTTGTAGACAAAACTCTCGGAAGAGAAGAGAAAATTTGTCTTCTCTTTTGAAAGTCGGAAGTCTTCGAAGAATAGACACTTACATTACACCTAAATTACTTTGAAAGTGTAAGTAATTTACACAATAACTCACACAATTATACACAATTATTCACAATACACACAACTCTTAATAATAATAATAAATCAATAAAAGTATGTATTCCCGGTAATTCGCAATGACTTTTTTTTGTGGCTTGGGTTTTTGTGTAGCCACAATTCCGCCAATATCACATACCAGCGCGCTGCCGCCACCTTGTAGATTTGTATCATTTTTGTTCTCTTTCATCTCGCGCTGCATAGGTACACGAAAATTTAGATAAACTTCACTTATTTTATGCGTATAAAGTATGATTCACGTTGCAATAGCGATCGTCTTTTGTTCCTCTGAGACAAATATTGAGTGCGCATGTTAGGGATAGAAGACAAAATAATAAAACAAAGAAAAAAGACAAGTTTCTCTGTTTTTGTCTTCAATTGGCATGTTAGCCCACGTAGACTTGGCTCTCTATTCTTCCTAAGTATAGAAATGAGTGTAGAGAGACTTTTTGTCTTCGTGCGCATCTTAGGCCTGCTGGGCTGTTCTGGAATCCTTGCAGCGATGCCAAGTCGATTGGCGGTACCCCCACGTACCGCCAATCGACTGAGAAGCCTGTTCCGTATGGCGTCGATGTCCGTCTAAGTACAGAGTCATAAGAGAAAACCCATCCAGTTGCTCAGAGGAGTGAGACAGGGGGATGTCATCTCTCCGAAACTGTTCTCCAACGCACTAGAGGATGTCTTCAAAATATTAGACTGGAACGGATTGTGCATCAATATCAATGGCGAATATCTCAGTCACTTCCGCTTTGCCGACGACATAGTGATAACGGCTGAATCGTTGCAGGATCTGCAAATGCTGCACAGTCTTAACGCTGCCTCATTGTCATTCGGTGTCCGGGTGAACTTGGACAAGACTAAGGTCATGTTCAACGAACTAATCATTCCGGAACCGATCTCGATCATTGGCGAAGTGCTTGAAGTTGTCCAAGAATATTTCTACCTCGGGCAGACATTGCAGTTGGGTAAAGACAACTTCGAGCGTGAAATCGCAAGAAGAGTACAGTTGGGCTGGGCAGCATTTGGGAAACTGCGTCATATCTTCTCGTCGCCACTACCGCAATGCCTGAAGAGCAGAGTGTATAATCAGTGTGTCCTACCCGTATTGACATACGGAGCCGAGACGTGGAACATGACGGTGAAGCTGGCCCATCGGCTACATGCCACTCAGCGAGCCATGGAAAGATCTATGCTTGGTATTTCGCTACGGGATAAAATCCGAAACGAAATCATCCGGCAGAGGACCAAGGTAGTTGATATCGTCCAGAAGTGTAGCAAGCTGAAGTGGCGATGGACTGGCCACGTCTGTCGCAGAACCGACGAGCGTTGGAGCAGACGGGTTCTCGAATGGAGACCACGTCTCGGGAAACTTAGTGTGGGACGCTCCTCTGCCAGGTGGACTGATGACCTGAGGAAGGACGCTGGTGGTGGCTGGATGAGGAAAACGGGTGATCGTGCGCTTTAGCGTGCCCTTGGGGAGGTCTACGTCTAGCAGTGGACTGCAATAGGCTGATTGATTGAATTGTGGCAGTAAAATAAGGTCTTGTATTTGGAATTATAAGTTACAAGACTACAGTAACAAGACAAACAGAGCATGGGCAGCTGTGTGTGAGGAAGTTGTAAGTGGTTTCAAGGATAAATCCATAAATAAAAAAAACGGCATTGGTAAGTGAGTTCAACCCACAATGAACGTGCCTTTCTTCTTCGTTGTAGTCGCAGACGACGCGGACGGCGGAGTAAGGGCAACAATAGTGCTTCTTCATCGGAAGCCACTTTGCAACTGGCTCCTACTTGAGACGACTAAGACTGCTAATACTGCTAAACACGGCATTCACAACAGCAAGCGTCACCACTAGTCGCCGGCAGCCGTCCGTCCATCTAGCAGCCTCACCATCGATTTTGATGGTTTTAACCATGTCAAAAAAATTATTGGAATTTGATTAAATTTGTTTATATGTCTCCGAAAAAGTTTAATTGTATATTGGAAGATATTTGAGTATCTTACTGAGGCTTCTTTCAAACCCGATACGAACGCTCCCAATCGTAGAACGCGTAGAAAAGAACGCCCTTCGTTGTCGCTGGCCGCTTGCCCACACGCTGCGCTGGCGCTCTGGTGGCGCGGCAGAAAGTGCGTGTGAGTCACGGGTCAACGTGTGTGAGTGATGATGGATAATATTATATGACTTGCACTTGCCCAGTTTTACTTCCTCTATGCTTTACTTCTTGTTGTGAGGGCGCATTCCGAATCAGACTTTCAGCGCCGTCAGTGATCAAAGAAGCAAAAAAACGAAAAAAAAAACTTATGAGTTTTGCCTGCTGCTGGCCATCAGCGCGTCTCGGAACGCAGCGCAGAGTGAATCACACACTCACACACACAGACGTTCGTGCAGGCCTTGTCAAAATCATAATATAGTGATGTTCTTTCAATAATAATAATTGATCGATAAATAAATACAAAAAATCACAGGATCAAATATAACCTGGAAAAAAAGGATGGCTGATTGGAGTCAGCTATGGGAATCAGTAAAGTAGTTGTCGAGATAGAAGTATACAATCAACTACACGTAACGTGAAAAACTTGGGTAGGTAATTCAATATTATAAATCGAAGATTATAAATAAACCCGTCGCGCACCGGTAATAAATAAACAAGTTTGTTATAATTTTTGCTTATTTATTCGAGTACATAAATAATAAGTTTATAATGAGTATCAAATTAGGTATCTTCATATTTCCATAATGGATTTTAACTCTATCTTATCATCTCAAATTTGATCGTTGCGGCTAATTTTATTTGAGAGCTTTCGCTTATAATAGTATCAATTATTTACAAAAACACATGCATTGCATGCACTTTGTAAAATTGTCAGCAGTTTTGTAAAATGGTATTAGTTGCCTGCTTGGTATTTGCAAGATAAATTACGATGCATTCAAGAGCGTAATTTTTAATCCACAAGAAATAACTTTGTCTACACAAAATATATATAATAAAAATAGTAAGAAATAAATAAAACGTCAGGAAGTAAGCAGTTTCATAAAAACTGCGACAAAGTTTCTAGAAATGTAATGTGTTAGTGTAATTAATAATAAAATAAGCAACGTACGGCACTTACTACCAATGTGTTTGATAGTATAGAAGACTTGCATCATGGTGTAAATATATAAGTAGTATTATTTGTGACCATTTATAAAAATTTGGTAGGTACTTATATTGAATTTATGTAAGTGCTGAAATATTCCTATAAGCCTAGGAATATAAATAGCACCATAGTGTCTACTAATAGGACCGTATTATTGAGTAGGTACCTAAATATTCACATCAATGTTAAGCAAGTAGCAAATCATAAAGGCCATTAACCTCAGATAAGAGGTAGCACTTTTTTAAACCAGCAATGTACAATTATAAGCACTTTTAGGTTTTCTCGGTTGTTGTTATTTACCAAAATCGTGGTAATAACCCGGTAGATATGTGTGTTATTGACTGTAAAATTTTTTATTAATCAAATTTATCTTAATGACTATGTGTGTTATTATTATTATTGAATAATTTATCTTTATAAATCTCGACATCCACCTCAGCCAATTAACCTATAAGTATGTAGTATTCTTTTTCATTACAAAAATATAATGTAGATAGACAGACACTTCATCATCATCATCAAGAGCTCATATACGTCCCCACCGAGGGGATGGTCAGACACTTACAACAATTTTATTTTTCAACTTGTAATCAACCTTATCAGTTCCATTCCATCCATAATATCTTATTTTAATCATCACGACTCGACGTTATCTATCACTCGAATTAAAGAAAAAATGTTTTCAAATTAAACATACTTAATTATTGTGTAGTACCAACGAATGTAGGTATTTTACATTATAATATTTCACATTCTTCAGTTCTTTGCTACTTTTTCAAAGTACTTTTTTTTCTCGTCTGGATTAGGAATGATCTGAAAAATAAGAGACAAAATAAATTATCAACATAAAATAAAGACAATTAACATGCTAATATTGAGAATAGACTGCTAATTTGAGACTAACATTATTCCATTATAATGAGTTCTTAGAATGTAGTACAAGAAAATATTTTTGTATCCTATAATACTATATTTAGCACTTAATAATAATTATATTTCTCTAAAACATTTTGGATTTATTCTGTATACAATTAAATAAAGCAAAAGCTCTCAAGTGCCTAGTTTAGTCCATGAAACAAAACAAAATATGATATTTTATTTTAGTTTTCTTTCATACAATATGGATTCGCTCAGCTGATTAGTTTGTATGAAAAGTATTTTTTTATATATATATATATATAAAGTAGTTTAGTTTTATGGACCAAGGATTTTCGTTATTTAGTGAACACGTTTATAATACTTACTATTTGTTTTATATAAATATACCTACAATTTTTTATCCAGTTTACACTTTCATACTGTTCATTTCAGAAAGTGGTTTGGTATTATTACTTAATATATACTTACTGTATCTTGTCCTGGTTTCCACCCTGCTGGACAAACCTCTCCATGTTTGTCAGTATATTGGAATGCTTGTACAAGTCTTAGAGTCTCATCTACTGATCGACCAACAGGCAGGTCATTCATAGTAATTTGTCTCAGTATTCCTTTATCATCGATAATGAATAACCCTCTTAACGTATGACCCAGGTCTTCTAAGTATACACCATAGTCCTTAGCAATTGAATGACTTAAATCACTCAATAATGGAATTTTAATTTTGCCTAGACCTCCTTCTCTACGTGGAGTGTTGATCCATGCAAGATGTGTGAAGTGAGAATCAACTGAACAAGCTACCACTTCAGCATTGATCTTTCTGAATTCATCAATTCTTTCTGAGAATGCCAAAATTTCAGTGGGGCAGACAAATGTGCTAAAAATAAAATTATTTATTATGTTTCCTTATAAAATTATTGATGTTAATACGGAACAGTAATGACAATCTAAGAAATGCAGCGATTAACAAATAAATTTTTAAGTACCTATAAGTACCTATGTAGGCGTAGAATTCAATTTATCTTATGTTGAATTATAATTATGAAGAGATTAGTAACTTACAAATCCAATGGATAAAAGAAGAATACTAAATATTTTCCCTTGAAGCTAGACAATGAAAGTTGTGTAAAATCTCCATTCACGACTGCGGTTGCCTCCCACTCGGGTGCTGGTTTAGAAACTAGAAAAAATACTTATATTGCATCAAATTCCCTTTTTAATAGTAGCATCTTACACAAATATATTATAAAACATTTCATTCACTTACTCATTGCTTTTGTAAATTGCAACTTATGTTCAACTTTCCTCGCACCACCCGGAAAAACATTGCCGGCAGAACTTCCACCGAAATTATAACAGGAATCAGTTTCAAAAAATGATGAATCGCACGCTACACATAAACATACTAAAACAATTATTGAACGTAAAGTATATTTCATGGTTTCAAAGTTAAATTGCATAAAAATTAAAACAATAACAAACGTCCTTAGTAGAGTTGAGGTTGTGAACTTGACACGTCTGCTAGCTAGCTCGAGTACCCAAGCCAAACACACACCGCAGTATACTATTTACTTTATTTACTCCTACACACACAATGAAGAAATTTGATTCGAGAGATGCGCTAAAAAAAACACGACATGGTGCATGAAAATATATAATTAAAATTTTTGGAATTTTTTTGGTTGAATAATTTTAAAAAATGCAGATAGAAAGATTTTTATCGATTTAAGAAACTGAAATAAAATAACTCAATGGTGATTTAATAAATTACAATCGAGTGAGTTCGGTTATCGATAAATTAATTTCTCAACGAACAAGCAACCAAGGCCCCATCACTGGCATCACTATGTTGCGTGCTCTTTGGTTGCGTGTTTGCCAAAGAGGTGTTTGCTGCGTTTCATTCGCTCGCTTGCTCGCTCGCTCATTCATAGGCGAATGTCGTATTATTTTCAGTTTTGATGTTAATTCATTGGTTAGAAAATAAATTAAAAATGCATTATTTTTCGTTTACAAGTTGTTTGTCTTAGATATTATTTATTTCGCGTCCATCGCAAACCTTTGCGGTAAGTTTGAATGAAAGTTTCTTCGGTGTCCACTTGTTCATTATGGCGGTCTTGATTACAATACAACTACTATTTTCTGTTATACTTGTTAATAATTTCGTCCTAAGCAGTTTTTGGTGATTGTGGAAGTGATATTAGTGTTAAACTTGTGTTCCGACGTGTTTTAGATGGACGTGCCTGATGAAAGTGTTTTGGATGTGGAGCTACTTGGTGACGATGGCTCTGAAGAGGAGGGCGAAGCCCCTCCCGCTGTTGGTAAGTGTTAGCTAGCATGTCTATATGATAATGTTTAAAATGCACTGTATCATTCTTGTTGGTTATTATTAATGGTTGGTGAATTAACATGTCATTGTGCAGAGTTCTACTCGGGTCCCGCGTCGACTCCGACGTCCTGTGCGTCGTCGCCGCGCGGAGAGGAGCCGGCGTCGCCCCACGGCAGCCTACAGCCGTCCTTCTTTCACCACCAACCTTACCATCGGCCTTTCTTCACAGCAGGCCGAAGAGGACCAGGGCGCCCCAGAAAAGATGGACCTAAGTTGACAAAAGAGGGAAAAATTGTCAGAAGGTTACCTAATTGTTTTTTTACAATAAAGATACAATAGTATAGAGAGTGTTGTACAAAACTCTAGTGTAATTTGAGTAGTAATTACAGTGGATTTCATTTATTACGACCTTGGTTGTAGTGACCATTTGTCTGTAACTACGTTAAATCTAAGTCCCTTGAATTTAAAGCATACTTTAGTACAGAATATATCATTATAGCGACTTTGGATATAACACCGAGTTCTGGTGTAGAAACTGTTTATAATTAACAATTATCAGGATATAAATCCCATGCAGGTATTTCGACCCAAGTTGGCACCCCTTTACATCCTCTTTGGAGTCGGCGGTCAAACACAAAGAGCTTTCCTATCTTTTGTTTACATCCACACAGATGGTCAGCAAATGTGGTGACCTTTACTTTTTGTTCATAGATATTAGCCAGGTAGTAGGTAAGTGTGTATGTTTCCGACTTAAATTTATGGTTCAGTTACAAATTGATATTTATATTCTAAGTAGCAATTGTGTTTATTTAGTAAACTTTTGAATGGCTTCTAGACGCATCTCTTTCTTTACCTTTGCCTGTAACAACATCCGGATATAACAACGAAATTACAGCGGTCCCTTCATCGTCGTTATAACCGAAATCCACTGTATTATCACAATCTCCAAAGGGTTAGTTTAAATAATTTTCTTCTGTAGATAAAATTATCTACAGAGCATCTTCTGAAAAACTATAAGTTTCACTGGAATAGTAATTTAGAAGATTCATAAGGGTGAGGCCGTAGATTTTGCCACAAAAAAAAAGGAAAGGTGACTCAAAATTTTCTCGCAAGTCGGTCGCGCAAAGTGACGCAAAGCGGTATCGCTAAATAGTTAAGGTGCGCGTATAATGATGTAGTAATTTTAAATTTTGAACGTATATATAAATATTATTTTCGAAGATTTTTTAACTTTAGGACTGATTAATAGTGTGAGTGCAAAACTGAGGGAGTTATTAAGCTGGAACCAAGATATGTAGCAAAATAAAAATTATTCCTAGTTAAGTTCCCTATAATAGCCTATAAAGTGCAATATAAATATTAAGTATAAAATAAGAGGCGATGTATGTATGCACCTTTATTGGGTAGCGCAAACAAAAGTGGCGCTGATTTTACGCCATCGTTATCGCAAAGTTGCATAAATTATCATTTTTGCGCCACAGTGGCACAAATAAAAATATAACTCTTTAAATATGCTAGTTTTTCAGGTCATTTTAGGCTTAAAAGATCACGCGTTCCTTTCTACACCGCGGCCAAGAACAGTAACAGATATAATATATATATTGAAAACTACCCTAAAAATCTCCAAAAATTCACTCTGAAAAAAATGTGACCAATTTGACTTCGAATGTTTGCGACACCAAACTATCAGAAATAGAACCGTTTACGACGTATTGGACCGTAGACCAAGCTAATATGGTGTTGCAGCTACTCAAAAACCAATTTTGCTAAGTTTCAACACCACGGTACAGGCAGAAAATGGTCGTGCAAAACAAATAGCACAAAATATAAAAATATGTGTTTTTGTTTAATTTTTATTAAATGTATAAAAAATAGTACATTTTCTAAGGAAACCCCAAACGATATTAATTAAACAGCTAGCTAATTATTACTGCAGATCAAACAGATTGTCTAAACGATTTCATTTCAGTTTAAAAAAAATGCTCAAAGTGCACCATTACAATCAATGCGGATTCCCGTTTTTTATAAAAAAATTGTCTTTTTTCATAGGAAATACCAAATATTTCCTAAACTTTACAATTTATTTTATTATTTATTTATTAAGCCTTCAAAAGCAGATACAACTATCAAAATATACAACAATTAAACATAATTCAGTTTTTACTATTATCATCTGTGTGCCTGTTGGCAAAGGCCTCCCCCAGTTGCCTCCATTCCATTTCGTTCGCAGCTGCCCTTGTCCACGTTCGACCAGCCACTGCAACTATCTCGTCGTCCCCTCGTCGAAACTGTCTTCCCTTTTTTCTTTTCCCCTCTCTTGGGTACCATGTCGTAATTACTTTACTCCATTTGTCCACCTCTCATCATTTGACCAGCCCACTTCCATTTCAGTTGTTTTATTTTGGTTGTTATGTCAGTTACACCTGTTCGCTTTCTCATGTCTATGTTACTTATTTTCTCTAAATTTATTTAAATATCTCTAAATGGCCACGGTTCACCATTTCTTAAGAATTACAATGCATTGATTGAAAATTTCATACATGTATTAAAATGGAAAAACTGTATGGCAGAGAGATGACATTGTACTTTTGTGGCAAAATCTACAGTCTGACCTATATTATCTTTTTGTTTATCAATCAGCCTATAGCTTTTTGTTTATATATGTTTGACAATAAATATTAATATTGGCAGATACCGAGGTGGTCCAGGTTCACTGCGTGGTGCTAAACGGCACAGGGGAAGCAGAGATGATGCCTTGGATGAGATGATGGAAGAAGATGATTTTGCATTCCAAGCACCAGAAGAGCCACCCTATCAGCCTGAGAAATGGTGAGGACATTGGAGTATTCCATACAATTAATGTAAAAAATATATAAAAAGTGGTGAACAATGCCCAAAGTCTTGCGATAAGGCCGCCTTTGCACACTCAATCTATATGTTTGTTATCTATTGTTTTTATGTTCCTTTTGTGTGCAATTAAGTCTTTTTACTTACTTTTACTTACTTATATGCACCAGTATACTTTTTTCACTCTCACTCTATAAAGGCACAAGCTACAAAGGTGCCAGTTAATAACCTTTTTTTAGCCAAGGGAAGACATATGAAAAGACACTCCTCATGCAAAGCCCAATTATGCTGAAATTAAGCATTTATAACTTTTTTTCTAATATAAGGCACACTAGATTTAACATTGAATCAAATAGAAGTAGCAGCCAATAAAGAAATGAACTATTCAACAGGCCAGGCAAGTTATGCGCGCTGTGCAACCTTTCGGAGCGCAGTCAGCTGGGTCAGGGCGAGATGCGGCAGTTCACATGCAACATAGAGGGCGTGGCGGAGGGCGGAGTGCCCACGCCGAACTCCGGCGGCGCCACGCCCACCAGCGCGCAGTCCAGCACGCCGTCCACGCCCGTGCCACCTGGCCTGGCCTCGCCGCCGCCCGACTCGCAGGACCCCAACCAACACCCCCTGGGCTTGCCTCTGAGCAGACGACAGAAGGCCTTCAACAAGTGCAAGTAAGTCCAAGCTGCCGATGACAATAGGTGTAATAAGTTCATTCTTGTTGTTATTACCAGATTAATGCTTCCATAAGATTAAGGGCGATCAGGTCCTAGTCTACCACCAAATTATAAACCTACTTTAACTTATTTTTTTCAAACGGAACTAAACCTCTATTATTGATATGGATAAATACACAATTTTATAACTTGTCAAAAACTATGAGGCTGGCATAGTCGCCAAGAGCGATTAAAACCTTGTTAAAAATTAGATATAAAAGAAACTTCAATTATACTTCTGTATCACTGACTTCCCTTTGTCCTAGAACACCTCTGTACAACATGGAACACACAGACGAATTATCCATCATCGGTCACTTGGAATCATTAGACTTGTCTGGAGTGGTTTCCTCTCAAGCGTTCTACATCCACCGCTGCTGCCTGGAGTTCAGCCCCCCATTCGCGACGGACGTGGCTGCTGGGTCCACCTGCGAGGAAGATAAGGAGCCGCTGGAGGAGGCCCGCGTCAGGGGCGTCGTCACGGCTGCCTTGCTAAGGAAATGTGCCTTTTGTGCTAGACATGGTGCTAGTATTCCTTGTAAGGTGAGATGGAAACAAATGTATTTTATTAAGTCAAACGAAATTGTTTGAAGTAAGTGAGCATTTTGAACCACATGTAGTCTTTTTTTTTTTTTACTATCCTACGCGATCCCACTGCTGGGCAAAGGCCTCCCCCGATTTCTTCCACCGCTCTCTGTCCTGCGCATGTTCTGGCCAGTCTACGCAAAAGGCATCCAAGTCATCACGCCATCTCTTTTTGGGTCTGCCTCGACGTTAGTTACCGTCCTCGGGCATTCTACCCATTCTACTAACATGTCCAGCCCATTCCCACTTGAGTTTGGAAGTTTTCTTTCCAACATCAGCGATACCAGTTTGGCAACGCAGGGTGGTGTTCCTGATTCGGTCTAGCCTAGCCGTGTGACACCTAGTATGTTACGTTCCATTGCTCTTTTGCAAACCTTGTGTTTGGACTTTTGACACTCGGTGAGCGACCATGTTTGAGCACCGTAGGTTAGGACGGGCAGGATACATGTGTCGATGAGTTTACGCTTAAGAAATAAGGGGAGGTCCCCTTTCATAAATTGCTTTAAGGACCAGAAGCTATTCCAGGCGTTTTCAACACGACGGTCTACTTCTTCATGCTGCCTGTTATCGAAAGAAACTATCTGGCTCAGGTTATACTCATCGACATAGTGCATGACTTGCCCGTCTTCCTCGACCCCACGTTTCGTGTCATTAGTCATGAGTTGTGTCTTCGTAAAGTTCATTGAAAGTCCAACCTCAAGGCTTGTTGCGCTCAGGTCTTGGATTTGCATTGCTTCGAGCTCGGCTGATGTGGATGAGAAGAGAACGATGTCATCAGCAAAGCGGAGGTTTTTTCTTCTTATAGCAACCGTCTACCCATTTTTGGAAAGCGGAGGTTAGCGAGTCTCTTTTCGCCAATGAGGATTCCCTTGTTCTGCCATGGATCCGCTGGTTTCCGAAATATCTCCACCAGGGTGCAGGTAAAGAGTTTCGGGGATAAGGGATCACCTTGCTTCAAGCCCTTCTCTATTTTTAACTTCTGGCCTGGAGGTTCAAGCATGATAGAGGCTGTGCTGTGTGTGTAGATTATTTCCAGGAGCTGGACATAAGTTTCATTAACGTTTTGTTTTCAAAGAGCTGTAAAAATCGCTGAGTGCGTAAGGCTATCAAAAGCCTTGGAATAATCCACAAACGCCATATATAATGGTTTTTGAAACTCGTTGTGCTTCTCAATTAATATTATGTTATTTACGGTGTGAAGGTGATCGGCAGAGTATGAAGGTCTAAATCCAGCCTGCTCTGGAGGCTGTTGCTGGTCTAATATCCTGCCTACACGATTTTCTATAAGCTTTATAAAGATCTTATACAAATGGGAGATTAGGCTGATCGGGAGATAGTTTTTAAGTTCTGATTTGTCTCCTTTCTTATAAAGCAACATTATGTTTGAGTGACAGAAACTTTGCGGCCTAGCTCCAGAATACAGAATGTCATTACATTCAGTCTAAAGAAAAATAAATTATTCTTTCTGATGTTAACTATTGTTCTTTCTCCCCTTTAGATGAGCTGCAGTAAATACTTTCACCTGCCATGTGTCCTCGCATCTGGCGGGTTCATTGACTTCCAAACCAAGTCCTCTTTCTGCAAGGACCATTTGTACCAGGTGCCTTTAATATGTAAGTATGCAGAGCTTATACGACGCATATCGCGGTGATCTGTGGGGTTTTCATTCAATCTAACATTCCACAGTTTTGTTAATGTAAAGATGGTCCGATTTGTGGGGATCTCTCAGCTTGTCATTCGTCTATCAATGCAGGGCTCTTGTGGAGTTTTGTGGGAGTTAGATCCAATGATCCAACAGGGAACGTGTGGGTGCTAATGTAACGGTGATGCCCCCAGGTTCGGCGGACATAGACTGCCGCACGTGCCACCTTATCGGCGACCTGTCGAACCTGATGACGTGCGTGGGTTGCGGCGCGCACCACCACGGCACGTGCGTGGGGCTGGCGCAGCTACCGGGAGTGCGCGCCGGCTGGGCCTGCCGCTCGTGTCGCCAGTGCCAGGTAACGGCTGCTGGTCTACCTACAGGACCTGATGACGTGTGGGCCTGCCGCTCGTGTCGCCAGTGCCAGGTAACGGCTGCTGGTCTACTTACAGGACCTGATGATGTGTGGGCCTGCCGCTCGTGTCGCCATTGCCAGGTAACGGCTGCTGGTCTACCTACAGGACCCGATGACGTGTGGGCCTGCCGCTCGTGTCGCCATTGCCAGGTAACGGCTGCTGGTCTACCTACAGGACCTGATGACGTGTGGGCCTGCCGCTCGTGTTGCCGGTGCCAGGTAGCGGCTGCTGGTCTACCTACAGGATCCGATGACGTGTGGGCCTGCCGCTCGTGTCGCCCTAGCCAGGTAACGGCTGCTGGTCTACCTACAGGATCCGATGACGTGTGGGCCTGCCGCTCGTGTCGCCATAGCCAGGTAACGGCTGCTGGTCTACCTACAGGATCCGATGACGTGTGGGCCGGCCGCTCGTGTCGCCATAGCCAGGTAACGGCTGCTGGTCTACCTACAGGATCCGATGACGTGTGGGCCTGCCGCTCGTGTCGCCATAGCCAGGTAACGGCTGCTGGTCTACCTACAGGATCCGATGACGTGTGGGCCTGCCGCTCATGTCGCCATAGCCAGGTAACGGCTGCTGGTCTACCTACAGGATCCGATGACGTGTGGGCCTGCCGCTCGTGTCGCCATAGCCAGGTAACGGCTGCTGGTCTACCAACAGGATTCGATGACGTGTGGGCCTGCCGCTCGTGTCGCCATAGCCAGGTAACGGCTGCTGGTCTACCTACAGGACCTGATGACGTGTGGACCTGCCGCTCGTGTCGCCAGTGCCAGGTAACGGCTGCTGGTCTACCTACAGGACCCGATGACGTGTGGGCCTGCCGCTCGTGTCGCCAGTGCCAGGTAACGGCTGCTGGTCTACTTACAGGACCTGATGATGTGTGGGCCTGCCGCTCGTGTCGCCATTGCCAGGTAACGGCTGCTGGTCTACCTACAGGACCCGATGACGTGTGGGCCTGCCGCTCGTGTCGCCATTGCCAGGTAACGGCTGCAGGTCTACCTACAGGACCTGATGACGTGTGGGCCTGCCGCTCGTGTCGCCAGTGCCAGGTAACGGCTGCTGGTCTACCTACAGGATCCGATGACGTGTGGGCCTGCCGCTCGTGTCGCCCTAGCCAGGTAACGGCTGCTGGTCTACCTACAGGATCCGATGACGTGTGGGCCTGCCGCTCGTGTCGCCATAGCCAGGTAACGGCTGCTGGTCTACCTACAGGATCCGATGACGTGTGGGCCTGCCGCTCGTGTCGCCATAGCCAGGTAACGGCTGCTGGTCTACGTACAGGACACGATGACGTGTGGGCCTGCCGCTCGTGTCGCCATAGCCAGGTAACGGCTGCTGGTCTACCTACAGGATCCGATGACGTGTGGGCCTGCCGCTCGTGTCGCCATAGCCAGGTAACGGCTGCTGGTCTACCTACAGGACCCGATGACGTGTGGGCCTGCCGCTCGAGTCGCCATAGCCAGGTAACGGCTACTGGTCTACGTACAGGACCCGATGACGTGTGGGCCTGCCGCTCGAGTCGCTAGTGCCAGGTGACGATAATAATATTAATTTATAGCCGCAGCCAAAACTGACCTATCAGGGGCGGTTTGCAATTTGACGATTTGAGTTCGATAGATTATAAACTAACGCAAAATAATACGTTAAATTGTAAATAGTTGGTTGCAGTTCACAATTTTACGTCAGTTTATAATATTGCTAGTCAGATTATAAATTAACGGTGATCACAATCTTACGGTGACATGTATATCGCTAATATTTGTTTGTGTGTCAGGTTTGCCGTCAGGAGTTGGCTCCGGGCGCACTAGCGGGCGAGTCGCGCGCGGTCACGTGCGAGCACTGCGACAAGCTGTACCACGCCACCTGCCTGCGCCCCATGATGGCCACCGTGCCCAAGTACGGCTGGAAGTGCAAGGTAACACACCATGGCCAACTAGAGGAGTTTTATTATCAGCTCTGAGCTGAGAGATCTAGTTAGTTGGGTCGTTCAGGCAGGCTTAATTGCTTGTTTTATTTATTTTTTATTTATTTTATTTTATTTGTATTCGGGAAATTTACAGATATTAAAACACATAGTTGATACATGAAAACAGTAAATATGCTAGAGCCAATTACAAATTTCCGCCTGTAAAGCGATTTTAGTTTAAACAAGTGCTCGTTAAGTATAAATATTCAATTAAAGTTAACACGCTAATATATAAAAAAAACATAACAAAATAGGATAGTATGAAAGTATCAAATCACCAATGAATAAAACAGCTTGACAGAACAGATAAATGAACAAAAAGTCAAACAATACACCTGTTATTCAATGCTACGGTCACCAAAGAATGAATTAAAGATTACTTTTTTAATAGAAATTGGATTGGCTTAGAATTAAATAAGTCAATAAAAAGGGAGTAATCATCATTGAAACTGTTTAAAGCACGACAGAAATAGGTATCACGTTTGTACTTGGTCACTGCTTTAGGAAGAGAAAGCTTGAGATTATTATTCCTAGAGTTGTAAGTACGGACACAAAGTTTGATTCGGGATAAGAGCTCGGGTGCGTCGATGCGTCCCGTAGCAATGTGAGAGAGGAAAATTATGTCAGCAACGTTTATTCGTAGGTTTTTACGCAACAGTGTGCTACTACTATTCTGTGTCTATTACTATTTCGTGTTGGTATATCGCTAGTCTATTCTTTAATAGAATCAAACCCTGTGAATTTTCTCAAAAGGCGAACCCAAAAGTCAAAATTCGAGTCAAAATTTTCAAGTCAACGGTGCTAGTGTTCTATTCACATCGCACATTTACAACCTTGTTCTACACCAGCAGTTCACACTCGAGTGAAGCGAGACGAGCGTAAGATAAACTGTCGCCTATTTCGAAATATAAACAAGTACGCTCGCCTTGTCTCACGCGATGAAGCAAAGCGCGTTCTTCATGCCGTAAAGTTTGTGTGCAGTGCTGCCGCGTGTGCTCGGACTGCGGCGCGCGCTCGCCGGGCGCCGGCCCGTCGTCGCGCTGGCACGCGCACTACACGGTGTGCGACTCCTGCTACCAGCAGCGCAACAAGGGCAGCTGCTGCCCGCTGTGCCGCCGCGCCTACCGCGCCGCCGCCTACCGGGACATGATCAAGTGCACCATCTGCAAGCGGTGGGTAACTGCGCCCTGTACTTCATTCCAGATGAGGAAAAAATAAAAAGAAGGCATAAAAAAGGGGGAAATGACCAATAACTACGATCAAGAACTAGATTAACTATGTCAATTAAGATTGACATCATTATTGGGTCTTGAATTGTAACATTAAAAAAGTTATCTGAAGTACAGTTTAATACCTAGTTTAATAGCAAGATTTAAAGATATTGGTTAAATCTGCGGATAATTTCATGTTGTGGGTGGTAAAAATATTTTCAAATGAAAAGAGGATATTAGTCATGATATTCTTGTCCCTTTATAGAGATGACATTGACTGGAATTGTATGTGTAGGTACGTGCACGGGATGTGCGACCCGGACGCCGAACCCGCGGCCTACCGCTCGAAGAAGGACTCTACGCCCGGCTACGAGTACAACTGCCCGCTGTGCAAGGCGCACATGCAAATGGCCGGCAGTAAGTCCTTGTGTAAGATAAGCATACAGCTTTGTTTATTATTTGCCTTCTCTCTATATCTAACCTCTGACATTCCACTCTCTAAACCTTCATTGCACAAATCCAAGATTTTGACAAACAGGTTTGGATGGGTAACTTTTATTGTGCACAAATACATTGATATTGGTTTCCTGGAATATTTTTTGCTTCCTTAGCAATAAAGCCGCCTTCTGTTCACTGTTATTTTTACTGTATTTTTCTGGGAGTTTCTTAGTTGTTTTGTTTAGAATATATATTAAATTAGAATATATATTATTCTATTGATATTAAACAATTTCGCGTAATTTTTATAGTGACTACTTTCAATGGAAAAAGCTTCGCAAACTACTGTAGTATCTACTTCCACATCCAATAATGGATAATGTCAGCAGCAGGCGTATTTAGTGTCACTAGTACCATTAATGGTACAAATCGATGGTACTACTGACGCCCCCGGCAGGATTTTTATTTGCACGCTACAAACAATGATTTTTATCAGGTTTATTCTTTATCACATATTGGTGGACGGAACCTATTTTTTTTTTCTGTAAATTTTATTGTACCTAATAAGGCACCCTAAAATAACATTACAATCTAGCCTAAAGACTAATGAGTAAATTGCTAAGTAGGTTTTAACTAAGAACGTGTCCATTAACACTTTTCTTATTGTGTCTAATAAGGGGAAGACACTTTGTTCGTGTGTTCTTTATGAGTAAGCACTGACTGCACTACCTTACACTAACGTTCACTAAACTAGCTCAAAGGGTTTTGGAACCTAAAATAAAATCAACTGGATTACAAGGGGGTCGGTCGAGGGTATTATGCTCATGTGGGCGTTTATGTAGACGATTTTACTTTTTAAGCGCTTTCAGTTCATAAAACTGGCGGTGTTATTTGTGAAATGCTAACTTATATTCAGTACGAACTAAAAATGGAAAAATTTCTATTATAATTTTCATTTTACGTTTTGTGTCTGAGTACAAAGTAATCATGTATTCTGTTGACGCAGCGTTTGAAGAAGACACGATGGCGTCGAACTCGCAGGACTCGTCGTTCGGAGACGAGAGCTCGAGCTCGCAACAAGAACAGGACCCACTCGCCCTCGAGCCCAAGGTGAGTGGAAATACACCGTATTGCTAGTTATGCCTCAGAATAAATAATAGGTAATGCTAAGAGTAGGTACTTCATCTCGGGCGAGAGGCGTGTTGAAGATACATTGACGTGTCTGTAAAGTGCCGCACGATTAGCCTCATATTAAACAATCAATGTAGCGCTTAGACTCTATTACTAGAGGCAATAGACGTGCCTAGA
Source organism: Carpatolechia fugitivella (assembly GCA_951230895.1). NCBI lineage: Eukaryota > Metazoa > Arthropoda > Insecta > Lepidoptera > Gelechiidae > Carpatolechia > Carpatolechia fugitivella. The sequence goes on along the minus strand of OX579648.1, from coordinate 7,966,075 downwards.
CTTGTGCGAGTTGTTCTTTTGCTCAGTCGACTTCAAATTATTTTCTCACGATGATTCCTTTTACCGTAAAACTACATAGGGACTGATTTTTATGTAGTGGGGTCCCGACCCGACCGCGCGCAGGAGCAGCGACCCTTGCTGGTACAGACGACGTTGCCAAGATTCTAAAACGCATGGTATAATCTAAAACGCATCAAGTATTTTTTCCTTTTTTGTATTGATCTTTAAAAAACAAAGGTGTAATCAAGATTACATGTTCGTCTTAAAAGTTGTATAATCGAATCAATTCCTTTTGTCACTAGGTTTGTCCATTTACAAAGTAAGTTAAGCCACGAAATAATAAAGTGCAACGAAACGCAATGTGTATCAATGCGTTTGAAAATTATAATTTTAAAAGGTGTATCCGTAAATACTTCATTTGACACATGATTGTCATTCCAAAGTGTTAATAAAATTAGGAATCTACCCTCGCTTCATTTTTGATTAATATAAAATAATATTGAATGTTATTCTAGCAGCCGGACGTAGGCCTCGGCAAAGGCAAGCCCTACACAGTGTCCTCGAAGGTAGCGAAGAAGAAGATCGCGGGGTACAAGCTCAAGGGCGGGTTTCCGCTCGCGGGCAAGTTGGGCTTTCAGAAGCGACAACGATCGGCTTTGGACTTCGGCCGGAAGAGAGGGACCAAGCCTAAGATGCGGGGCGTGTTCGGCGTGCCGGGGCTCGGCCTGCAGCGCCCGCAGGCGCCCGACAGCAAGGCTCCAGAGGACGACCCCAGTGAGTGAGACTATAGTATTGCATTAGTGGTTTCATATTATGAACATGAACCAAAACGTTTGAGCCAACACAGCTACGTTTATTGATGTTTTGTTTTCAATTTGTGTTATCGCTGGCTAAATGAAAGCGATGTGTTTTATTTTAATACATTTTCATTAATATGAATTTTGAATATTGGAGACCATATTATTTAATGTAGTTTTTATTTACAACAACAACATACAAGTAAATTACCTATTATAGTTGGGTTACTGTAGCATGAGCTCTGACAGATTAAAATTTTAAAAACTTTTTAATATTATTTCGTTTATTTATTTATTAAGTAAAATCACATACTGTTTAATGATAAAATAAGAGGTGAAGTAACTTTATTTTTAATTATTAGCTATTATGGTTCGTCGTATGAAGAATTCTGAAGCTGTCAGAACTTATCCTATAATAACCCAACTATAGTATTGCACTTCAGAAATTAACGGAATGCTTTGAGAAAACAGTTAATATTTTAGTACGCACACATCAAACATTGTGTTGAAAAATTGAAATAACTTTGATTTTTTTTTTTATTTTATTTAAAAACTCAATACATCTTTGTTGTTATATTATGAGCTGTAAGTCTCCACCGAAGGGGCCTATACGTACCCTGCAATACAATTAAAAATTATATATTTTTATATACCTAACTTTTTTCAAAATTACCTAAAATTTTGAGGCATTAAAAACATAAACATAAGGATTTTGCATATAGGAGAGGTCATTTGGTTTAAATGAGTAATAAGTTATGTTTACTGTTTAGTTATTGACTTAAATAAATAGTTTCTTATGCTCTCAGTGTTGTGTTTTTATTATTTCAAAAACAAAAAGTAAAAACTATTATTTTTATAGAGCAAGGATACATTTTTTAAATAGAAAATAATACCTGAAAGGATTTTTATAAAACGCCAACAGAATAATTTAAAACAATGCGAACACTCTATTGATACGTGAACTTTTCAATGACTGAGTTGACTATATTTTGAGTGGTAAAGTAGAAAGCTTTATTGTAATTTGTTTCAGGCGTAGATAACAAGCTAGTGTTGTGTTCAAGCAAGGACAAGTTCGTGTTGACGCAGGACTTGTGCGTTATGTGCGGTGCGATCGGGACCGACTCGGAGGGCTGCCTCGTCGCCTGCTCGCAGTGCGGACAGACCTACCACCCTTACTGCGTCAACATCAAGGTGAGGAAAAAGTCTTATTCCACGGAAAAAAAAATAACAACGTGAGCGCAGCCGCGGGTGGAAGTAGTTTAAATAAGTGATTGAACTTCACTAACGAGTTATGTTTTACGCAGGTGTCAGCGGTGATCGTGGCTCTGGGCTGGCGCTGCCTGGACTGCACAGTGTGCGAGGGCTGCGGCAACCGCGGCGACGAGCCGCTGCTGGTGCTGTGCGACGACTGCGATACCACTTGGCACACCTACTGCGCGCGCCCGCCGCTGCCCGAGGTAGGTTATAGTACACCGGACAGAACGGCCACTCAGCACTCTGCACCCGCCCCTCACGGTGACAGGTTGGAGAGCGAATCCAGACGGCCGCGCCGCGCTGCCAGTCGTTCAGCGTACAATGTGTAGAGCTACTCGCCTGAAGGGCGCTACACTAAATCATAATTATGAAGACAAAGGAATCGATTTGAAATCTAATAATTTAAATCTTTTAGTATTTCATTTTTAAGACAAAAACACGTCCTCTCTGAAGCCGGCAACCAGAGATCCCGAACAAAATTCTAAAATATTCAAAATATTCGTATCGTTCAGAACGCACAATGAAAACTGACTACCAGCGAGTAGCACCAAGGAAGCCGCTCCTTACAGTACAGTAAAAGCGGGGGGCAGTAGCCAGATGGGCGCTAAGCTAATCTCAAGAAAATGCGTATAATAAACGTAAATAAATATATTTTTATATTATTCACTCTCTAGAACAAAATCCCGTCAACTCGGTAACACGATGACGTCCCGAGTCAAAACAACAAAAAAGAACCATTCGTATTTCAAAATATTTAAATTCAATCGAACTAAACGAACAGCCAGTCCGCTCAAAGGAGGTCGCTCCTTACAGTACCTAGCATCGTGGCCCTGCAGCGGTAACCATAGTAGCATCGCGCATTTTCCTAGTAAATCACAATAAAAACCCGGTGCTTGTTTGGAATGTCGAAGGTGTGCCACTGTGCCTCTTATATCTCTTAGATCTCTTATTTGGTAGCACACAAGTAGGCAACACTTTTTAGCCTTTGCATAGATTCAATAAATCTTTAACATAATTTTTGCGAATACCTCTTAATGGCTTTGTTTACGTTTGTTTAAGAACCTATTTATTCTAATTGTGCTGTTGTCATACTGCGCCGACCCCAAATGATGGGATAAGGGCAAGCGAATGATGATGATGTGCTGTTGGTATACTGAAAAAAAAATGCATATAAGTAGCTTGTGATCAATCTCGTCGCGAGTGCTAAAATTGTAATGCTGTTAATTTGTATAAAAACAGGATATCCTTTTCTTAGCAAATTAATTCTGGACAGCTTTTCTTTAAGCCGTAATAAAATACTTATGAAGAAAGATATCGGTGTATTCTATGTGATGAATAACTGTATTTGCTAACTGCAGGTGCCACGTAGTGCGTGGCGTTGCGAGCGCTGCCGGCGTTGCTTGACGTGCGGAACGAGGGAAACGTGCGGCTGGAGCGAGAACTATACAGGTATTTATTAGTATTGCCTATCGTCTATTGACTCTCCACTTAAATGTTGTTCAATACTAAAGTACTGTTTATAAATTGTAATAAGTAGTTCAGACTGTTTAATCAAAACGATTGCTTCCCACAGAATGCGCCCCTTGCGCGTCTTTGACAATGTGCTGCGTGTGCAGCGAGCCTTACTCCGACGGCGAGCTGATTATCCAGTGCGAGCCGTGCCGGCGCTGGCTGCACGCGCAGTGCGACTCCATCCGCAGCGAGGCCGACGCCGAGGCCTGCTGCCGACAAGCGTGAGTCACTCAGAGCTGATTATCCAGTGCGAGCCGTGCCGGCGCTGGCTGCACGCGCAGTGCGACTCCATCCGCAGCGAGGCCGACGCCGAGGCCTGCTGCCGACAAGCGTGAGTCACTCAGAGCTGATTATCCAGTGCGAGCCGTGCCGGCGCTGGCTGCACGCGCAGTGCGACTCCATCCGCAGCGAGGCCGACGCCGAGGCCTGCTGCCGACAAGCGTGAGTCACTCAGAGCTGATTATCCAGTGCGAGCCGTGCCGGCGCTGGCTGCACGCGCAGTGCGACTCCATCCGCAGCGAGGCCGACGCCGAGGCCTGCTGCCGACAAGCGTGAGTCACTCAGAGCTGATTATCCAGTGCGAGCCGTGCCGGCGCTGGCTGCACGCGCAGTGCGACTCCATCCGCAGCGAGGCCGACGCCGAGGCCTGCTGCCGACAAGCGTGAGTCACTCAGAGCTGATTATCCAGTGCGAGCCGTGCCGGCGCTGGCTGCACGCGCAGTGCGACTCCATCCGCAGCGAGGCCGACGCCGAGGCCTGCTGCCGACAAGCGTGAGTCACTCAGAGCTGATTATCCAGTGCGAGCCGTGCCGGCGCTGGCTGCACGCGCAGTGCGACTCCATCCGCAGCGAGGCCGACGCCGACGCCTGCTGCCGACAAGCGTGAGTCACTCAGAGCTGATTATCCAGTGCGAGCCGTGCCGGCGCTGGCTGCACGCGCAGTGCGACTCCATCCGCAGCGAGGCCGACGCCGAGGCCTGCTGCCGACAAGCGTGAGTCACTCAGAGCTGATTATCCAGTGCGAGCCGTGCCGGCGCTGGCTGCACGCGCAGTGCGACTCCATCCGCAGCGAGGCCGACGCCGAGGCCTGCTGCCGACAAGCGTGAGTCACTCAGAGCTGATTATCCAGTGCGAGCCGTGCCGGCGCTGGCTGCACGCGCAGTGCGACTCCATCCGCAGCGAGGCCGATGCTGAGGCCTGCTGCCGACAAGCGTGAGTCACTCAGAGCTGATTATCCAGTGCGAGCCGTGCCGGCGCTGGCTGCACGCGCAGTGCGACTCCATCCGCAGCGAGGCCGACGCCGAGGCCTGCTGCCGACAAGCGTGAGTCACTCAGAGCTGATTATCCAGTGCGAGCCGTGCCGGCGCTGGCTGCACGCGCAGTGCGACTCCATCCGCAGCGAGGCCGACGCCGAGGCCTGCTGCCGACAAGCGTGAGTCACTCAGAGCTGATTATCCAGTGCGAGCCGTGCCGGCGCTGGCTGCACGCGCAGTGCGACTCCATCCGCAGCGAGGCCGACGCCGAGGCCTGCTGCCGACAAGCGTGAGTCACTCAGAGCTGATTATCCAGTGCGAGCCGTGCCGGCGCTGGCTGCACGCGCAGTGCGACTCCATCCGCAGCGAGGCCGACGCCGAGGCCTGCTGCCGACAAGCGTGAGTCACTCAGAGCTGATTATCCAGTGCGAGCCGTGCCGGCGCTGGCTGCACGCGCAGTGCGACTCCATTCGCAGCGAGGCCGACGCCGAGGCCTGCTGCCGACAAGCGTGAGTCACTCAGAGCTGATTATCCAGTGCGAGCCGTGCCGGCGCTGGCTGCACGCGCAGTGCGACTCCATCCGCAGCGAGGCCGACGCCGAGGCCTGCTGCCGACAAGCGTGAGTCACTCAGAGCTGATTATCCAGTGCGAGCCGTGCCGGCGCTGGCTGCACGCGCAGTGCGACTCCATCCGCAGCGAGGCCGACGCCGAGGCCTGCTGCCGACAAGCGTGAGTCACTCAGAGCTGATTATCCAGTGCGAGCCGTGCCGGCGCTGGCTGCACGCGCAGTGCGACTCCATCCGCAGCGAGGCCGACGCCGAGGCCTGCTGCCGACAAGCGTGAGTCACTCAGAGCTGATTATCCAGTGCGAGCCGTGCCGGCGCTGGCTGCACGCGCAGTGCGACTCCATCCGCAGCGAGGCCGATGCCGAGGCCTGCTGCCGACAAGCGTGAGTCACTCAGAGCTGATTATCCAGTGCGAGCCGTGCCGGCGCTGGCTGCACGCGTAGTGCGACTCCAATAGCAGCGAGGCCGACGCCGAGGCCTGCTGCCGACAAGCGTGAGTCACTCAGAGCTGATTATCCAGTGCGAGCCGTGCCGGCGCTGGCTGCACGCGCAGTGCGACTCCATCCGCAGCGAGGCCGACGCCGAGGCCTGCTGCCGACAAGCGTGAGTCACTCAGAGCTGATTATCCAGTGCGAGCCGTGCCGGCGCTGGCTGCACGCGCAGTGCGACTCCATCCGCAGCGAGGCCGACGCCGAGGCCTGCTGCCGACAAGCGTGAGTCACTCAGAGCTGATTATCCAGTGCGAGCCGTGCCGGCGCTGGCTGCACGCGCAGTGCGACTCCATCCGCAGCGAGGCCGACGCCGAGGCCTGCTGCCGACAAGCGTGAGTCACTCAGAGCTGATTATCCAGTGCGAGCCGTGCCGGCGCTGGCTGCACGCGCAGTGCGACTCCATCCGCAGCGAGGCCGACGCCGAGGCCTGCTGCCGACAAGCGTGAGTCACTCAGAGCTGATTATCCAGTGCGAGCCGTGCCGGCGCTGGCTGCACGCGCAGTGCGACTCCATCCGCAGCGAGGCCGACGCCGAGGCCTGCTGCCGACAAGCGTGAGTCACTCAGAGCTGATGATCCAGCATGGACGCCATTTTAGGTACATTGCACATAGTCTATGTGATATCATATCATTGCACGATTACACGCTGCATTGCACAAGCCGAGAGGCAGGTGTGTCGATCACCCGCCTTACAGACCCTATATTTGCAGCTACAAGTGCGTGCTGTGCCGCGGGCGCGAGGTGCCGCCGCCGCACCTGGCCCGCGCCATCGAGGCCCCGCCCCCCGCGCCCTTGCCCCGCCCCCCGCCGCGCCCCACCCCGCAGTCGCTCGGGCTCGGCGGCGAATACTACGTGGATGACGTGTGTCTCAGCCAACATGGCGCCCATCACATGAAACAGCTGGAAGCAGAGCTGGGCATCACGCACCAAAGGAGGAAGAGGAGGTTCAAGAATGAGAACAATGATAAGGAGGCTGGTGAGTTGTGTTGTAATTTTTTAAATAGCTTGTTTTAGTTGTCCCATTGTTGGACAAAATCCTCCCCGCTCGTCTTGATCTTGTGTTACTTCATATAACACAAGATGGATTTAATGGAATAGGAGCAAGTTTGGCCTAAATCACGACGACTATACCAAAAAGTTAACATCGTGTACATTCGATTGTGGTGGCGTTTAGTTCTACTATTTCTTCTCTTTGGATTTTTGTACTAATTCAAGCAATATTAAGCATCTTTTTAAAATCTCACTAATATTATAAACGTGAAAGTATGAATGTTTTCCGCTTTCACGCTTATACGGCTGAACATTCTGATTCAGATTAATTATAACGTAATATTAACCCTTCTTCATTACATTCAAACTCTTTTTTGAATTTACTTACCTATTTCTGTCCAATATAATAAGAAAATTTTATAACAACATCGTATTATTTGGTGCGTTCAGACTTGAGTACTTTTGCATCGAGCAGCGACGGAAAGTAAAGTTGATGTGTTTATACGATATCAAGTTAAAGTTTTGTAACTCAAATAAAAGAATCTTTCAACTCTGCTCAACTGCCCAAGTCCGCACACATCTTGCCTAACCCACCACCGAAGTAGTACCGTCGGAAGTCTAATGCGGTGTTTTGTTTGCTCGCTGCGTTGTGGATGGCAAATAGAAATAATGGCCTGTATTGAAACAGTGGTTCAGAACGCCGACGCGGACGCAGACGACAGCAAGCCCGATAGCACCAACGAAGTTAAGGACGAACCGGGTATGTTGGCTTGTTATAAACATTATAACCTTCTTTACTTTGTCGGTTTAGGTATATTTTTAAATTGGTTTACTGCTAGCAAAGAAATTCAATCATTCATTTTTTTTTCTTAGTGTGCAATAAAGTATATTCATTAATTCAACTATGTATCTTTTGTGCTATGTGTCTTGGCTAATAGACGATTTCAGAAATGTGTTTTTAAATAATAGGACGTATCTATATTGTTTACCTTTAGTTACCTAAACCGCCAGAGTGTTTGACCTGTGGGCTTCAACATAAGCATAAAAATATTACAATAATATTGACTGGTGTGAGTTGTCTGCAATAAGGATATCATAAATGTTGGAGTGTATCAAAGTTAAATATTGTTTTATTTAACGTCTTTTATACGGAAGTTTTTACGCGGGAAACGAGCAAATATGGCCTTGTACGTTTTAGTATCTATTATCTTGTTAGTTTGGTTAAATTAATAGTTTAGGCTAAGTTAGGTTAAGACAAAAGTCGACCTGAAAACCATAAAAATATGGACTTGGCTTTTAGTCTAGAAAGTGATGTTAGTCAAAGTTGGCAGAATGGCCTTAGTTTCCTTTGCCTTTTTCATAAACTAAACAATAAAAAGCATTGACATGGTTGACTAGTGTTACCAGGCAAAAAAATAAACAAAAATAAAAATATACGCTTTTTTTAAGGAAAGTCTGTCGGTATTTTTTTGGATATGCGAAAATACATCAAAATGTTTGAAATTAATATGTTTAAACCCACTAACTAAGGTATCATACTTAACACAACCTAATAATAATAAAAAAATAAAGTCCTTATTACTTTCGTCAGAACGTATTTGGCAACACTACTTTTGGCGTTATCAATCGATTGAAAGTCTTACAAAACATTATTTTTTATATTTATTTTGATTCTTCCATATAGGCAGCTAAATTCATTATATATTATTTCAAAATGTTTCGTGTTTTTTTTTTGGTGTGGCTGTTCAAGGCTATTTATTAGACCGATTTTGGTTTATATCTTGCTGAGAGATTTAAATGAGGCTCTGTAAATACCTCCCATTCTTTGAATTAAAAATAAATTCTCACTGTAAAATGCGACTTCTCGTTAACTGAATGAATAACTAATAATAATTGTCGTTATTAATTTTCATGGGTAGAATTTACCTTTTTGATTTTGCATATTTATACGAGAACGAATTATCTCAAAAACTTAGATCAAATAACCTTTGATTACAATTAGGCACGCCAGCGAACTCTAACTTGAAAGAAGGAGTGTTGTGGAACGTGGGCCAAGACGGGCCACCGCCCGAAGGCTTCACCATCTACACCACGGAGTCAGGGCTCACCGTGCTGCGGCGGAAGCGGCAGCGGAACCTCAACAAGCTGGGCATCGGCGGGTTCGTGGTGCGCCAGCGACAGACCACGCTCAAACAGCAGGCGGACGACGAGAACGGAGATCAGCCTTCCGGAGGTCAGTACTACCACTGTACTTTCTCAGCTAGCTCTATACTATAAGTTGTTAGAGACATTTTTTATATGTATTAACGGGTCTAATCACGATATATTAAAAAAAAATCGCTATTGAGCAAAAATTTAAAACTGTAAAATTGAATTGAAATTGAAATCGTGATTGAGCGTGATTATGTGGAAATCGCGAGAGTATAAAATGTTATTAAATTGTTAGAGATTTTTGAAACGAAATCATCTGGCAGAGGACCAAGGTTGTTGATATCGTCCAGAAGTGTAGCAAGCTGAAGTGGCAGTGGGCTGGCCACGTCTGTTGTAGAACGCCCCCCTGCCAGGTGGACTGATGACCTGAGGAAGGTCACTGGTGGTGGCTGGATGAGGAACGCGGGTGATCGTGTGCTTTGGCGTGCCCTTGGGGAGGCCTACGTCCAGCAGTAGACTGGCTGATTGATTGATTGAAGTTGTTAGAGAGATCCTTTTGGTATCGTTATCAGCTGCTACAGTATTAACGCTAGCATCTTAATGTTAAGTTTTTCACTTACTTTGAAATAGTTGTAGCCATCAAAGTATTCAACCGCTATAAAATCTGGTAATGTCTTCCTTTGAATTGAAAGCTACAAAGCAATTTATACGTAAGTCTATTTTACTCTCTATTCTCTATAGTCTATTTTAAATAACCAAACAAATATAAGATACTTGTAGCACTGGTTAGTCTAAACTTCTAAAGTGTCTTTCTATGAATGAGTGCGTGTGTTAATTAGTTTTCTCCGAAACGCTCGAAAATGTGATCATTACTGCAAAAAAACAGAACGCGAAGTGACTCTCTATTACTATGAATTATTTTTTGGACGAAACATTTCTCCATACAAAATAGCGGCCAGCTGTAGTGTATGACACACGCCCTAGATTCAGAATAGTAAGATAAACCATGTAAACGACAACTCGCCGTCGCCTACGTAATCTTTACGTGTATGACCTAGATAAGTACTATTTTTCAATACCATCTAATATGAGACAACGTAACACTGACTTAGTATATCTTAGTTTTAAGTACTATATAAACTCAGTGAAATTAAGGTAATAAACCAGTATCTACTCAGCATTGAAACGTGTTTCTCTTCTTACCGAACCCCGAACACTTCACAGCAATGTGCCCTCAAACGGCCTAGGCCAGCAAAGTAACTTACGTCCAGATATTTTAATAATTTTGAGTCTTTTTACATCATACATACTCGTTAAGTTCTAAATTCAAATTTTATATGAATCGTACACGAATCGTAGTGATTGGAGTTGGCTGTATGCTCTGTATGACACTGGCACAGAATAAAAAAAAAGAAAAGCGCGCAATATGGTGGTTTGTAATTTTCGTCTCTTTAATTTTTATCGTAGGTCCTATTTGGTTAATCATTAAATTAGGGAAATATTATAACAATGAATGGTTCAAGAAGTCGAAGTAGAGATTGAAGTGATAACGATTAGAACTTAGTACGATACAAGTAGACATCTAAATCCAAGGTTCCACATTTCTTTTTAGTATTTTATAATTTCCTCACATTTTAGAGAAATGCACTATACAAGCGTCGTCCGCAATAACTCTTGCTGGATTCGTACACAATAAAATTAATCGTGCCCTCGTCCAGCAATAACTAATTTTGCGGCCGCGGCAGTAATGTACTAATGTTTCCCCCTCAGAGTCTCCCGGCAACAAGCGCAAGCCGCGTCGCAAGCCGCGCTCCAAGCTGATGGAGCAGTTCCCCTCGTACATGCAGGAGGCTTTCTTCGGCAAGGACCTGCTCGAGCCCGTCAAGCCCGCCGTCAGCTCCACAGGTCGGTCCATATCCACAATTTAATATGATGGTTTTACTACGGATAACTAAACAAAATTTGGTCATTCTAGGTTGCGTCGATTCCTGTCGGTTAACAATAATGTCATATAATGTCATTGTTTTATAACTACATAAATATTAGACAGTTTTGATTTCATGTCTTTGCATTTATATTAAGTAGGCACTTGATATGTAAGAGTTGGGGACCGGGTGGCCCATAGCACAGGGTTTTTCCTAGTTTGGGACTCCCGTCTCTCTACTAGTATTTTATATCAAACAAATGTTACTAGTTGTTAATTGTCACTTCTCGATCTTGATGTATATACTTGTGGCCAGATAATTAATAAATTATTATTATTATTATTATTTTATTCCGCAGTACAGTAAATAAATAATTGTTCTAAAATTAATAATAATAATAAATCATTTATTTCAGGCAATATTTACATAAAGGTCTTAAATATGTAAACAGAGGCCCATATAAACTAACCACTAGTCGTAGCATTAAGAGTACAATTTTAATCTAAGCAATCAAAATTAAATGAGCATTTATAATAAATAATATATGTTTACATTTACGGCGGCTTATGTTATGACTTAAGCTGTGAGATGCAGATAGTTCTGGATCTGTCTTTGTGAAGATTCTCAAGCAGCGTTTTGCCCAACAATAGAGGTATTTCGGCTGATAATAAAATGATGTTTTCTTGAACCAGGCAACCCATCCGAAAGCCCCAACATGGTGCGACCGGCCACCCCGGAGGGTTACCGCGAGCTGCGAGACTTCAAACTAGACTTCGAGAACTCCGACAGCGACGGCGAAGACGTCATCACTGCACTCTCCGCCTTTAATGACCTGGACCACACCATCACCATCGCACTCAACCCCGACGAGATCGAGGTCCTCAACTCCCTGAAACCTAAAGAAGAGAAGGACGAAATGAACCCTGACGGGACCCGGATCAAGCTGGAATTCGGTGAAGACAGCCAGCTGAAGGATACGGAGGATTCTGTTGCGTTGAAGAACGCGATACTAGGACCGCAGCCGTCTGAAGAGCAAGCGCCCACGGATAGGCTTAGCGGGCACGGCGCTAAATCTGAAATTATAAGCGGTAAGTTGTGAAACGAACGAAACGTAAAACATTTCATCGATAAGATAAGAAGTTATAACCCGCATCTCCCTTTTATCAGCAGCAGTTGTTATTAAAAGTTAACAGTAAATGTTTTCTTATTTTGATTGAAACTACTTTTTTTATACAGAAACGGGTGGCTCATCCCAAGCATCGACGATATCCCCCAAGGACGACTTGTCCCTGCTGGGAGTGAACCTGGACGCAATGGTGCGCGACTCCTTACCGGACATGGACAGCAACGACGTGGACGAGATATTCAAGGGTGTCCTCACTGATGATTCGCAAGTAAGTGTCGATCCGTTTTGAGTCTTATGGTTAGACTTATAACGAGAGAGGCCAGTAAACGATCTAGTGGAATGCACGGTACCAGTGAGGGAGCGAGGCAGATCGAGGGTGATTGCTTTCGTGCCTTGGTTAACAATTATTCAGATTGATTTCTTAAAGTTTATAGTTCCAAAATGGGATTGAATTTAAAGAAATAATATTGCTTGCAAGTCAGGGCAAGGTCTGAATGAGAAATTATCATCACCATTATCAGCTTGTGGCAGTCCACTTCTGCCCCATGCAAAACAACTGCCAGCAATGTAATAGCCCTCAAACGGTCTAGGCCAGCAAAGTAATTTTCGTCTAGATATTTCAATGTTTTGAGTCCTTTTACAGCATACTCTTATGTTCTAAATTTAAATTTTATATGAATCGTACACGAATCGTAGTGATTTGAGTTGGCTGTATGCTCTGTATGACACTGGAACAGAACATAAAAAAGCGCAATTTGGTGGTTCGTAATATTCGTCTCTTTTATTTATATTTATCGTACTATTTTGTTACTTATTTTTTATGATACAACGTAACACTGACGTATACTTATTTTTTATGATAGAGTTAACTAATCATTTAATTTGGGAAATATTATTACAATGAATAATAGCTCTTGCTGGACTCGTACACAATAAAAGTCCTTGCCTGTCCAGCAATAACTAATTTTGCAGTAATGTATGTACTATTGATACGTTTTAACAAGACTACTGTTTGCAGGAGTCTCAAGAATCGTCCGTGTCGTACGCCAACTCGATGCCGGGCGCGGCGGGCGGGTACACCCCGCAGAGGGCCCCGCAGCAGAGCCCGCAGCTGAGCCACGTGGACTACGCTTCACCGTACCACTCCGAGTTCGGGAACAGGTCAGTTCTTCCGTTTTTATTATTTCTAGTGAAGAGATCTATATTAGATTCTTAATTCGATTCGATTCAAAGACCGTAAGAAAGAAACAACATTAATATCTACTTTGGTATTCTAAGTTTAGAATCTTTTTCTGATGGTCTCATTATCATGTTTGGACATCAACACATTGCTATAGTCATCGCATAACTGAGTAGGTTCCTGTGGAGCGGTGCGGAAGGGGTGTGTTTTCGTCAAAGTCAAAGTCAAAATAATTTATTTCCATAGGATGTCATTACATCACTTAGATCCGTCATTACATTTTTTTTGGGTGAGTTCACTAACACAATGGCGGAATCTGTGGAAAAGAGCTCACCGAAGAAACTCCACAGTCGTCGCATCTTTTTCGTTTCCTTTTTTAAATAAAATATTGTCAATTACAAAATTAATGCTTATTATATATCGAAAAAGCCTGCTACTCAAACAATCTATTCCCATGGACACCTGTCTTCTAAGTAATCAGATATCCTATAGTAACCTTTTTTATACAATTTCTGTTTTATAATTATTTTAAACTTGTCTAAAGGCAAGTTTTTGATATCAGTAGGGACCTTATTGTAATAGCGTATACAATTGCCTTTAAAAGAATTACTAATTTTATGTAGTCGGCTGACATAAGCAACCAACTTGTCTTTATTTCTAGTATTAAAATTGTGTATATCACTGTGCTTCTGAAAATTACTTATATTTCGTTTTATATGCACAATATTGTCATAGATATATTGAGACACAAATGTCAGAATAACTTTTCCCTCAGTGAAAAAAAGGCCCTAATCTATAAATTGCACGAACAGCCCGTTTCTGCAAAATAAATATACTATTAGCATTCGCAGCGTGACCCCACAATAAAATACCATAGGTCATTAGACTATGAAAGTAACTGAAGTAGACTAGTCTAGCGGTGTCTACGTCGGTAAGGGCGTCGTAACGGGACACTTAAGTGTGACGTCGACATCGCTGTCATTTGTATTGCGAAACTGTGTCACTATCACTACCCTTCCGCACCACTCCCTATCGCAGAAACTCGGACTCATATGTTCCACTCGATTTGAAAACGATCAATACCTTTAGGTGCTCAAAACTATTTAGAACTTTTGGCTCTTTTACAAACTTTTTTTATTAACGTTATGTCTAGTTGCATAAAGGTTGGGATTGGAAAACGACTTGTTGGACACTTACCACACATTTACTTATAATAAATAAATAATGATTTATTTGATACGTTTTCAAAACAGGAAGTTTATTTAAGGAATCAATTAAAAACACAGTTCTGGGCATAAATATGTTGTATAGGGTTTTTATGTTGTGTTTCTTTTTCAGCAGCAGCAATAGCGCGCTGAGTCCGCTGTTCGGCGAGGGCGCGGCGGGCGCGGGGGGCGGCGCGTGGGGCGAGCAGCCCAGCGCGCCGCCCGTCTCCTACAACCAGCGCAGCGCCGACAAGATGCGCGCCGACGAGAGTACGTATACACACACAGTGTATAAATAAAATAAAGAAACAACTTCACTCATCTGCCAAAAATAAATATATATTTGTGTAGGTAAATATCAAACTCCGGTAGGTCCCACCCCCACTCCAAACTGAACTATGAATGCCAGTAAATTTGTTGTTTAAAATGCATATGTTCGTCTTCTTTAAATCAAGGTAAGTCCCTAAAAACTCTATGAAAATGACCGTTAAAATCGATGATTTTTTTCATTACCCGGTACGTCCATTGACAAGTGTTTATCAAACTCCAGCACGTCCATGCCGACCAATCAGAGGTAAGTATGGCGTCAAAAATGGCTGCCATTTCCATGAGTTGTCAGGAGTGAAACACTTTGCTGCTGTTGTTTTTAGGCTTTAATATTGTTAAAATGGAAGGAAATACTCTAAAAATATGTGTGGTGGATTCAGAAAAAGCAAAGAAAAAAGCTGTGTCAAAGGCAAAGATGAAAGAAGCAGAGAAGAAAGCCAAAAGGTAAATGAAATACCAGCAAAGTAGTTGTGTTGTAGTCTAGTCTTTGAAGGTACAGGGTAGCACTCAGATTTAGGTAGACTATGGGCGCATTCCGAATCAGACTTATGATATGGAGGAGGTCTTAGATTTTGTCTTCTTTGTATTTTTCGATATCCGGTAAGTCCACAGTAGTTTATTTCAAACTCCGGTACGTTTCACTAGTGTATATCAAACACCTGTAAGTCCAAACCTTTACGCTATTTTCCAGCTTTGTCTGTTAATCATTTGTTATTTTTATGAATTGTTACTTATTAGAACTCCTACACGACTAACCCTTTATTGAAAAATATTATAAATGAATAAGTCTGTAACTAAAAACTTATTTCCTTAATTTCCCACATTTCACTTAGACTGGACCTACCGGAGTTTGATATTTACCTACACATTTTATGTTTTGTTTCTTTTTTATTTCAAAATACTAACTCGTGCAACACAGCCTATCATTTCCAGGCTGCGATCATTCGTGCCATCCCATTTTCACAATGTCGCTTTTTTAACGTTTATGAGTTTATATGACAAATACAATTAAGGGGCTAGTCCGGGAATTTTCAAGATTTTTGTTGAATCAGATCTCATTATCTACGTCAGTAAATGTATTGATTTTCTAAAATATGTTATTGGACTCTATTATCTACGCTTACACTAATGCCAAAACATGTTTGGTAAAAATCTTCTCGATACAAATGTTATCCAAAGCAGCGTCTTCGATTCTCGTTATTTGAATCTGAGAGGTAAATGGTAATTTATTGGTTGCCGAAATTTAGTTACAAGATAGGTCTCCGACTGCTTTATGTTTTTCCTAAGCAAATTTACAAATCAAATTAGTACTTTTTATATAAACTGAGAAAGTAAATTTGGCACTTACGCCATTTACTTGGAGCGCGCGAACATTATTTCTTTCTCTGTTAAACACGTGCGGAGAAGCTTAGCGTCATCACTTTCCTTTCTTGAGCTCAGTCGCCCATGATCTTTGCCGACGACGGATGTGCGCTCGGTGGCGCTCCAAGCCGCCCGGCTCACGAAATAATTTTATTTGGAGAAGACGTACTATGAGTAGGTCCGTCACATCCGTTCGTCCGATCCGTTACATTGACAATATTTCTAAATCGATTTTTAATTAAATAAATATAGGTTGGGTCCATACCTGCTGCTTGTATACTTAGTAAGGTTTAGTCAAGTTTGTGATACTATCACTTTCAAGGTCGACACTAATAATACGAGTACACTACGCAAAGGGTATATGTGTATGTACAGTGGACGGCACATCAAGGTATACATTTTTTTTTTTTCAAATTAGATGTTATTATTATACTACCTAGTTACAGATGTCGATCATTTTATTTTTATAGTACAACACAGGCAGGCGCGAGAGGAATAGTTAGGTATTTCTATTATTCAACCAAATGCGGTTTTTTAGAATTATTTTTATTGTGTTAGGTAGGTAAGATATAATTTATTTATTGATTCAAAAGTAAAGTTTGCATACTCGTTACGTAATTTTATAGCCTATACCTAGCTTACAAAAAACCAGCCAAGTGTGTGCGGGGCCAAGTCTTATTTCCAGTCAAAGGATTATATCCCTCACGGGGGAACAACTAAGGATTTTTCCCGCTGTCCCCCAGTATGTTCACTCAAAAAAAAAACAGGGGACAGTGGGAATAAATATTACCGTTCTCCCACGTTACAAATTATAATTATAAAATGAATGACTGATTTACGAGTATTTTTATTCAAATGAAATTTGGGATAAGTAATAATTATTTATAAAAAAATAATTATAATATTGAACAAAATGAACTCATATATTTTTTAACTGACAGTTTATTATTTTGTTAGTGCTCTGATTACGATAAAACTTGGGTTAGTGGACTATTCCATTAAGAAAACAACAATTTTTTTTTCTATGAGTTAATGGGTTTGATGAAACTCGGTTAAGAGCACTATTTTGCCAAGGAAACAAGAGGCAATGTTAAAAATAAAAAAAATCCAAGAATCTTAGTTTTTATGACAAAATAGAACCTCTAATAAATATAAGGAAATATTGTCACACTTTAGAAATTCTAAAATACTTAATGAATTTCTAAAGAGTTATCGTTAGCTTTGCCGTGACAAATCAAAACTAAAAAGTGTCAACGTCTTAGCAAAATAACGTAAAACCTCTCGTGTGGTAATAATCGGCCCATGAAACTGAACAACTTTCGTTCCAAAACTTTTTTAAACTCGTATTTTTTTCAAACAAGGTGATCAGCTGATCGAGTTAATTTGTATGAAAGTTTAAAAACATTTTTGACGGTACTTAAGTGTCACGTGGGATCGATCTCTGACATAAAGAGAGAACTGCCGCAAGCTTAAGAGTAAAGTTGGTGCCCGGAACAACATCCTGAGACGCCTTACCACTACCCGCTGGGGAGCCAGCGCACGCGTTCTTCGAACGAGTTGTTTTGCTCTCGCTTACTCAGCAGGCGAATATTCGAGTCCAGTTTGGGCTTGTTTAGCCCATGCGAGAAATGTGGACACAGCTCTCCACGAATCATGACGTATAGTCACGGGCACCCTGAAACCGACACCACTGAGAAAGTTTTACTCCATGGCAGGAATTGTTCCACCCAGTGTGAAACGTGAGGTCGCTTGCGATATTGAAAGAGCGAAACAGTCTCAAGACAGCAGGCACCTCCTTTACGACACAACCCTCCTCTTTCCCGTCTCAAGAGTCGCCGCAGCTTCCTCAAGAACTCCACACCCATCTAAAAAGACCCACTTTTAGCACGTAAACATCCTATCAGATCCTCGTTTTAACACATTATTACAATTTTTACGAACGAACACGTTATATTTTTATCACTAGCGAATCGCGATGCACAGGACTGTCCATACTAGGCAGTGTTGGGAGGGTCACCATGCATGAGGTATAGAGACACAGGAGCGTGTCAGAATGAAAGACGTGTTGTGCGTCAGACAAACATATTGACTACAAGCTACTTAGATGCTAAATTATATCTATCTAGATGTGGTTGAAGTGAGTCATACATATACTACAGTTGGCTGAATAAAATACATTTTTTGCCTAGTGACAAGCAAAAAATTTAGGTATGAAGTTAGCTGTCATCGTATGTCATCAAATGTGTTTTAGTGATGCCAGACCAAGCGCCCTAATAATTTCAATGGTAAACACAAATAGTCGATGCTTTATCAATAAAATTTCGCGGCGTGGGCAGTCTGATATAATACTAAAGTAAAAGTTTTACAATTAAATATATTTAAATAGCAGATCAAGCTTTACACGTGGCGCAAGATTCTGTGCCATATTCAAAGATGAAGTTTGACATTTGTGTATTTTTTTTATATATCTCGTTTGTCAAGGCAGAGAATCAGCCGTATATCAAATCAAATAAAAATATTTTATTCAAATTAAGATTTTTATGAATCATTTTTCGACGTCAAAGCTACCATGGATGGCACGGCTACAGGTTACTTTTTCGAGGGCACTTGGAAATTAAATGATTTTATAAAAAAATAAACAACCGTGTAGTATTTTGAGCAAAAAAAAATGCAAAATATATTTAGGAACCAACCTTATATCTCGAAATGGTTTTGCATTTAGCATACTTTTTAAAAAAAATTGCATACCCAATTTATATTGACAAAACAGAAACTTTTGATCTTGATTTGAACCAAATATTTGATATAAGATTTCTTTGGTACCAATTACTCATCATAATGACAGTGAAAGAAAAAAATAATTGATGTGTTGAAGTGACGTGTGTGTGATAAAAATATTATAAAGACTTTTATAATATTTTATTAATATTCATCCTGTTTAATCTAACACAAAGAAAAAATAGACACGATGAAAACATTATGTATTTCCGGAAACATTCACAATATTGATCGTATCAGAAATAAGTAGATACGTATCGATCGTATTGTAAATCGTAAATAAACATCACATTTTTATTTTTTTGCATCCAATTAATAAATTGACTTCAGTTTGGAAACAATGGAATAAAAATACTCGAAAATCTGTAGGTATTTTATAAATAAATTAAAGTGGTGACAACGGGAATTATTTTCCCCTTGTCCCCTATATAATTTTGAAGTGAAGATACTGGAAGACAACAACTACTGAACGGATTGGTATGAAAGAAATTTGGAATAAAGTTAGTTTATACCCTGGAACACATAGGACACTTACATAGGATACTTTTTACGGGAAAAGGCTTATTCCCACGGGAAAATCTTACACAACGCGAGCGTAGCCGCGGGCGGACCGTATTATAGTAATTCAAATTATACTTACTATTACAATGTCAAAATGTCTGGAATCTTGAAATACTAAATCTTTTATTTTTAGGTGAAATTATAATCATTACTACCCTACACTCCACTACACTAAAGACCAATTAAAATAAAATAAAAAATATATACTCAAAGAGCGAATCATACATAGTAATATACTTTGCGCGATTACTTCAAATTAAACAAATATAATATTTTATCATTGTCGCAGAGGTCATAGACCCGCCTCGATGTTTTAGAGCGGGGTCTGTGCGGGGCGGCGCGGGGAGCGGCTGACCGACGCGGGGCGCTGCCCGCGCCGTCTTCCTTAGACACACCTCTTGCGCAACAATTTTTTTTCGGCGTAGCGCCTTAATACCGATAAAGATGACGAAAGCGCCCAAAAATTTTAGAATTTTTCAATTAATTTTAAGGAGTATAGACATTGCATTTCATTGGTAATAACACCTTATATTATTGACTTTTTAATATTCTGTGAATATAAAGACGATATTAAGCGCAATTCAAATATTTTTTCTCTTGATAAGAAGAATAGCTCTAACAAAATTTTACTTTCAGTCACAAAAAAAGCTACAATCTAACCCATCCAATCTCCAGGCTTAGGCTCAGCGGCGACTATATCAGCGGTGCTGTACGCGAACACCAACCACCCGGAGTGGAAGACCGAGTTCCCGAACTGGGTGGACCGATGCAAGCAGATCCTCAAGAAGTGGCGCGCGCTGCCCGCCGACCAGAAAGCTCCGTACTTGCAACGCGCCAGGGACAACCGCAGCGCCATCAGGATGAAGAAAGCACAGCAGGTATGTTGCCCTTCCGACGGTGCTGGGTTCTCGAGTGTTTTTAACATTGTTCGGAGTTTAATTGGTATTTTTTAGTTCCGAAAGATAAAAATCTCGTGTAAAGTACTAGGATTTTATGGAAAATAAGGTCATGGCTATATTTTTTTCTAAAAGTGTTAACTACACGTTGAAAAAGGTTATATCATATAAAAAAGTTATAACACATTTGACGTTAAGTGTTAATTCATTTACTTGTTCCTCTGGCAGGGATACCACTCAAAGCCACATAAATAACACCCAAAAGATTCAGACTCTTTAAATTGTTCAGATATCTGAACTCCGGGCATCGAACTCTTGCGTAAAAGGCAGAAATGCTGCCGACTAATAGCGGCCTGACATAAAATAGTTATATGAAGATGTTATTACAATTTTTCGTTGAACTCCGAATAACATTGCACTTGACAATACATTATCCAACTATAATATTCCATGGTTATCTAATTAAAAATACAATTGGTGTTGTCAAGTGTTTCGCTCGAGAATCGGGATCCAGCCTGTGTGGTGTGTGCTAACCAACTCACTTACATAGTGTTCATTGTGTGCCTCACACTCTTCATAGGGGTAATTACCATTGTTTTTATGGGATTCATCTCATACTTACTTCTGGTTTACATAGAAACTGTCTAAAGGAATATTTATACTTAATAAACATTTATCAATTACGTATTCATGAAACTATAGATGGTTTATTAAAATGTATAAACTCGACGTCTTCATTGATGTATTGATTCTGACAAATGCAGAACTAAACTTAAATTAAGTTCGTCCTGACAAAACGGTACCTTTAGTAGTATTTAGAATTATTCAATACAACTTATGTGGGTAAAACCCAAATAACTAAAATAGTGCAGCACATATTGCGCCTCTTTAGATCGTGGATGATATTTATTGAACATTCTAAAATCGGTTAATTTCATTCATAATTTCAGTTTAGTAATGTATTTGTAAAAAATAATGTTAAATTTAAAAAGTACCAGCTAGTGACCATTACTGCTCTGTGATTTAGATCTCAAGTATTAAAGCACTGAGCTTAAGTGGAAAAAAATATGTAACACACGGCTTTAGCACGCCTCGCTAGCACACGCGCGAGTTCCGTGCAAGCTAAGTTCCACTAGCTACAGTCACACGCTACAGTCATTGTATAATAAAGGCCGGCTACTGGAACCCTGTATTTCCAACAATTTTAACGCTGTCACACTTTATTTCTAGCAGGCATTCCTTATATTAGTAACAAAAACCTATAAAGTATGTAGTATTATTGAATTATGATGTTTTATAAATTTAGTAATCAAATCATATAATGAGAAAACTATGAATGATCATGAATCCAAGCAAAATTCTGTTTCCAAATATTTACATTTAAACTCATTGATGTTACTCCTTTTTCTGTGCGATGAATAGTATATGTTACAATTTACTACGTTCGATTTAAAAACAAGGAAGGAATACTTGCTTGAAATAGGCATAAAACTCCCAAGTCCCACACTCTGTGTTATTTCATGATAGGAAAGTTGAGGATAGATTTATATACCACTACAAATTAGAATAGTCGAGTAGCCGGCCTGTGGGCGTGTGCCCCGGTGTATGGTGTAAGCATTGGTTGGGGCGACAGAGCTCGGGCGGCGAGGCGGACAGCGGCAGCGCAGTTCCCTCGGGCGGCGCGACTCCGCCGGCGCCGGCGGCGCCGCCCCCGCCGCCCCCTCCGGCCGCCAGCGCCCCGGCGAGCAGCGCGGCTGGCCCGGTGCGCGCGCCCAACGTCACGGTGACCGCGGCCGGGCTCCTCGAGGCGGACGCGCACATCCGCGTGCTCACCCCCTCCGAGATCATGCGCACGCTGCCGCGCCTGCAGGCCCCGCCCCCGCAGCCCGCGCAGCCCCCGCCGGCCCCAGCGCCCGCGCCCGCGCCCGCGCAACCTCCCGCCACGGTACCGCGGCTCATCGCGATGCTCCTCGCATACGCAACATCCCTAAATACACGACTCGTTTGCGACACTACAATTTGTAATGTCTTATTTCTACTATAGATGCTAATTTTCTATGTTAATCTGTTTCTAAAACCATTTGAAGGCTATCGCTTCAAATCATCGACATGCAAAAGATTAGGAGATTGACCCGTATAAAAAAGTTTAAAAAGGTAATAATAGTCCATTCAATAAATGGTTGTGGGTGTAGAGTGCGTGAGCAGGGACCTAAGCGATTCCTCTAGAAATTGGTTGAGGGTACTTAGGAAATGAATATACTAAAAGTCCCGAGGTCTAGGACATAAGCTGGAGTGGGGGGGACCCACAGTTCCCACTTTTGGGTTTTCGCTTTTATATCAATAACGGTGCGTCATGGGGAAAAATGGTCTGAGATAAAATTAATGCTCATAAAATCTCTATAACTTTGGTTCTATACACTGTTTCCTAATTTTCCGCCGTTTTCGAGCAACACACTCCAAAAAAGTGAAAATTTTCGAAAATGTCTTTTTTTACCTAAAATTTATTCATATCGTATATTGTGAGGGTTCTAGGCTTGGCTATACGTTCTTTATGGGATCCTCATCCTCAGTGGTGAGTGGTTCTTGCTGAGGGGGCTCTACTTTGTCTTCATCGTCGTCCACGTCAACAGATGCCTTTGAGGCATATCCCTTGGCTGTGAAAGCACGTCGCAAAACAGTTCAGCATTGCTTTGCGAAATCCAGTGCCAAAATATACTTCAGAAAGAGTGAATATTCTGTTGTTATAGGCACCAGGGTGTCTCGTACATGGTGGCACCTCCACTCTTGAGGTGACAGTACATTCCCAATATATTGCTGTGCGTGGTGGTATGCGCCGATGCTGTTTAGCTGCGCTCTCTTTTGGTGGGATTGGGAATTATGAACGACTGTAAACGATAATAGTTGAAGAATGTCAGTTTTGGTGGTGCCCCATATACCGTTTGAGGAAGCCCATCCTCCCAGCCCGTGTGTGAAGGGGTTGTAAAAAAAAATCACTGCAGCTTCCTTGATTATTTCTGACTTCAAGTCTTCAAGTACAATCTTGTATGTTGTTGTAAGTTGTATGTAGGAGCGTGTAGGAGCTGTATGTTGTAGTTTAACACAACTGTGTCGGAGTGTGTCGCAGTTTTCTATTTTTTTTAATTATTAGTTTTTATTATATTTTATTAATTATTATTAATTTTTTACTTTATTTTATACTTTTTATTTTTATTGCCAGTGGCACGAAAACGCACCGGCCCCGGCACGGCTCTGTTTGTCTTAGGCTTTATAGTCATTTATGATTCCCAATCCCACCAACTGAGAGCACAACTAAACAGTATCGGCGCATACCACAAAGTGCAGCAGTGTATCGGGAACGAGCTGCCACCTCAAGAGTGGCAACACGTATGAGACACCCTGGTGCCTATAACAACAGAAGATTCACCAGCACCGGAGGTTCCACTGAAGTATATTTGGCCACTGGATGCCGGAAAGCAATGCTGAACTGTTCTGCGGCATGCTTCCACTGTCAGGGGATATGTCTGAACGGCATATCTGTTGTCGAGGACGACGATGAAGACGACGTAGAGCCTCTTCAGCAAAAACCACTTATCACTGAAGATAAGGATCCCACGCCAGGCCGAAGACCCTTACGATAGACGATATGAAAAACCCAAAAATGGGAACTTTGTGCCCCCCCCCACTACGGCTCATGTCCTAGACCTCAGGACTTTTAGTATGTTCACTTCCTAAGTACCCTCAACCAATTTCTAAAGGAATCACTTAGGTCCCTGCTCACGCTCTCTACAACAGCTTCTTTGAATAACCTATACTTACTTACTCCGCTGGCTCAGCGATCCAAAGTGGACCTTGGCCTCCGGGATGAGAACACGCCATCCATCTCGAATAGCCTATAAATGCAGTTTATTAATGCTATAAAAAAGAACTAAAAGAAAATTACCTCCTTCATTGGGCGAAAAAGAGCCGCCTATAATTTTAATTCAATTTTGTAAACAGCTTACAAGTTGTAGTTTTATTAAACGATACCACGTTTGCAAACATTAACACTATACAGTCTCGTAAAATGACACTTTATAATAACTACACAAACAATACTGTTTGTTGCCCACACCAAAGAGCTCACAAACAGAAGTACTCCACATAATCTGACAGGGCTTTGTGTATGCGAGATACGTTTCGTTATATTGTTGGGTGATCGCGCGTTGGCACCTCGCGGTCCTTAGCACCTCCTTCAGTAAACTCTCAGTCTAAATTACATCACCCAACAACTGTTTGGCTGTCCGCATTGAAAGCTGTGTGATTATTTTAATTATTTTTAATTTAGCTTTTTCTAAGATTTTAAATTCCCTCAAAATCCGCCTCCTGGACCCGTCTCCTGTTCCGTAATGTTGTTTTTCTTTATTTTAGCTTGGCCTTGGTAGTGTTGGCTTTAACATGGTCGCGGGCTGGATTTGTTGTGCTAACATTCTAACATTAGTTTGTAGTTTAATTTGCATTGTTACGCTCTTGTATATAAAGCTTTATGTAAGTTCTCAAAATGTCGTTTCATAAAGTTTATTTTTATACTTTATGAAATGGTCAGTTTGTGAACAAAAATGTTTTCTTATTGCAAACTATTTTGTTAAAATATAATCTTGTATTTCAGTTACAAGGAAAATAAAAATAATACTTACTGACAGTTCTAATATTTTTTTGTAAATAAAATTTTGAATCTAAAAGGTGGATCAGATTTTTAGTTTAAAATAAGCATGAATAATAAATCAAGTAAAGACTGTTGTAAAATTATTAGTCTAATTTGCATATTCGACACTGACAACAATGTAAATATTTTTATTGTAAAAAGCAACAATAGTTAGCATGTCTATTGAACGAACAATACCGAAACAGGCTTACCATAACAAAAGAAGTAACGATTACAAATAAACTGGCGATAGTAGAGTGCAGTAGACAACAAAATCAAAATTTGAAACGCCTGCGTAGATCAGTTTAGCATGACAAAATTCATTTTGGAATTTGATAAGGTGTTTGGATCTTTTATATTCAAAGCGATTAAAAAATATAGCACATTTAGGAAATCAATACGTTCGGTTTTCAATACGATAAAACCAGTAAAAAATACTCAGTTAATTTTTATATATAATAAAATAACAGGAGAGCGTCTGTGGTGTAGCGTCTGCCTCTCGTCCGGGAGACGCGGGTTCGATCCCTACCACAAACCAATGTGTTTTCTAATTCAAAACGTTTATTCGACGCTCTTATAGTGAAGGAAAACATCGTGAGGAAACCTGCATACTCCTGCGAAAAAAATCACAAGGTTGTGTGTGAAATCGACCAACCCGCACTGAGCCAGAGCGTGGTCAACTAACGCCTGATCGCCGCCAGTGGGGACGTATATGAGCTGGTAATGAGGTTGATGATGATGACGAAATAAGCTATTTTACGAGTGGTATTGATCTTACAAATATTTAAAAAGAAAATCAGTTTCTGATATCTCGTATTTATCAATTCAAGCTGCAATAAAGTAAGCCTAGGATAAAAAAACAATCACAAAATACTTAGATCCAAATGCCTATCAATTCTCTTGGACCGCCATATGACTAGTAGCGTGATACAGGAGCAAGAACGCGCGTGCGGGCAGCAACGAAGCGCCCGCGAGGCGGAACAGGAGCGGCAGTGGAAGCAGCTGCAGCAACTGCGCCAGCAGCAAACGCAGCAGCAGCAGCAGATCATACACGACCAGCGAATGCAAGGTATCTTAGCTTGTACTCTTGAATGTAAAAGGTAAAAGCCCACGAGTGCTTCTCTTAAACCAAATCTAAATACTATACATACTTAAAGTTAATATCACCTTAGGTGTCTTATTTGGTAAACAAACCACTCACCTCGACAAAATCTCAAGTTTACGTGTTAATCACACTATAGAACTAGTCCAAAATACAAATACACCTGAAACAAATACTTATCAAACATTCACTCACAAATTCTATTAGAATTAATCATCGAAAACCTATGTTTTTCGCAAAAATATCAATAAATCGCTCTAACCTCAAACCATATTTCGATCGGGTATCTCTACATTGTCTTTGGATTTTAGAGATGAGGTATATCACGCACTCATACACAATTCAATTATTTAATCGGAATAGACTAGTTGAATCTTTAGAAATATAAAGAGAGAACTAGATAAGACAAATAAGTGGTTAGACGTCTATCCATTTCCATAAAAAAATGTATGAATGAATCACGGCCGCGTTCCGATACGCGCCTAAATCACTTTCGAATCAAACTGTCAGCGCCGTCAGCGATCAGATTGTATGGGTTTCGCCTGCTGACAGTAATTCGGTACGCGCATTGAGTGCGCTTAAATCGATTTCAGCGCGTCTCGAAACGCAAGGCACATCGATTCCTTTATTTGCGTGACCCCTTTTATCAGGGCTGCCAGGTGAAAATAAATTTTAAATAATATAATCGTCTTTTTATTACCAATTTATATTTATCTACCTAGTTTATATTCATTCATACTCACTCATATTTATTTTTAGGTCATTCATAGGTCAATCAATCAATCGTTCAATCTGTGTTGCCATTTCTACGGCAATTGAAGTGTTTTACGGAAATCAGACATAATTTAAGGGAAACCTACAGCCTACGGCAATAAATAGTTTTTTATTTTTTTTATTTGCCATGGCAGCAATTTTCCCCACCAAACACGGCAGCAATATCGCTGGCAACACTGCGGTCAATAGTCAAATGGTCATTCGTTTCTTTCGCTTCGGTTCGGATGTCGTATATTGCGTTTCTGTGATAGTATTTTCTTTTATTTATTGGATAGTTTTTAATACGCATGGCCTTTGTTATCGTGCTTTTGATGCACAATAAATACGCCAGTGACAAATTAGAGTAAGAGATATACGAAGTAGGATATTCCGAAATGCTTGTAATCACCAATTACAATTAATCACCAATTTAATTACATTCAATTAAATCTATGAAATCTGTTATTTGGAAGCACTATTTTGTGTCTATAGTCACCTTATCGCCATGTTTGTTTAAATAAGACACCTAAGGTGGTATTAACCTTACATTATTGTTCCACTTTTGATACGCAAGCAGCGATGCAGCGCCTAATTTTTACGTTTTGTGACAGTGCTGTCATTTGCGTTCCAATTTACTGTGAGCGCGCGAAACCCAAACTTTTTACATGACTGGCCAAAAAAAGGAGTGTAATGTGTTCAGGAGTCATGTAACGTACTAGGCGATAAATATTGCACATTAGGCATTGAAAAGAGAGTAATCTGTTAGTGCTACGTGCGAGAGAGACGACGCTGTACAAAACCGAACACCCGATGTGCAATATTTAACGCCTAGTACTGTATGTATGTATGTGAGTTAGTGATGAAAGAGACTCAGTCTTTTAAGGCTTTTAATAAAGACTCGCCTTAGTTTTGACGCCTCACGACTGACTCAGTCTTTTAGTCCCCAGCCTTAGTCGTATAACTAGCCTTCTTAGTCGAAGTCTTATAACGTAAACGACTGAGCAGTTACTTAAACAGCTTAAAGGACTTAAAGGACTGGCGACTCATCGCCTGGGGAGTCGTGAGTCATATAAGTCCTTTAAGCTGTTTGTGTGTTGATGCAACTAGTGCGTATGGTACCGCCTGGAGAATAAGTATTCTCCCTGCAACAAAAGTATAAAAGTACCTTCAGTTTTCAATCACTGTAGCAAAAAATACAGGTTAGAGCATGGCGGGCGTACGTCAAAGTGGGCTCACTTCTCCTGACCTTTTCAACCTGTATTTAAATGTTCTTATTGAGGAGTTGGGAGGCACCGGCATTGGCTGCCACATTGGTAACTTGTGTGTTAACTATTTGAGCTATGCTGATGATATGGTGCTTCTCGGCCCCTCAATAAATTAATTACGGAAACTACTTAAGATATGTGAGAATTTCTCAAAAAGACACGGCCTTAGATATAATGTTGCCGTAACAGAAATGTTAGTTTCGAAAGGTCTGGACTGGAGAGGGTCTCTTGTGTTTCTGAATAGGTCGCCAGTTCGGGTTGTTAGGAGCTTCAAGCAGGCAGCAAGCTACTAACTTTTTATTATACTTAGATCTAAGAAGTTAAAATTAATTTAGTAGTTTTATTTTTTTAGAGTTTTATTTACTTCATACTTTTAGATATTTTTTTGCGTAAGAATTAATCACCTCATAAATCATTCAGTGTTACTTACACTCCCAGTACTAGATATTGCTTACTAATGCAAGAGCTCAGCATATACCGGTCACTTGTCAATGACTTCAGTGTGAGGTAGAAAAAGTAATAACACACAATAGTTGAATATCTTATCTATGTTATTAAAAGGTATGATCTATATTTTTCACTTATTTATTAAATAGCAAAATTACCTATCTATTAAATAGCAAAATATTTAAATCGTTTTTTGTACCTATATTTAGCTTTTTCTTTCCGAGTAACGAGATTTTAAAAACGATTGACGATAACCTCTGTGTTAAAAGCTATCACTTTACTCAAACGCGAGTCCTTTTGTAAAGGACTGCAGTTGTTTAAGCCTTTAAGTCGTTTAAGCCTTGTAGTCGTTTAAGTCTTTTGAGTCCACTAGTCTTATACGTTAAACGACTGAGTCATATTAATTAAGACTAACAGCTGCAGTCTTAATTTTAGAGTCAAGTCGTGTAAAAAGAGGCGAGTCGTATTATAAACGACTAAAAACTCGAGTCTCTTTCATCACTAATGTGAGTTTCTTTATTCCACCATAACTTCTAAAAGTCCGAACAGATTTAGATGTATGAGGTATTGTTAGAATCTTTACATAAGCATAAGCCCCATTTGAGAAGATTATTGTGTATCGGAATGCACCCTGAATACCACCATACTAACATTACCGTTCTACTTTTGACACGCAAGCAGCGATGCAGCGCCTGCGGACGCCGGAGGGCGGGGACGCGCCCCCCTCGCCGCTCGCCCCCACCGAGGCCCCCCGCAGCGCATTCCCCGCGCAGAGATTCCCGCTGCACTACGCCAGCAACGACGACATCAACCGCCAGCTGCGCGACCTGCTGCAGCGCCACCCCGACAAGATGTGGCAACGTAAGTGACGTCACTGCTGTAAGGTTCCCGCTGCACTACGCCAGCAACGACGACATCAACCGCCAGCTGCGCGACCTGCTGCAGCGTCACTACGACAAGATGTGGCAACGTAAGTGACGTCACTGCTGTAAGGTTCCTGCTGCACTACGCCAGCAACGACGACATCAACCGCCAGCTGCGCGACCTGCTGCAGCGTCACCCCGACAAGATGTGGCAACGTACGTGACGTCACAGCTGTAAGGTCCCCGCGCAGAGGTTCCCGCTGCACAACGCCAGTAACGACAATATACACTAACGACACGCCAGTAACGACAATATACACTACGAATAAGGAAGCTATAGAAGTCGCATTCCGTTAAAAAAATGGCCCCACGCAAAGGGCAACAAAGAAGGCGGGGCTTAAAAAGGGCAACACACGCGCTAGTTAGTCAGTCACGCACTGTATGACGGACTGCCGCTTCCGATAAAAAACAAAAATACAATATAATTCAGACAAACATAGGTAATAAAATGACCTCCGGCGAGGTAAAATGGTGCAGGAGGCCCAAAAAGCCAGCAAAAAAGAAACTGGGGTAACAAATCACAAGTAAATACATTTATTTTCAGTATTCTAAATACTTGACATAAAATAATGATGGATGGGATTATGCAAGCAATAGTCAGCCAATGTCTACGGCTTATATTAAGGTATAATGTCATTTAATACTTATATCCTATAAAAATACTTAAATAATCTCCATAACAAGTATTACTTAAATAATCTTGAATAGAAACTGTTATTTTCCGTTAGTTACCCCACTAAGTAAATTTTGAAATTATATTGATTGTGCTGCATTATTATTAACATAATATGATGAAGTTTTCTCTATAACCCAAAGTGAAAGACAATGTAAGTAAACCATACATCTGAAGTTGCCAATTTTCTTTGTTATTTTCTTTTAAAAGGCACAAGGCCAAGCCTTCTATACTAGTGGCTCGGTGAGCTGTAGACCTCGCGAGTCGCTGTATATCTCTTTATATTTGACGGAGAACCGTTGCCAGCAGGATCGCACATGGTGGATGGATCCCCGAAATAATATAGTCTCTCCTTAGTTCAGTCTTGTATTTCAACCTTAGTAAAATAACAACTCGAAAATAACAAATGATTGGCAAGATTTTAATGGATACAAAATACAATACGGAAACGTGAGAAGTTTGACACAGAGTAATGGCCTCTTCCCAAAAACAAGCACACAATCACACATTTAAATAATAATATTATATTAGTAAATAATGACAAAGTAATCTCTTCATATTTGATGGAGAACCCTTGCCAGCAGGATCGCACATGGTGGATGGATCCCCGAAATAATATAGTCTCTCCTTAGTTCAGACTAAAGTATTTTAACGTTAGTAAAATCACAACTGGAAAATAACAAATGATTGGCAAGATTTTAATGGATACAAAATACAATACGAAAACGTGAGAAGTTTGACACAGAGTAATGGCCTCTTCCCAAAAACAATCACACAATCACACATTCAAATAATATATATAAGGTGATTTTAGTAAATAATTACAAAGCAATCTGATTGATATCAGTAATGCAAAAGTACGATAATTTTTAATTTGACTTGTTCTATCACACTTAATGCATAACACATCCACTGCACAAGTGACGCGATCCAATCACCGTTATCCGTCATGCCGTGAGCCAATCACCGCGCTTGTCGGAATATGACGTGATGCGTGAACGCATCCAATTAGCCTGTCTACAGTGACGTTTCTCGTTTAAGTACTCGAGATTTGGGGCCATATTTTTCTTGGGTTTTGTTTACAATTACACTTCTATACCTTCCTTATTCGTAGACAGCTGACGAAGATGTGGCAAAGTCAAAGTTATATCGCACTTGTAGGGTGTTAGGTCGATGACCGACCTTCCAGAGCTTGGTGTCATTGAGCCACCAAAGACCTCTGGCTCATTTTAATGAACACTACTACGCATTAGCAATAACGTCGCTTTCTGACTTCTCAGTCTAGAAATTTTTATGTTTTTGAGTCTCATTACATACAGCATCTAAATTCAAATTTTATATGAATCTTGTAGATCGTACACGAATCGTAGTGATTGGAGTTGGCTGTATGCTCTGTATGACGCTGGCTCGAAACAAAAAAAAAATAAAGAAAAGTGCAATATGGCGGTTTTTAATTTTCGTCTCTTTTATTTTTATCGTACTATTTTGTTACTTATTTTTCATGATGGAGTTAAGTAATCATGGAATTTGAGAAATATTATAACAATGAAAGGTCAAGAAGTCGAAGTAGAGGTTAGTTTTTTTTTTTCGTACAATTTTATTGTACCTAATAAGGGGCACCCTAAAATAACATTACAATCTAGCCTAAAGACTCATGAGTAATTTGACTTTAATTTAGATTGCTAAGTAGGTTTTAGCTAAGAACGTATCCATTAATACTTTTCTTATTGTCTCTATTAAATAAGGGGAAGATACTTTGTTCGTGTGTTCTTTATGAGTAAGCACTGATTGCACTACCTTACACTAACATTCACTAAACTAACTCAAAAGGTTTTGTCCTTTTGAGTCTTCTCACTAAGTCCGTGTTGTCGAGGAGCTGGATAGCCTCAACATTCACGTGATGGTGAAGTCTTTGTTCGTGAGCTTTCGCATACTTTTTAATAAATTTACGTTTTCTACTTTTAAATCTCGGTGAAGGTTAAAGTGATAAAGATTAGAATTATAAGTTTAGTACGATACAAGTAGACATCCAAATCCAAGGTTCCACATTTTTCTTAGTATTTTGTAATATCCTCGCATGTTTCGGAGAAAAGCATTATACTCGTTGTGTAAAACAGACGCTGTGTAATAAAGCTTACTATAAGTTAGTTGATTATTTAAATGAAGTCAAAGTCAAAGTCAAAATAATTTATTTCCATAGGATGTTATTACATCACTTAGATCCGTCATTACATTTTTTTTGGGTGAGTTCACTAACTAATGACAAAGAGGCTTGGTGTTCGGATGGTCCAGCTCGGCACAGGAAACATTAACAATGTATATTGACTACTGTAAACAATATTTTATTTAAAAAAAGGAAAGTACAAAAGATACGAGTCCTGTGGAGTTTCTTCTGGCCGTTCTTCTCCACAGAAGGCGTACACTTGTAGTGAACGGGCCATCTTGCTCTGACGTCGAAAAATTATTTTGTTAAATCTTACTTCGAATAAAGATATCTCTTACAAGCCTCGGCCGCAATAACTCTTGCTGGACTCATATACAATAAAAGTCCTCGCCTGCGGCTCCTCATCCAGCAATAACTAATTTTGCGGCCGCGGCAGTAATGAACTATTATTGTTTTTTAAGTAATAACTTGTATTTGTATACAGAGAGCCCGAGTGAAGAGGGTGGCGTACAGACAGTGAACATGCAAGGGCAGCCGTTCCGCCAGCCATTGCCGGTGGGGATGCGCCCGCGCCTGCCGCTGCAGCTCGGACAGAGGCCCGAGCAACAGCAGAGTGAGTTCACTAAACTAACCAAAACTATAGTCTGTGTTAATAAGTTTAGTACCTTAAAAGAAAAAAGCTAAACCCTTGTAAAATCATTATCGTGTCTGTATCAAAGGTTTTTTACATTGTCCCAGCCGATGGAAACTAATAATAAAGCGAGGATAAGGACACTCCAACTTCATTTAGCTGCCTAAAATATTTAGGCCTACTACATTGTATTTTTTATGATGATTGATTGATGCCAACGCAAACACCGGAAGACTATCAGATATACAATTAATCAAACAATTTCGCTCCTCGAGAACTTGGTTTTGAATTAGACATGCGCAAAACAGTACCTCTAAATGTCATATCACATTACTTATCACTTTCGAAAAGGTGATATCACTCCGTACCATCACACATCACCCTAAACATTACTCGAAATGTTGAATGAAATTTATCACTTTGTACGAAGACATGCTCCGTACTCCGGCATAAATTACTATTACCTACATTACCCGAGCGAGATAGATACAGACAGATAGTAAACATAACATACCTACAAACAAATATTTATATTTTTTTATTGTTGTTATTATTATTACAGTACACATTGTCCATCGAACACGACAGATTCGACAGGTATAAGTATACCCAACCAACGGCATACGATTCATTTTCTAAATAATATTAACAAACAACACGCTCTCTCACTCGCTCATTATCTGTCTCAGTGTTCGGTTCGGTCGTGCTCGTGTAATGCCACTGGTGTAATGCATGTCACCGCGCCGCGAACCGAGCGCTGCTTCGTGCCAAATAAATTCGAGCATCGCGCATCGCGTCGCGCATCACCTGACCAAACGGCGCTGGTACGGACGGAGTAATGTGTGATGGTTAGAAGACTCGCGTAATGTGTGATATTGCATTACCTTTTGGGGTGATATCACTTTTGTGATATTATACGCATTACCTACACATGTCTATTTTGAATGCAAAGAATGCATACTATATAGAAATAAATTATTCATATAGCAGTATGCATATTTATTTTATTTTTTGATATTTTACATTGTTAATTAATTTAAAATCGCGTTGTTTTAGTGGTAATACAACAACGCTTAGTGTCAGCAGACGGCGTCCACATGCAACAAAATGTAGGAAACCAAGGACCCCAAGTCGCTGAGCAAAAACAAAATATGTCTCAGCAAAATGGTAAGAATCACGAAAAAAATAAAATAAAATCAAGTGTCATACCTCCACAATCGTTCTACAAGTTGATTCAAGACATCTTCAACTTGTTTTTAAGATGGAGAATATTGTTTCGGTAGCTGTTATTTAATTACTGTGTGCTCAATGAGCCTTGGCTTGTTCTGATAGCATACAAGATAATACTCGGCTACCCACACTTTATAACACAATTTGAATTTAATATCGCTTTTTATCGTTGTGGTTCTAAAATTGTATTCCTATGTCTAGTGTCTGGAGAACCAAAACAGGAGTCCGATCAAGGAGCTGACGAAATGGATATGGGTGATATGGATAAACTGGAACAAGACGCAGGAAACATTGGCGAGGTAACACAGTAACTGATACAAATTAAGGCTTTATGTTATTTGCTTAAAATGGAGATGCATGCAGTAAAATTTGTGTTTTTGAAATAATACAGTGAAAATAATAATTAAATGAAAAACATTACCGCTTTATACTGGGGAGTATGACTCAATATGTTGAGCTGAATGCTTAGAAAATGGAACCTTCCGAAGCTGAATGTCATATTAGTTTGTAGAGATCCTTCCTTTAAGGTAGGTTTACATAATTTTGAGTCTTTAGAATAGTGCATTACACGAAGTATATTATCGCCCGTCTTCGTAAAACTTCGTTTATCCGTATGTTTTTGGCAATAATGTCAATATTGTTTAATCTAACCTAAACTGACTGGGTATACCTATAAATCCAAACTATTATACGCCAAACTGACTAAACTAAAGCAGTCCTAAAGACTTGCCACTTACTTATTTGTTACTTGGCTTGCTTTAAGCCGGATTTTTACCGTGATTGTTGTGGTCAGGTGGGCGACATCCTGACGGGTCTAGGCGGCGAGGACGACGAGGAGCTGCTGGAGTCGCTGACGGCGGAGATCGGCGAGCAGTTCAACATCCTGGAGTACGCCGACCCCGAGCTGGCCGCGCTCAACGACGCCGAGCACATCCTCGACGGGCTCGAGCTGGCCGAGGAGCCCGAGCGGCACGCCAAGCGGGAGCCGCCGTCAGTACACACTTACACACATAACAATTTCATACCTGCTCACTATTACTTGATTTGAAAAAGGCGTTTGATACCGTCTCCCTCCCTATCCTTATTCACAAGTTAGAGATGATCGGTATTAGAGGAACATCACTCCGTCTATACGAAGATTATTTATCTCACAGACAACAAAAAGTGAAGCTGGTGGATTGCGTCAGTGAATCCGAGGGTGTGTCATTTGGTGTTCCTCGGGGTAGCGTTCTTGGCCCAACCTTGTTTCTCATCTATATTAACGACTTATGTTATATGCAGGTCAAGAATGCTAAAATCTTGACGTACGCTGATGACACTGCCGTCGTTTTTACTGGCGACTTATGGGATGCTGTTAAGACTAGTGCTGAACATGGACTTGAACAATAACATCCTAACGCTGAACATTGAAAAGACCGGCGGCGGGCAGCAGCGCCGTCGGCGCAAGACTTGGTTCTGCGCTCACCAACCCGCCTGCCCAGCGTGGTGAGTATGGGCATATACCCCCTATGGACAGCGCACCAGATATACGGCCCCCAGTTCCCGGCAGCCTTACTATTCTAGGCCACAGTGGCAGCGGCCTCGGTCACGGTAGGGCGGGGGGTGCTAAGAATCCCCGGGTTACGGATGGCTGCCACAAACTGACCTTGGCGACGTTTAACGGACGCAGTCTACGACTGGACGAAAGCCTGGAGCAATTGGAGGTAGAACTAGAAAACATAAGGTGGCACGTTTTGGGGTTGTCTGAAGTCCGAAGACAGGGAGAGGACACGACAACCCTAGATTCCGGCCACCTGTTCTACTTCCGAGAGGGCGACCAACAGTCGCAAGGCGGCGTAGGCTTCCTTGTCAACAAGGCTCTCCGTGACAACGTGTTGGAGGTGTCCAGTGTGTCAACCAGGGTAGCGTACCTTGTACTGAAACTGACCAAGAGGTATTCCCTCAAGGTTGTACAATGCGCCGATATCTACATACTTGGATACCGAGGTCGAGGCCATGTATGAAGATATCACAAAGGCCATAAATAACACCACCAAGACCTACTTTACCGTTGTCATAGGGGACTTTAATGCCAGGGTAGGAGTGCGAGAAGGCGACGACTCGCGTATCGGGCCGCACGGTATTGGGCTCAGAAACCATAGAGGGCAAATGTTGGTAAACTTCCTAAACATGCAAGGGCTGTTCTGCATGAACACCTTCTTTGAAAAGAAGCCCCATAGGAAGTGGACTTGGCAAAGCCCCGATGGTAAGACGAAGAGCGAGATTGACTTCATCTCGACGGACAAGAAGCGCATATTTAGGGATGTCTCCGTGGTCGATTAGGTTCAATACCGGTAGCGACCACCGACTGGTAAGAGGCACTCTAAATATCGACTTCAAAGTTGAGAGAAGTCGTATGGTGAAATCCGCACTTCGTCCAACACTGACCCAATCCGTGCACGGCTCTGAAGCGTTCCAGTTGGAACTGCGCGATCGTTTTGCCGCACTGGAATCCACGGCAGATGTGGACAAGGACCTTGAAGGTGTGTCAAGATTAATTCGAGAAGTGGGAACCAGGCACTTCAAGGGGTAGCCAAAAGTCAAAACTTTCGGCGGGGACTCTGGAACTGATGAGGATTCGACGCGAGATGCCGGAGGGAGCTCCGTCGTCGGACATCCACCGTCTGAATAAAGACATCCGCAAGGCGGTGCGACGAGACCTCCGAAGCCACAATACTCAACTCATAAGAGAGGCGATTGAGCAAAATCGGGGGTCAAAAGTCTTCGCTAAAAGACTGGATAGGAGCCACTTGACGAAGCTCAAAAACTCGGAAGGCAGAATCGTCACATCAGTTCCGGAAATCTCGCCGAGGTTGAAAACTTTTATGGCCGTCTATATGCCTCGCATGCCCCAAAGCCTCCGCCTGACGCGAACGACCCAAGAGCCACACTGACACGCCACTTCACTGAAGATCTCCCGGACGTAGACGAAGATGAAATTGAGAGGGCTCTCAAACAGCTTAAAAATGGGAAGGCTCCTGGCGAAGATGGAATCACTTCCGAGCTTCTCAGAACAGGAGGTACTCCAGTACTGAGAAATCCGTCATAGCCAATGGAACTACCCCGAAGGCGTGGAGTGAGAGCGTGGTGGCGCTGTTTTTCAAGAAAAGAGATAAATCTCTCCTGAAAAACTTCAGACCAATCGCGCTCTTAAGCCACGTCTATAAGCTGTTTTCGAGAGTCACAAACCGTCTCGCCGCAAGATTTAACGCCTTCCAGCCTCCGGAGCAGGCTGGGTTTCGAAAAGGTTTCAGTACCGTAGACCACATCCACACAGTGAGACAGGTTATACAGAAGTCGCAAGAGTATAATCAGCCGCTGTGTCTAGCATTTGTGGACTACGAGAAAGCCTTCGACTCTATCGAGACCTGGGCTGTTCTGGAATCTTTGCATCGATGCCAAGTCGATTGGCGGTGCGTGGAGGTACTGAAAAGCCTGTACAGTATGGCGTCGATGTACGTCCAAGTACAGAATCATAAGACAAAACCCATCCAGTTGCTCAGAGGAGTGAGACAGGGGGATGTCATCTCTCCGAAACTGTTCTCCAACGCACTGGAGGATGTCTTCAAAACCCTAGACTGGAACGGATTGGGCATAAACATTAATGGCAAATATCTCAGTCACCTCCGCTTTGCCGACGACATAGTCATAATGGCTGAATCGTTGCAGGATCTACAAAAAATGCTGCAGTCTCAACGCTGCCTCACTGTCAGTCGGTCTCCGGATGAACTTGGACAAGTCTAAGGTCATGTTCAACGAACTAATCACTCTGGGACCGATCTCGATCAATGGCGAAATGCTCGAAGCTGTCCAAGAATATGTCTACCTCGGGCAGACATTGCAGTTGGGTAGAGACAACTTTGAGCGTGAAATCGCAAGAAGAGTACAGTTGGGCTGATCCTTCCATGATGATCCTTCCATTCCTCAAAGGAGAAGGAAAGATATTGCTGTTAAGGTACCCAAAACCAATACCAAGTTTGCCAGTAGACAATTCACCAAAAGGGCTGCTCACTTATACAATGTCTTGAACAGAGAACTGGAAATCTACCTAAACCAATAACGTGAATGCAAACAGACCATTCTAAAATGGCTTGAGTCAAAATTATATGATACTCGTAACATGGAGTAGACTATTGCATAGTTGACACACACCCTTCACTCCACAAACATACACCTCACAACATTCATACACTCTCTGACATACATAATCTAAGCGAGTTGATTTATTAAATAAACGTCCTGTAATATGTTTCATGTTCAAAATTCAAAAATTTTATTATTCGGTTTTTTTATGTTTCGTATTTGTTTGTATTGTTAACACTAGAAAGACTGACAGGGGTCAAATGACCCAATTAAAGATAAATATATATATATATTTTTTTAATATTGTTACTTTATAAATTTAAATTTCCAATGTTGCACTTACAAATATTTTGAATATCCACTTTTCATATCACAGGGAGGAACCCGAGCAGAAGCCGGATAACAAAATGGACAGTGACCTGCAGAAGGCCGTGAAGAACATTGAGGCGGGTAAATCTGAGGTGAAGTCGGAGCTAGACGACAAAGACGTGAAGGAGAGTAAACAAGACTGCGCTCAGCCCACGCCCGGACACCAGATGTTCGAGAGCGTCATATCGCAACAGAGAGTCATCCAGAGAGAGATCTCACAAAACCAACAGATAGCCCTGCAAGTGAGCTTCCCAACGATTTTTCTTAAACATAATGGGTTCGCGTTAGAGCTCAGTTTATCTGATGGAAAGTGAGTTCAAGGATGGAACACGCTTCCCCAGAAGATGCCTATTCACTCTTGCTTTGAATATACCAAGAAAATACAGACAAATTATTCCACTCCTTAGCTCTGCGCACTGTGTGTAGAATGAACTTTGTAGATGCATGATTTCTGTTATTATCTATATATATATATAAATCAATTGCTGTTCGTTTGTCTCGCTAAAACTCGAGAATTGCTGGACCGATTTGGCTAATATTGATCTTGAAATATTTGTAGAAGTTCAGGGAAGGTTTACACGGTGAGAAACATAAATAAACCGAAAAAAAAACGACAATTTAGTTTTCCAATACAAAATGGTCAAGGTGTAGGGTAGGTGTTGGGAAAAATGGCAGGACAACGTCTGCCGGGTCAGCTAGTAATATAATAAAATTAATTGCTGTTCGTTAGTCTCGCTAAAACCCTAGAACGGCTGGATCGATTTGGCTAATTTTGCTTTTGAAATATTTGTTGAAGTCTAAGCAAGGTTTATAAAATGAAAAAATATAGAAAAATTGAAAATTACACTCGTGCATCCTAATATAAACGTTACTTTTGGTCCTGTCAGAACGCGATGCAAGCCATCAAGGCAGAGGTCAAACTGGAGGGTGAGGAGGGCAAACAGGAGGCGGAGTGGCGCGGCGCCGTGCGGCCCGCCTTCCAGCCAACCTTCCAGCAGCGCCTGCAAGCGCCCATGCAGGTGAACTACCAATTCCCAATATCAGCGGGGCCTGATGTTTAGTTGCGTTTGGAACCTTGTATCATGATGCATATACAACCTTGTTTATGCATCATGCGTCAATTTTTTTTAAAATTTAGGAACAAACAGTCATAATATAATAAAACGAAAGCGTAGCGAGACTTGTAACGACCAATTAAATTTATGGGAAAGTCAATGCCTCTTAAAAAATATGTCTTTCCATGTGCCTTCACTAGTGAGGATTGCAACTACATTTTATTTTTCTCCCCAATGAGAGTATTATGATCGCACTTAACTAACATGCAGGGTTTTCCAACTTGTGAATGTATCTTCCACTCGCTCGAGCGTGAAGTTCAAGCGTTACTGTTGTTGATGACACATGGCACATGTCACGTTACGTTTGCAGCAGGCGGGCTTGGCGCAGCGCGGGCAGTTCGCGAGCGGCGCCGCGCCCGGCATGGGGCAGCAAACGCAGCGCCCGCAGCAACTCTTCCAGTCGCAGCACATGCACTTCGCACAGGTACCGCCGCGCACTGTCCACTACACAGGGATCCACCGCCGCGCCCGGCATGGGGCAGCAAACGCAGCGCCCGCAGCAACTCTTCCAGTCGCAGCACATGCACTTCGCACAGGTACCGCCGCGCACTGTCCACTACACAGGGATCCACCGCCGCGCCCGGCATGGGGCAGCAAACGCAGCGCCCGCAGCAACTCTTCCAGTCGCAGCACATGCACTTCGCACAGGT
The DNA here is from genome assembly GCA_951230895.1 of Carpatolechia fugitivella. Classification (NCBI taxonomy): domain Eukaryota; kingdom Metazoa; phylum Arthropoda; class Insecta; order Lepidoptera; family Gelechiidae; genus Carpatolechia; species Carpatolechia fugitivella. Next base: position 7,925,578 of record OX579648.1, on the reverse strand, counting down.
ACCGCCGCGCACTGTCCACTACACAGGGATCCACCGCCGCGCCCGGCATGGGGCAGCAAACGCAGCGCCCGCAGCAACTCTTCCAGTCGCAGCACATGCACTTCGCACAGGTACCGCCGCGCACTGTCCACTACACAGGGATCCACCGCCGCGCCCGGCATGGGGCAGCAAACGCAGCGCCCGCAGCAACTCTTCCAGTCGCAGCACATGCACTTCGCACAGGTACCGCCGCGCACTGTCCACTACACAGGGATCCACCGCCGCGCCCGGCATGGGGCAGCAAACGCAGCGCCCGCAGCAACTCTTCCAGTCGCAGCACATGCACTTCGCACAGGTACCGCCGCGCACTGTCCACTACACAGGGATCCACCGCCGCGCCCGGCATGGGGCAGCAAACGCAGCGCCCGCAGCAACTCTTCCAGTCGCAGCACATGCACTTCGCACAGGTACCGCCGCGCACTGTCCACTACACAGGGATCCACCGCCGCGCCCGGCATGGGGCAGCAAACGCAGCGCCCGCAGCAACTCTTCCAGTCGCAGCACATGCACTTCGCACAGGTACCGCCGCGCACTGTCCACTACACAGGGATCCACCGCCGCGCCCGGCATGGGGCAGCAAACGCAGCGCCCGCAGCAACTCTTCCAGTCGCAGCACATGCACTTCGCACAGGTACCGCCGCGCACTGTCCACTACACAGGGATCCACCGCCGCGCCCGGCATGGGGCAGCAAACGCAGCGCCCGCAGCAACTCTTCCAGTCGCAGCACATGCACTTCGCACAGGTACCGCCGCGCACTGTCCACTACACAGGGATCCACCGCCGCGCCCGGCATGGGGCAGCAAACGCAGCGCCCGCAGCAACTCTTCCAGTCGCAGCACATGCACTTCGCACAGGTACCGCCGCGCACTGTCCACTACACAGGGATCCACCGCCGCGCCCGGCATGGGGCAGCAAACGCAGCGCCCGCAGCAACTCTTCCAGTCGCAGCACATGCACTTCGCACAGGTACCGCCGCGCACTGTCCACTACACAGGGATCCACCGCCGCGCCCGGCATGGGGCAGCAAACGCAGCGCCCGCAGCAACTCTTCCAGTCGCAGCACATGCACTTCGCACAGGTACTGCCGCGCACTGTCCACTACACAGGGATCCACCGCTGCGCCCGGCATGAGGCAGCAAACGCAGCGCCCGCAGCAACTCTTCCAGTCGCAGCACATGCACTTCGCACAGGTACCGCCGCGCACTGTCCACTACACAGGGATCCACCGCCGCGCCCGTCATGGGGCAGCAAACGCAGCGCCCGCAGCAACTCTTCCAGTCGCAGCACATGCACTTCGCACAGGTACCGCCGCGCACTGTCCACTACACAGGGACCCACCGCCGCGCCCGGCATGGGGCAGCAAACGCAGCAACTGTTCCAGTCGCAGCACATGCACTTCGCACAGGTACCGCCGCGCACTGTCCACTACACAGGGGTCCACCGCCGCGCCCGGCATGGGGCAGCAAACGCAGCGCCCGCAGCGCCCGCAGCAACTGTTCCAGTCGCAGCACATGCACTTCGCACAGGTACCGCCGCGCACTGTCCACTACACAGGGATCCACCGCCGCGCCCGGCATGGGGCAGCAAACGCAGCGCCCGCAGCAACTGTTCCAGTCGCAGCACATGCACTTCGCACAGGTACCGCCGCGCACTGTCCACTACACAGGGATCCACCGCCGCGCCCGGCATGGGGCAGCAAACGCAGCGCCCGCAGCAACTGTTCCAGTCGCAGCACATGCACTTCGCACAGGTACCGCCGCGCACTGTCCACTACACAGGGATCCACCGCCGCGCCCGGCATGGGGCAGCAAACGCAGCGCCCGCAGCAACTCTTCCAGTCGCAGCACATGCACTTCGCACAGGTACCGCCGCGCACTGTCCACTACACAGGGATCCACCGCTGCGCCCGGCATGAGGCAGCAAACGCAGCGCCCGCAGCAACTCTTCCAGTCGCAGCACATGCACTTCGCACAGGTACCGCCGCGCACTGTCCACTACACAGGGATCCACCGCCGCGCCCGTCATGGGGCAGCAAACGCAGCGCCCGCAGCAACTCTTCCAGTCGCAGCACATGCACTTCGCACAGGTACCGCCGCGCACTGTCCACTACACAGGGATCCACCGCCGCGCCCGGCATGGGGCAGCAAACGCAGCGCCCGCAGCAACTGTTCCAGTCGCAGCACATGCACTTCGCACAGGTACCGCCGCGCACTGTCCACTACACAGGGGTCCACCGCCGCGCCCGGCATGGGGCAGCAAACGCAGCGCCCGCAGCGCCCGCAGCAACTGTTCCAGTCGCAGCACATGCACTTCGCACAGGTACCGCCGCGCACTGTCCACTACACAGGGATCCACCGCCGCGCCCGGCATGGGGCAGCAAACGCAGCGCCCGCAGCGCCCGCAGCAACTGTTCCAGTCGCAGCACATGCACTTCGCACAGGTACCGCCGCGCACTGTCCACTACACAGGGGTCCACCGCCGCGCCCGGCATGGGGCAGCAAACGCAGCGCCCGCAGCGCTCGCAGCAACTGTTCCAGTCGCAGCACATGCACTTCGCACAGGTACCGCCGCGCACTGTCCACTACACAGGGATCCACCGCCGCGCCCGGCATGGGGCAGCAAACGCAGCGCCCGCAGCAACTGTTCCAGTCGCAGCACATGCACTTCGCACAGGTACCGCCGCGCACTGTCCACTATTATTCATACGAGAATATTGTTCCCTCGCATCACAATGTTGTTGGAGGGATATAATCGATGTCGCTGCATGAAGATCGGGCCGCAGTTTAGAAACAAGATAACCCTTTTTCTCTCAAGTGGTCACTCTTTCCTCTAAGTCGGATAATCTATTTTCATGTTTTTATACCATCCTTGCATTGTTTCAAATCCGATTTTACTAAATTGAAGTCCGCTCGAAAATCCTTTATCTCTTTCAAAACGGTTGCAAAACCTTGTTGCATCTCGTTCGGGACAACAGAGACGTCGCCGCTGGAACGTGAGGTATTTGATTGATTTTCGACAGTCCGTACATCCAGGTCGGGTGTAGGAGTACTACGATAGGTTATACAATGCCAGGCTGCTTTTCTTGATGAATTTGAATGTTTATTTATTGTCATTAAACATAAGCATAGAAGGTTAAGACTTAATGTTGTTTGCATAGTACAAAGTTTTGTTTTTTCAGGGTGCAGCAAATACGGTGAATACTCAAAGCATAGTGAACGCGATGACAGCTCAAGTGAACGCAGCCCTGGCGGCCGGACGAGCTATAGGTACGTTTAGTACAATTTCACTGATTATTTACAGGTTTTGGTAGTTCGTGTGCTTTATTCTCCTTTCTCTGAAGTAAACCTATTCTTTTAGGTCAGAGAAAGGAGCAATCGTGTGAACGTTGCTTGAATGTTGTGGTCGGTCTTATTGTTTATTTATTATTTCATGTCAACAAATGTTTTATTATTTTTGTTCTAGCGCCGGGAACCAGGTTGGTGGGAGCGGACGGTGCAGTGGGAGTGGTTAGACACGACAGAACCGTCGCTCTTGCTGCTCTACCACACTCAGGTAATATATAAACTATATAAACTATTGTGCATTACAAATTGTTAAAAGAAAAAAATCAATCTAAAAATTATAGATGCATACTATTTCCAAATATGTGAGCTTCATTCGATCCCTTAACTTAACACCGTGTACTTCTGAAGCATTTAATTTATATACAAGGGCTGCTATTTATGTATCCGGAACTGGCCACTTGCCTAAACAATATTTAAAAAGAAATTATAACATTTAAAAATAGAACTCTTTGGCTGTAAAATAAAGTTTGTTTCATTCGTCTGTCAATTGTTTTTACATTGTGGCGCCATTTTTAAAATTCATTGTCTATCATCACCATGGATTTGACTCGTGAAAATTTTCGTGCTATGATTTATTACGACTTTCGGCGTGGATTAACTCAAAAACAGTGCATGGATCAACTTTTGTCGCCTTTTGGGGAGGAAGCCCCATCGAAAACCACTGTGTATCACTGGTTCAGTGAGTTTAATCGTGGTCGTCGTATGCTTGCGGACGATTTTAAAGAAGGTCGCCCTAAATCGGCTGTTGTACCACAAAATATTGATGCTGTGCGCGAACTAATAATGCAAGACCGCCATGTTACATATCGCGAGATAGAGGCATTTCTGGGCATTAGTATGACGAGTATTTATAAAATATTACACGAACATTTGGCTGTAAAAAAAATTTGTTCTCGTTGGATCCCGCACAACTTAACAGTTGAACAAAAACAGGCTCATGTTGATTGGTGCAAAAAAATGATAGAAAAATACAAATGTGGTACATAAAAAGCTACTAGAGAATAAAGCACTAGAGAATCGTAAAACGGTTAATTCTGAATGGTACAGCACCATTTGCTTGCCAGAAGTCTTTGGAGAAATACGCAAGAACAATCGACAACGAAGAATAATCCTTCACCACGATAACGCCAGCTGTCACACCTCGGCCGCAACAACGGAGTATTAAAATAGTCAAATGATCGAATTGACGGGTCATCCGCCGTACAGTCCCGACTTGGCACCCAACGACTTTTATTTATTCCCAAGCGTGAAGAAAAAATACGTGGACACCGATTTTCGACCCGGGAAGAAGCCGTTGATGCTTTCAAAATGCACGTTTTGGAGATACCCGATACAGAATGGAAAAAATGCTACGAAAGTTGGTTTCAACGTATGAAAAAATGCATCGATCATCACGGGGAATATTTTGAAAAGCAATAAAAGTATATTTGGTTATAGATGTTTGTTATTTTTTGTTATTCCGGATACATAAATAGCAGCCCTCGTATCTATCTTTCTTATTAATTAATGTGAAAGTATAATAATATTATTGGTTAGACCTTCCTTCACACATCTTTTTACCGCTGGACGCAATTTTATTCTTACGGCAAAAATTTAAACCAATGCAGGCAAATGTCTAGTATCGAATCGTTAACCGTGGATAAAAGGGATTGTTTTTAAAGCACTTCTTAATGTCCAGGACTTACCGGTGGTTTTTCAGCTGAAACGCTTTGTATTATCTACCTCTATGAAATTTATGTTAATGATTTCGACCCAACTTTAAGTTTGGTAGAATCTTCATTTGTTATTGTATTGATTTGACTGTCATTTACTGACGTATTATGGCGTGGTTCCTTAGTGAACGCGGGCGCAGGCCCGGGCGTGTCGCGCGCGCCGCCGCCGCCGCCCTACCCCGGCACACTGCGCCAGCCGCAGCCGCCGCCGCCGCCCTACCCGCAGGTAACGCACCCCGCCAGACCCATATAACTACTACAAAAACTTACCGCACCATCACGCACTTTGAGACCACTTTGACTTAGCCGTATCCTCCGTTAAACTGGAGCGGAGAATCAGTAAGAAACTTTGCTGCTAGAGAACTTGGTTTTTACCACAGATAGTCTGAGTTTGTATGACCAGCCTTGCATACCAAGCAAGTAACTGAACTCCCAAATTAATGAATGAATTCTTATCAGGACGTACTATAATAATATCTATTTTGTACAAGAAAAAAAAACCCTTTAACCTGCCGTATTTATTTGATCTCAGGTGATATATCTTTTAAAGTGTTTATTTTAAAATAACCCGTGACATATATCTGTTTTTTCTTGATAAAAAAGTGTGATGTCAAAGTTTTCTCAAAGTACAAATAGGAAAGTTAAAGCATTCAAACTAAATTGAGCTGAACTGAACTAAGTTGAATGAACTAAGCATATTCATACTAAAGATTGATTGTAGAATGGTTGTGTTACTGATAAGTTCTTATGACCAAAGATTGAGTAAACAGTGTTAATTAAATCCAGAAACACCATCATTCTACAGCCAGTGATATAGTAATAATGTATAATACCTAAATACTTAATTAACGCGACAGTAACATCTTGGAGGATTTTTGAATACATTGTCGTGCATGCAGTAATATTTTGATCTAAATGTTTTACACGAATTCGTTTTCATGTTCAGTCGACACAAAACGGGTTCGATGCTTTCAATGTTATGCCGTAAACGCTTTGGTTCACATTATTTTTTATATCACTTTCCAGTTTTTTTATAACACGCGATTTGTTATTTTAAGGGTCTATAGCTGTAAATAGCGCCTTTTTTATTGTTTGATTATGTAGTATTCAATTACGATCATAACGGAGGTTATTATTGTTTTTACTTTAGAAATAGTCAATTGCAGTCTTCTTGACTATAGTGACATACCTAATTTGGGAAATGTGGTCGTTTTATAATAATGTGGCAAGGTTTTATGCTATGCTCGATAGTCGCAACAAATTTTGAAGATAAAAATTTAGGTACTTAAATGGTAGATTTGTTGTCTATATCTTTCACAGGTAATTTTAATATTTATTCATCTTTCCATGATTATTAGTGCTATTGGCGCTAGGTTACCTGTAGTCCCTTAAATGTGAACCAGCGGAATCTTTACCTATTTCGCTTTGAATACGCATAGCAGAAAATGTGAAGTTATATCCATGGCAATATTAATATTCGGCATTTCTGGTGGAGGTACCTACCTACATTGTACAAACGTTATCAAAATTATTTAAAAATTAGCTTGTTTTCAACAAGTTTACAAGGACTAATATTGCATGGGTATTTTGATTTTGATTTGTCTTCGTCTCGTGTGTGGATTTATTCAAATTGTCGTACCTACTGTAGTGTTAAAAATAAAAACCGAAAAGTACTACTTTACACGTATATAATTTCGATTTTAAAATAGGGTAAAAAGGCCAAGATTCGATAAAAAGTTACTTACCAAAATACCAAAATAGAACACAAACAAAAAACAGAAAACAAAGAACGGTAACACGGTAGAAGTTGACTATTATAACAAAAATAATTGGGAACTAAGGTCTAACGGTTCCCCAAAATTAGTGAAGGTTCAACAAGTGTAAGAGATAGAGGAGTAAATAATGCCCTACCTGTCTAGGGAATCGTTACGCAACAAATCTATAGACTAAGTAAGGTGAAACGTTTTGTACCAAAAGACTGCCAGGAGTGGTTGACGGTGGCGTGGAGAGCCGGTTTGAATTTAGGAAATAACAAACCAAACTTGCAACGCACCAATTTAAGGGATGGTTCACAAGATGTTCCTAACTGAGTTTAAAATGTTCGTTAAAAAAAGGTACACTTAAAACTACAACCAAACTTCCAGCCGTAGGTCTTGAAGGTCCGCACGTGCAACTGCTGCAATCCCCAAGGCACCAAAGCCCAGGTTATCAATGTAGCGGCGGGTCTGCAGCCGGGAACAGTCACTCGTGCGACCACAGAAGCGACCTCAGGTCCAGTGGTGCCAGACTCCGACGACTCGGCTAGGTCAGTTCGCACACGAGGGTTCGCGTTCGAACCTGATGCCCTGTCCTCAAGGCTACCGGTTATAGGATGGCTCTCCTCTGCTCCCACTCCAACAATGCTTCAAGAAGCTTTACAAAATTGAATTTGCACAAAACTTTAAAAAAAGTGCAGCACATACACGACAGCTCATAAACGAGTCAAGAAATTGAATGCCAAAAAAAAACAAAACCAACCATAAGCCTTTCAAAATCGAATTCAAAATTTGAAATTTGAAAAAGAAAAGAACCGAGAAGAACACGAAAAAAGTTTCGAACACCGAAGCGTAACACAACGCTACACTACGTAGCATATAACTATTCTTATGAGATACATCATATCGATTTGAAATAAAATATTGACTTATTAGCCTTGAAAATGGTACGAGTTTATCAGGCCAGTAAAAAAGTAAGACGTATAAGAATTTAACTTGTCTGGAATTTGGTCAAGTCACATTATAACAATAAATCCGTGGAAGTCGGTTAAAATTCTTACTTGGCATCTTCTAATGTCGTAAGCAAAGATCCTCTTTGGGTCACTGAGTCAGCCTCAGTTACTGAATGAGTCTGTTTATTCTAGGATATAGTGTAGACTAGACAGAAGGGAACTGATTTTTTTAAATTTTTGGCTACTGAAGGATTAATATCAGTTAACATTAGGTTTTTGTTTGGATGAAACCTTACACGAGTCGAAGACAGCAACCGCGTAGTACGTTAGCGTATCTCCGTTGGCCTAGACATGGCGTTGTCGCGTTGTTGCATGTGAGTGGTGTACGGTTGGTTGTCGGCAGGCCTTTGAGCCGGAGTGGGGCGACTGGCTGCATCGCCGCCCGCTGCTGCTGCAGGTACATCATCCCCCACCTTGCTCTCCACTCCCCCTCGCCCCTCCCCCTAAACATAGTCTCGCTCGACACCCGCACATACCCCCACCAAGCTTTGTGCACTTAAGATATTTTGAGAATCAGATTCAAACCAAAACTAGCTGCTAACATTAAAATTAAGCAACAAAGTATTTTTTTATGATAAATGCGGCAGTTTCAGGCCGGTTTTATCTTAACCTCATAATTGAATAAACAGCATTATTTCATAGTATTTTTTAAGATTCTAATCATTATAAAAACCTGGAAACGTATCTTAATTAAAGTCATTGTAAATTATCGGATTAAAAGCTGATTCTCAATTCTTAAAAAACTTAGTTCTTGTGTACCAATAAGTGAACCTAAGAATCTGTAACATTGTAGTTACAGTCTTATTGTCATCATATCTTCTAGGCAAAAAATACTTTTTAAGCTGTGTACATTATTTCCTATCACCTTATACACCAGTCTACCTCTATCCTGTTGTTTGTAACCGCTTATTCTGCTTGCCGCCGCACGCATGCGTACTGACTAACCTTTGATCTTTTCAGCATCCCCTTAATAAATAACACGACACTATCTAATATCAATACTAAATACTAAAAACATAACATCAACAACTGTTTAGTAACTGAAATATTCAGAATTAGCAATCTTGTGAATTGTTCAATAAAAATTGGGTAGAGTACAAAAACCAGATTAGATTTTTTACGTTAAATAAAATTATTGTTTAAATTTTTAATTTAATGAAACATTTTTATTTTTTTATTTAATTTATTATGTTTTTATGATCAATTTGTAACAGCACGTTTATAATTTCTAGATCAGTTACTGTGCGGTTCAAAATACACTATACTAATGTAAACTTGGAATTATGTAACAGTGCCTGTCTCATCTGGCCGCGGTGTTGGGACTCTTAACGATGTGGGTTTGTCGGGCACATTATTGGGATTGTTATAGGCTATTCTACACACTTTTTACATTACATTACACTAGAATAGAATATTGGTCAGAATATATAAAAATACAGTTTTCTTCAGAAGAAAAATAAATCACGGGCCGTTAATTTGATTTGATGTATTTTTGTGAAAAAATATTTTGAATACTTGCATAGAATCAAAGTTCTAAACGTCAGTACATAATCACACTTACATAAAATATTGTGTAGTTACACCTATTTAGCAAAAAAAAAGTACAAGAACTAATTAGGTACCTTATTTTTTGGCACTTTGTAGTTTCACCATTGATAGAACGCACTTCTATTAGATACTTGCTGCATAGAACGCAAT
>OX579648.1:7884984-7915817 GCA_951230895.1 Carpatolechia fugitivella | reverse complement strand
CCGCAAGATCCGCAAGGTGAGCCGTAGTGCGCTTTCCGTGTTCGTGAGCTTTCAGTAGTAGCGTGTTAGCGTCCTCCCAGAGTAGTGTTCTCTTACAGGTGTCAGGATAATGTCGCACCGATACGTGTCAATAACCGAATGATACTGTGAATAACTAACCCGGGATGACTAATCGTGCCTGTTCCGTTTTCTACACGCGGTGTTCTGTGATTTTGCAGTCGCTGAACAGTAAGCAGCGTCAGTTGCGTAAGTCTGGCAACGAGCTGTTGCCGGCGGACGCAGCCGAGCTGCAGCGCGTCGCCACCGAGCAGCAAGCGCTGCAGAAGCACCTGGAGGCGGCCAGGAAGCAGGCCAAGCAACACAGCGTGCTCATACAGGTTTGTTGATATACTTACATACTTTGACGTGACAGCGCGATGATACAAAAAGCTACATTAAGCTGAATCTAAGGTTACCTAAAAATACCAATTGTTTTATAAATTAACTTATTGATTTTTAATTCCGTGGAATTCTGACAGATCTCAGGTCACTTGTCGCAAACCTTTTTTCACATGTACATTTCTGTTATTACTATTATAACAAATCATAATTCATAAAATTACAATTCCAGTGGCTTGTACGAACTCTACTTGAATCTTGTATGGTTTACGCTGTGCTTTTTTATCTGTGGCCATATAATACGAGATTAAAGTGAAGTTTGCATGAAAGAATTGTTATTTTTACAGCATTGCTAATATGTTAGATTAAAAACACCTTTATATTTTGGTTCCATGCACTTTTTGCATTAGAAATAGAAATATTATCCAACTGTTTGCAATCTGCGGTTATTTGAAAATTATACCCGGCCATATTCTCCCATATTGAATGTAGTAGCTTGAACAGATTACAACTTAAAAATATTATAGTCATTAAACAATTGAAAAAATAAAATAAAATGAAGGCTGCACAAGGTAAATAATTCACTATCAAAACGTGATACCTGTAATTTTGATAACCTGTTTTCTGCCTGACAATACTCCATCTGTCAGAATTCCACGAAATAAAAAATCAATGTATAGAGAACACAATGTCGGGTATCTGATTTACCGTGTATTTCGTTGAACAACTCTAATTTAACCAAACTATTTTCTTCAATTAATCTTTCAGGAATACGAAACAAAACAACGGCAGCAAAATCCTCAAATGGCACAACAATCAGTGATAAACCAACAACAACAAATAACCACAAACCAAACTGTGTTCACTCACAATCAAAACCTTCCGCAACAGCAGCAACAAATGCAGCAACAGACTACTATCAACCGTCCCATGCAACTCGGTCTGCAAGGCGCCGGCATGCAGCAACAACAAACCTTGATAAGGACGCAACAAGTTATCAATTCCGACGGGCAGATCTCCCAGCAGAGGATAGGATTGGTGACGTCCCCGCTGAACACTCAGGGCAGGATCCTGCAGGGCGGGCGCACGCTGGTGATCGAGCAGGGCGGGCAGCAGCAGCAGCTGGTGCGGCAGCTGGCGGGCGGCGTGCCGGAGCGGCCGCAGTCCGTGGGCGGCATGGTGCAGTTCGCGCAGCAGCAGATGGGCGCGCGCCCCGCGCCGCCGCGCCAGCCCTCGCGCCCCGCCATGTCCCCGCTGCACGTGCAGTCCCCGCACTCGCAGTCCCCGCTCCACTCGCTCGCCCCGCAGTCCCCGCTACACCACCTCACGTCGCCGATGCAATCGCCTCTGCACTCGCAGCAATCGCCCCTGCATCACACGTCGCAATCTCCCCTGCATCCGTCTACTCAATCTCCGCTCCACGCCCAGCAATCTCCGCTGCATTCGCAACAATCGCCGATGCACGTGCAGCAAACAAACATGCCGCAGCAGAGCCCGATGCATCCGCAACAGAGTCCAATGCACCAGCAACAGAGCCCGATGCATCCCCAGCAGAACCCGATGCATCAACAGCAGACGCAGATGCAACATCCTCAACAGAGTCCCATGCATCAGCAGAGTCCGATGCATCAATCGCCCCATCACGGCCATCAGGGTCAAATTCAGCAGCAATCGCCGATGCATCCACAACATTCGCCGATGCACTCTCAACAGAGTCCGATGCACATGCAGCAGAGCCCAATGCATACTCAGCAGAGTCCTATGCACACCCAGCAGAGTCCGATGCAGCCGTCGATGTCGCCGCAGCATTTCTTGCAACAGCTGCAGGCACAGAGGACGAGTCCGCAACTGCCTACCCCTAGTCGCAGCCCTCAGGTAATTTAAGTTCAATATGTATAATCATTATTCAAACTTTATTGAAAATAAGTTAAACTCAAATAAATTCAACGTACTTTTAAAATTTTCCCTGTATCTAACATTTCATTTGAGATACATTATTGAACTAACTTAAACTCGGACTTCATTCACATCTTCCTAGTTAATGCTTACCCAAAGAAATAAGAAAAAAAGACCGGTTAAGCACGTGTCAGGCCACGCAAAGTGTAGGGTTCCGTAGTTGCCCAAAATTACTTAGGTAGGTATTTGTTTTAGACAGTTAACGTTCATCAAAGTCATTTTCTACGATATATTTATGTATTGAATATTTATTATACTAATAAGGTATATATACAGGGTGGTCCAAACAGTGACGTCAATAAATTTTTTTCAGATTCCTCACACCTGGGGGTATCCAAAAATACCCCATGTATGTTCCGCGATTTTTTGTAGTTTTCGAGTTATAGTTCTTTTTGTGTTTTTTTAATGTATTCTGGCAGCGAGGTTGCAAAAATTCATATCTTTTTATGTAGTTCGTATTTTGTAGTTATTTTTTTTGTGACATGATTGTCTTGAATGTTGTTTTAATTAATAAAATAACCCAGCTTCCTGAAATTACTTAAAGTTACCCAAAAAAGGCTTGAAAGTAAGAACTTTAGTTTTCAGTAGGATTTACCCAAACATTCAACTTCAATTTAAAAATACAAAAATGAGTTTTCATAGCTTCGGGCTAAGTTTAAAAACTTTGCAGGGTCCTAAACTATCAAAATCATACCATAAAAATAGTACTTAATTAGCCTTTTTTTGTTGTAATCGGCGTTCGAAGGCGGATAGGCTAAAAATAATTGAATGATAAGAACATACAATCATATATAAATATCTGCTTATATCTAATATTGTTCTTATAAACAGGCTTACAGTTCCCTTATTAATATAAAACTTAATACACATTACAGAAGTTAGCCAAATTACAAATCAACAATTGGTATGCTCATAAATTTGTTTCTTAAAACTGTTTAAACTAAGACTAAATATATCTATATGTGAATAGTTATAGTTATAAAGTTAACAACTTCTCCTTAAATAACTACTATTCCTATGATATGACATTGAAGCTTCGTAATATATTATAGGTACCTCTAAATTTTTTTTTGCACTTTTTCTAATACGGCTGCCACACTATATTTGCGAATTCTAAATTGCTACGTACATAACTATTAAACAAGACTTTATATGTTGAGGCATTTTTAAAAGGTTTAGGTTTATAATGTACACTACTACCATGAATTTTTATTTACATTTCTAAATACAATGGTTTCCTTGGTAGGGGCACTGACTCTAATATAAAACAGCGCTAAAATTGGAAAAAGTTTTTTGCAAACTCCCAAAAACCTAATCTAACCTATCCAACGATACCTCACTCGCACTATAGGATAGTCAGAAAAAAATAACCCTCACTTCACAGTACCAGAGGAACCCTTAATTTTTTTTCTTAGATTTTATTCTACAACTTTGCCAGTATGCCACAGCCTTCTAGTACTTAAGAGTCTGTGATCTAAGCCGCGGACAGACAGACAGACAGCGAGACATGGTGAAACTATAAGAGTTCTTTGTTGTCTACGGAATCCTAAAAAACTATGTGTCAAAAATAACATTTTATTTTTTATTTTAAAAACATAAACATGTTTAACTCATTCGGAAAATTATCTCTTTCAGATCTATCAACAATCGCAAATACAAAGCCCTGTTGCTTCGCATTCACCGCAAATGCAAACTGTAAGTAAACGTTAACGTGTTTTCATCTTAAAATACATAGGGGGCTAATAAATATGTACATACTGTTCAGATTTCGCAAGGTCTGAACTCTTGTTCAAAACATGTTTCTTATAAATTCTCTATATTCAATAATGATATAATGTATAGGCACTCGTGTACTCTAGGGCTTCCTACTGCCTAATATAGACACTTCTACAAATTCTAATATTTGTTAACGCGGGGGACGCGGGTTCAATCCTCACCACGTACCAATGTGTTTTCGAATCCATATGTACGTTTATTCGACGCTCTTACGGTTGTGACTCAGACTGTCTGGACAATTCTTCAAAATGAGCCATGTTTAAGTAGGTCAATTCAATACACCATTTTAGGTGACGGCTAATCACCCTTATTTCAGTTTATGTGACGCTAGAGAACCCGAGATAATCGAATGCAAACGTGTCCAACCAGCTTGAAAACCGTTTTTCGCTGGTCTCTCAATCTCCGAACAGAAGGGATTCTAACTAATTCTTATTTATTAATACGGCGTCACCTAAAGTTGTGACAGGCATGAATTTTTGAGATACGTATAGCCATTTAGCTAATAAACAACGAAAAGTGTTGCCAGCCAGCCTTAAATTATATATGAAACTTCTGGCTGGCACCTTATCATGGTCACCACGCATTATTTATAGTTTGTATGGGAAAATAACAATAATTAATATCTCCGAAACTATGAAAGGAATCGTTGTCACATTAACAGGTTGTCTCACTAAATATTGAAGAAAATTTCCAAGCCGTAGACCATCAGACAGCGCAGATACAACGAGCCAGCCAGCCTGAATTGGTTCTGGTTTTTATAGATTTTTCGTAAACCCTTTTAGTGCCAACCAGAAGTTTTATACGTAATTTCAGGATAACTGGCCACGCTTTTGTTGTTTATTAGCTAAATGGCTATACATATCTCAAAAATTCCAACTGGATGCCTGTCATATCTTTAGGTGACGCCTAATAAGCAAGAAGTAGTTAAACGTGGCTCAAAGTATTGTCCAGACGGCCGGAGTCACATCAGTCATTTAGGCACGAGTAAGTAACACAAGCACAAATAGGCAGGGCCATACTCTTTTTGTGTTTTTCCCATTCACTATATTCAGACAATGGTGTCGATTCGGCATACGCCCAACTAAACTAAAATTAGTCCTGTCACTTTCTATCATTTTTAATTGAAAAGGGATCAAAGATCATCGGTTTAGTTTTTGTTGTTGACTTCACGTCTTTGACTTCACGACTAACTGTCAATTTTAGTGGCTTTTTATTCGTCATGGCGTTAGGTAGGCACTAAAACAAAACTAAATTTGACAGTTAATCGTGAAGTCAAAGACAAAAACAAAACCGATGATCTTCGATCCCTTTTCAATTAAAAGTTATAGAAAGTGACAGGACTAATTTTAGTTTAGTTTAGTTGGGCGTTAAGCAGTATAAAAATAAAAACTGTCATTTATGTCACGTTTAAGTTGCGCCAACTTGACGAATGCAGTTAGATAGGGATATTGGATTTGTTGCAGGATTACGGGGGCAGGTTCCCGCGGCCCGCGCCGGGATGCTCGCCACTGCCTAATCGGTTTGCACGACCGCCGCATCACCAGCAAGGTAACAACAAACGTTACGTTCGTCCCTGATTTATTTCAGGAATAGGGAATATGTATAAAAAAATATTTTTTTTTTCATAGTTCGTCTGAAAGTATACAAAAATATAATGCTGACAGTCAAAACAAAATCGAAATTGCTCGAAAAACAAACTAGATACAACATTATTAAACAAATATATTTGTCCCTTTTAAAAACAAAATTTTCTGTGGCAGATGTATGGCCCGCGTGTAATATGACGTCACATTACACATCGCACCTTTCTGTCTTACCATCAACTTTGAAGCCTTATAACTTTGTTTATGAGCAAGATATTTATATTATATTGATATTGATATTTATATTATTTTTTGTGTTTATCTGGAACTTGAAATATTTCGATTAGTGAATAATAAAAAAATGTGCATATTACATATTGTCGTTATACTAAAACCACGGACTTAGGTGAAATGTATTGGTAGGTGGGTCCAGTACTAATTGGTCGGAAAATGGGTTATTTATTTAGGCCACGTGGTCCGACCGGCTTGTCAATAAACTGTTGTCGTTTTATAGTAATTTATTTTCGCCTTGTATTCCTCCCTTCATCTTAATCACATCGTCATCCTCCCTTCATCGATTCCACTTGGTGCGATCAATCGATCCAACTGGATAAAACCGTCCCCGTCGTCCTATTGATCGAACTTCATCGGACTACAAGAAAATGAAATATCGTAGTAGTTCGACAGCCGAACCAGCAGAAAATTAAAAACTTCGTCGTCTGATCGATCGGACAAGCCGGTCGGACCATGTGGCCTAAGGGGAAAATAAAACTGATTTTTTCTTCGTCAGGTATGAGAGTAGGCGTGCCGTTTGGAGGCCGTCAACAAACATCGCCATTAGGAAGTCCTCAGCCGTTGCCTTCGCCTGGAAATCCAGCCAATGAAATGACGGTAAGTCCGCCAAATATTTATTTTATTTTACTTTATTCGGAAAACTTGTAGCTAAATAATACAAGCAAAAGATATAAAATATTGTCTTTCTTTTAAAGGGCACATTAATTGTTTTTCCTCATGCATCTGCCGGTAATCTACTTTCTTTTATATTATATAATCCAATCGTTTATTTTGTCATCAACTCATCACCTCTCGATGTTTGTTTCGTTATGTCTATTGTTTTTTCCAATCGTACATTGGCAAGCGTATACATATGGGTTTTGTTTTCAAATAGAAGTTCTTGGGGGTAGAATACAACACAAACTCTTTATTGCACACAAAAACAATTACAACATATAGTACAATGAAAACGGCGCTAGGCAATAGGTGGCCTTATTGCTTTGAGCAATTTCTTTCAGGCAACCCATCAATGTGGGAATTTTTATATTATTATTCTATAATAATGTAACAATGTAAAAGTTTGGATGTTTAGATGTTTGTTGCCGAATCACGATTGAACCACTGGACGGATCGGGATAAAACTTGGCACACATTTGTGTTAGGTCCTGGAATAGGACATAGGCTACTTTTTACCGCGGTAAAATACTTCATTCCCACGGGAAAACTCATTTAACGCGGGTGAAACTGCGGGCGAAAAGCTAGTAAAGAAGAAAGAAAGAAAGAAAACTTATTTATTTGCACTTATTTATTAGTACTATATAAGATCACTCTCTTATCCCCAAAGTGGCGAGTAAAGCTTTAGTTGGATACATGTAAATTAAGTCAGCTCATAAATGAGAACATTCTAAGTAATACGAGTGTTGTATCGTCCAGCGCCAACAGATGCTTCAGCGCCAGCAGTACAGCCCGATGGGCGGCGCGCCGGCCTCGCCGTCACTGTCGCGCTCGCCGCACGTGGCGCGCACGCCCACGCCCTCCGCCTCGCCAGCCGCCTCGCCCGCGCCCTCGCACCAGGACCACGGCGGAGGTAACCGAGCGAGACAAAATTAATATAGTACTACCGTACAGAATGCTTCCTCACCACGGAGACAAATACAAAGAGGAGGTGCCACAAGCAACTTAGACCCGTCTCTTAGCGGTCTAAGTACTCTTACTACTAGCTATTAACCACCAGGCGTCGCTTCTGTCAGTGTTACTTTGAATTTTATGGATACGACACGAATATGACTTGGTTTGGTTACAACCATTTTAATTGAAATTAGTGACGCAAAAATTATGTGCTGTGTTGTATCGTGCAACAGTACGAGTAATACAACTATTATATCTAACGAAAAAAATACATAATTCCACTCGTATGTATTTTTTTAATGCAATTTTTAATGATCGCAATTTATTCCTTCGAGATAGTTCGGCGATAGCAACGCCATCTATCGCCAAGTAGAATAACTTCTTGACTGTAGAAGGTTATATGACCTGTTTCATTCATGCTCATGCATTCATGAATGAATATTCATGTATTTTGTATAGTAAGCTGGGTGGCCAGATATGGAATCTAAAAAAATATATTTGTATAAAATATTTATTTTTGTAGCATACAATTAAATAATGCAGATAATATTGATGAACTTACTCAATATTTATAATTGAATACATGACATCAAAATATCACATTTTGGGTAAGGATGTTTCCTTATACTTGGTAAGTAAGTGATGATGATAAAGGACTTACGTGAAATCCCGTGTCAAAATTGAACAGATCTTTTTATACATATTCTTTATATATATATATTCTTTATTGCACACTTAAATTTATAGGACTAACGAACAGAACCATCTTGTGTGTAATAGCAAAATTAAGTACGGTTCATTAGTGTCTAGCTGCAAAGCTAGTTTTGTTATTGACCGCTAGATGGTTAGCAGAACTTCATCTCCCCGCAACCCCCTCCCGATGGCGACCCCCGCTATCATATAGAAAACGTCTTAGGGCAGCTCCTCTTTGTATTTGTCTCCGTGTTCCTCACCCTGCCCCACAGTTAGTCGAGTTGGGAGTATCGTAGTAAAATATCCGCGCCGCACCGCCGCTGAAGTTCGAGTAATAGGCATTTAAAATGCGGCGGTATTATGGAGTGGCCAAGGTTCACACCACAAGCGGAGACAGCCGAAAGTACTGTCCTAGTAAAGGCCAGCGCACCCTTGCTGGCGCGGTGAAGAGATTGAGTAACTAACGTTATAACATATTAAAGAAACTGTAAGTCTAGATTTTAAGATTTGTCTTTTTTGACTTTTACAACCATGTGTGACGGTTACTTTATAAAATAAATAAATTAAAATAATAAAACTTATCCTTAACATCTACAAAACACGGTTAAATGTACTGCGGAACAAGTAGCGCGCGGCATCTTGATAAAAAGTTATGTTTGGCATCCCATCCTTATCCGCATTTTATAGTAAGTAGTTCAGGTTTAGTTTTAATTGTTACCTTCTCAGTCTTCGTCAGTGTAAAACGTAAATGA
Organism: Carpatolechia fugitivella; assembly: GCA_951230895.1. Classification (NCBI taxonomy): domain Eukaryota; kingdom Metazoa; phylum Arthropoda; class Insecta; order Lepidoptera; family Gelechiidae; genus Carpatolechia; species Carpatolechia fugitivella. The sequence goes on along the minus strand of OX579648.1, from coordinate 7,906,777 downwards.
GCAGCGCGTTAGTGTCTACACGTTTTACAATATGGATTTAACCGTTGATCAATGAATCTTCTGGCCTACTCCTATCCATGTTCGCCACTAATAGCGATTTTATTTCATTTCAAGCATAATGACGTAACGTCGTTTGATCTTGCTGTATAAATAAAAGTCCATACTAAACTAATTAAAATGTTATTTAAAATTATTATAATAACAATTTTCTTCTTAGGTGGTCATCACTCACACCACATGGCACCCTTTCCACCTGGCTACAGATACTTCAAAGTAGGACTATTCGGAGGCGCCCCTGTTTGGCCGAACAAAGATAACGACGGCAGACGTCCCGCCCATATCAACAAGGTTTCAATTTTGAAGAGGCGTACTCCCCCGAGACCTCGGTTTTCAGGCAAAACTGCCGCTCCGACTACTTCAGATGAAAGAAATACAGACGAAGGTGAAACTAGTGGCAAATATGTTATATACTCACAAGACAGTGTTGAATATGCTTCACCCACAGATGATGGCCGTCTCAGTTACAAAGATGATGACGATGATATGGAAGAATATGTAGAACACTTAGATGATGATGATATAGTAGTAGTGGAACCTGGTGCTATTTCGCCTGAAGAACGCATCGCAACTGAAGAAGACTTTGAAGAACTTATAGATGGTAAGCCTGAAGAGGACATTGAAGATGAATATATTTCGGTAGAAAAACCCACTAGGACTGAAACAACCACTAAGACTGTTGCTGTGATCAGTCTGGCTCCAGCTAAACAGCCGACTACAGCAAACGTTCAACAATATAAAATTGCTCAAAATACGACGCTCTCACGACTTCCTATGCTAAGTGCAACAGTTCTAAACCAACATTCCAACACAAAAATTCTTAATGAAGTATCTCAAGCAACTGTAGCTTCAGTTTCCATCGCCAATCAGACGATTTCTGTGCCTGTTTTGACGAGTTTATCTGTTCCAATTGCTGGTCACGCGGGAACTAAACAAATCAAGAAAATGCCTTTGAATATTACGAACCCTCCACTATCAATAAACATGTCCAGCGCACCAGTTTTTTCTAAACCTATCAGTTCAGTTATTAGTGTTATTTCCTCGAATGTACCAAAGTCTTCAATGAATCCAGTAATTACATTAGCTACTTCTAATACCGCTGGGACATCGAGAGTTCCAGTATCTATACTGACACAGCATCAAGTGAAACAAAAAATCGTAAAAACCATTGAGAAGCCAATGGCGTTATCCCTTTCTAACACGAAGCTGTCTAGTCTATCCGTGTCGCATGACGTGACTTTGCCAGCAAAGATATTCCAAGATGATGCCGCATCACCTGATAGCACTGTTGCTGCTGAAAGCCAGCAAGAGAAAGATGTTCAGCATTCTCTCTCTCAACATATGCAGTTAACATCACAAGGGTCAAGCCATGTGGAACAAAGGTCTACGGCTGTGAAAGATTCCAAGGACATAGATATTGAATCTGAAATAAGTAAACAAACTGAACTGCCTCATTCTTTGTGCATTACCGATAGAACACCATTACTTCTGGGTAAAGCGGAAATCAAGAGCCCAGACCCAATACCTGAGAAAATTCCCGATAATATAATGGAAGGAGATGATGAAGACAAACCTGAAGACAATATTCAAAATATTCCTTTAATACAATACACCAAGCCTATCCCAGAATCAACTGCGCAGAATCTTGTTGTGGCAGACGCAAAACAAGAAGAAAATGTTGTAAAAACGATAAAAGCTATTGCCAATCAAACCAAAGAGATGGTGATTGGATCAAATATGCAGATTACTTCAGAAATGGCGCATGATTCGGTCCAAATATCTATACCCTCCCCAACCCCTTCGCAAGAGAGATACTTAAACGATATTACCATGCAAGAGCATCATGAAACCACTGAAGGTAATCAGAAACATGTTGAATCCTTTGAAGATATGCTTAGCATTTTTGAAAAGATACATGACGATGGAAAATCATTTCCCACTAAGCAGCCGCATCAACAAAAACAAATAAATCCCACTAAAAGTAATGTCAGCAATCCAAGTGTCAGTAACGTTCAAATAAAACCAGAATCAAAAGAGTGTCAAGAACAAATGGCTTTCCCTAAACGGGAGGCAGACAGATTGGGGCTGCAATCTGCAACAGTGCCTCAGCTATCACCACTCTCACAACCAGCGGAACTAACATCCAACATGGCTAACGTGTCACAACAATTAAGGACAATCATGTCTTCTTTAAATACAAGCACAGCGAAAGTAGAATCTCAGACTCCTCAACCGGTTGTTCGAAAGATTAGCGATGCGACCACTCCTACACAAGTGAACTTCGAGAACCTGTTGCCTTCCTCGAAAGTAGAAATTGCTGCATCGAGACCATCTCCCGCACAGAGAATTGAAAAACCTCCTACACAGCCTCCCAGTTCTGAGCCAATGCCCATGAGTGCTGCACAAATGGTCGGATCCAGAGTTAATACGCTATCTACAATGGGACAGATGAGAAAGTCCCCTACTGTTTCACCGATAAATTCACCCGTCGGAATGCAAAACATAATGAAATCTCCAGCTCAGTCACAACTTATAAGTCATCAACAATTTTCGCAAAATGAAGAAATCCCGACATCTATGTCGCCTCAACAAATCCTTCAAATGCCGGCGTTATCGAAAATTCATAGTTCATCATCGCCACAAACAATTTTACACGCAAACAGCGCTATTACAACAAGTGTCAGCGGTTTTCAAAAAGGCCAGCCATTGCCCACTAGTATTCTTGGCCATACTTTGCTTCAACCCACAAGACAGATGAACACAAGCAATCTGTCTTTCAACCAGCAAAGTATTAGTTCAAGCCAGCCACCAGCCCTAGTTATGACTTCACGACCGCTGATCGGTAACAAAGAACCGTCACCAAATGTTACAATTAGAACTCAAACTATTGTAAGTCCAGCAATAAGTCAAATGCAAACAAAACCTTCCGGCAACATGAGTTTTATCAGTTCTTCAAAATTGTTGCATACTCAGCTTACATCGCCACTAAAACGTTCGAAATCGACCGATGAGCCTAAGAGTGAAATCATTGTTGGTCACATTCAACCAACAAAGAGGCACAGCGTAGAAGCCGTTACTGTTAAGTCGGAACCTATGGAAACTGATGAGCCTAATAGCGTGTCAGGAAGTGCTGATGCTGGTAATAAAGGGACTCAACAGAACTTAGCAGGTCAAAGGAACGATGAATCTCAAAATGTTTTACTAAAGCAACTGCTACAGACGACGACAACGACTGCCACGCACACGGTTCCTCAACGAACTATGACCTCGCAAAGAACTGCCCCTGCTCTAGGCACAATCCCGTCTTTGGAAGCGCAATTAGCTAGACCTTCTATACCGCCACCTACGTTAGCTTTATCTCAGGAAGTAGAAATTCCCAAAAATTCACCTAGACATATGACATCTGTTAGTTCACCGTATGCACAGAGACCCATTCACACAACGTCTATTCCTACATCATCTATGTCCCCAATAATACATGCGTCGACTCAATCATTGATGGACGTGCGTAGACAGCCTCCCATGAAAGTAACACCCAAAGAAGAAACTACACCACTTCCAGAGAGTTCTCCAACTATGAAACCTATCCAAATGTATCCCATGCATATGGATCCAAATCAGCAATTACAACAACAAGTAAAAAAAGAAGTCGCACCGCCAATGCAAAGTCCAGTGCATAGACCTTTTACTCCGTTAGATGTCAAGAAAGAGTTACTCGACGAAAGCTCGCAACAGTCTGCTACGTCTGGAGTATCCACGGCTTCTGACCAAGGAAAAATGGATGTTTCAATGAAAGAAGAATTTCCAGAACATGCTTCAATGGATCCGTCTTCTGAAGTTAATCCAACCGAAACAGCCGCGGAAGCAAAAAAACGTAAGCGTCGTGAATATAATAAAAGACGCAAGTTAATGCAAACGCCTAACCAGAGAGCCACATCTGATAACAATTTGAACGCTGCCGCCAAAGGCAAGAGACCCCGAAAAGGTTCCAGATATGAAGAGGACTATGACACTTTCATTGACAATTTAATGGCTCAGCTAAGGCTGTTGCCGCCAATGCAAATACAAGAACCGTCATTGACAACCAACTTTGCAGTTTGCCCTCTGTTTGGCTCCGGAGATTTAACCAAACTGAAAAATAAGGACTATGATATTTTAAAAGGGGATTTGGTCGGAGAGTTTGGCAATGCGAACATCCCTAATGTTGCAGACTACTACAATACTAAACCATTTGGCGATCAGGAGCCGTTGCCAGAGAAACCACCTGTATCCACGCAAAGAGGCTTTTATGATCAAGAATTTCAACCCATCATGTTCGATGATGATCCAGAAGATAAAAAACTTGATTTCATTTGTAAAGAACGCGATACTGACACCCCGGACAGTATTGTCAGTTGCTCAAGTCCTGAATGTCTTGATATCGAATCGTCAAATAGATTCCCTGGTCTAAAACTGATTGATGACGAGGAAGAAGAAGAAGACAGCGATTCAGCAATGTCTGGTAAAGTATCACCGATTATACCGATCATTGCTCCAGTACCAATTAGAATAAAGCCTGTGTCACTGTACAATTTGAAGGACGAAGAAGATAATTTGATATCACTTAAATCCGGTGACACAGATACAAATATGAAGAAAATGCTAGATTCACCAGGCTCGGAAAGCAACGAAAATGTCACGGTGACGCTTACACTCACATCAGGTGCGGCAGAAGACATTCTTGGTGTCCTGAAAGAGTTAGCGGGAATTTTACACATTCCTCCTCCGACATCTTATCAAATTATTGAACGTACTGCTACCCCGCCATCTCACAAACTTGGGTTGTACAGATCGAAAGGAAAAGATGGAAAAGAAGGCACTCCAATTGACATTCAAAGCATCTTAAACGGTGCAGCCAAGTTTTGTCGACATTGTGACGTGGTTATCCTAGACTCCGTAGTAAGAGCAAAAGCATCAGAATTTCCGTTATTGTCAGCGAATAAAGGTAATGCTGAAGAGATCCTATGTGACAGCGATACAGAACTTTATTTCTGCAGCACACAATGCTACGAACGATTCGCGTGGCGGCCGACCAATATTATTTTAGATGCCAAATCAAAGAGTTCTAGCAAGGAAGACAACAAGTCTGATGTAGAAACAAACCTATCTAAAGATCGCGACGATTTCGATACAGCTTCGACAGAAAGTATGGAAACAGATGATCTGGACATTAAACCGGACATTAAAGATGAAAAAATGGACCTGTCTTTTATGGATGGGCTTGATAATGACGAACTAATGAAGGAAGTTGGCGATGACGTAAACGCTCTTGACGAAGATTTAAAATCTGAGGACCAAGATGAAAAGAGCAATCAAAGTGTAGAAAAAGAAAAATATAAAGGCATAAGATATAAAGCTTGGGCACCTGGTTGTATCGGACCACCAGTCAAATACAAGCGCCCTACAGACAGAGAGCTGACTGAACTTGTCTTTAGGACTGGAGTCGCTATTATGCCCGTGACAAACGAAGACGCAAGAAAGTGTGAACTGTGTGGTATTCAAGGCGACGGTGTTGCTGACGGAGTATCTAGATTGTTGAACTGCGACGTAGACAGATGGGTGCATCTAAATTGCGCGCTGTGGTCGGAAGGGGTGTACGAGACCGTAAGCGGAGCGTTAATGAACGTGGAGACGGCGCTGGCGGCGGGCTCGAACGCCACGTGCGCCGTGTGTCGCCGGCTGGGCGCCACGGTGCGCTGCTTCAAAGTGCGCTGCGGCAGCGTCTACCACCTCGGATGTGCTGTCAAGGACAACTGTGTCTTCTACAAGAACAAGACGGCTTTCTGCGCGTCGCATGCGCCTAAGGTGAGTTAGAGTTTTACATTAACATTATTTCTTCAAGTAAATGCAAGTTTACAACACGTGTCAGTTTAGACATTTTTAAGTAATAAACAGTATGTATTATGCATGTTCTTTTTATCTTGTTCAAAGTTTTAAAAAAATAATCGATGACCATTTTTCTTATAAATAGGGTGAAAAGGACAACGAGCTGACGACCCTAAGCGTCCAGCGTCGCGTGTACGTGTCGCGCGACGAACAGCGCCAAGTGGCGTCGGTAATGCTGCATTGTGATACCAACCACCTCATCAGGGTCGGAGGACTGATCTTCCTCAGCCCTGGACATCTACTGCCGCATCAGCTGGCTGCATTCCACACTCCCAATTATATCTACCCTATTGGATATAAGATCGTAAGTATACTAGTAACTAGTTTATCTTTCGTTAAACAACATTGAGGAATTGAATTAAATTCTGAATCTGAATTCTGAAAATTTCTGAAATCTGGATGTCTGAATTTAATCCACATATTCTTAGAAAATACCCCTTTACGTTAGTTATACCTGCACGTTAATAATCATCACACAAATGTACTTCCTTTAACGGTTTTTTCAATATACTACATAAATAATAAGTAGAAACCCTTTGGCCGCCTACGAAACTAATACTACGTAACCATTAGAACAATAAAAAAATGAGACGAATTAGAACAATTACCCACCCAAATTGCTACAATAAATACCCAATTAAATGTAATAATACTACTTAAATCTAACACCTATTTCCTATTTAGGTCCGCTTCTACTGGTCAATGACAAAAGCTAATAGCAGATGTCGCTACCTGTGCTGGATAACGGAAGAAGAAGGCAAGCCTCGTTTCCACGTGAAGTCGCAGGATGAGAACAAGAGTGAGATGTGCGCGCCGACGGCCCGCGCGGCGTGGGCGGGCGTGTTGGACGCGGTGGCGGCGCTGCGGGACGCGCGGACCGAAGACGGCGTGCTGAAGCTGTGGAGCAACTACGTGACGGGCGAAGACCTGTTCGGGCTGACGGAGCCCGCCGTGGTGCGCGTGCTGGAGAGCCTGCCCGGCATCGAGACGCTCACGGACTACAGGTTCAAGTTCGGTCGCTCGGCGCTGCTGGAAGGCGGATTGGCTGTTAATCCTTCAGGTTAGTTTGGTCGTCTAACAATTTCTGTACATTTTTGAACTATCATTGAAAATTACTATGTTATAGTTTTTTACTGATATTTAGCAGATAAACCTAATACTTATGTTTTAAGTCTTGTTGGAAAATTGCCTTCAGATAATGTGTTAAAAACAATAATAGTATGGCTATTCCCTGAATAAGTTAAAGATTTACCACGACACGTGACATTCTCTAAGATAAATCATCCAGTCGGCGGATCACTGCGTGGCAAGTTTTATGTGGGAGTGGGACGCGGGGCAAGAAGCTCATTTCAGTGCCATGTCAACATTATCTTGGGATTTATCTTGAAAACCGTCGTGTGTGCGGGCTTCACTCCTACTTACCTTTTGGCGCGGGGTATCTGACAACTCTGCAGTTGTTGTTCAATCTTTCCTATAGAGATAAGCTCGCGATTTTTCATTATTCTATAAGGATCTTTCATTGTAAATTTGTTAGAAATGTTGGCTTATAATAAAACTTGCGAGTAGCTTAGGAGTTAGACGGAATGAAGTTTACGATTTACCGCTTTTAATCCACGATGGAAGTAAAATAAAAATAAATAAGTAAATATGTGAGAATATTTTATACACGGCTATTTCAGTTCAAACTAAGCAAAGCTTGTACTATGAGTATCAGACAACTGATATACTTTACTTAAGTAAATAGATAAATATAGATAAATATATGATTATAAAGGTAAACAACTTCCAGACACAGGGCAAACATAAGTGCTCGTTACACGAATGTTTGCCCTGGGCAAGATTCGAACCCGCGACCATGTGAGTTGGTGGGTGGGTGGAGTGTTTATTGGAAAAAATCGATAATTTAATTTGTGTGCGCAGGCTGCGCGCGCTGCGAGCCGTTCTGCCGCAGCCAGTGGCGCCGCACGCCGCGCTCGGTGCTGCCTTCCACGCCCGTGGCGGCGTCGGGAACCTCGCTGGAGCCGCACCCCGCCTGCCCCTACTCCAAACAGTTCGTGCACACCAAGAGCAGCCAGTATAAGAAGATGAAGCTGGAGTGGCGCAACAACGTGTACCTGGCCAGGTCAGACTGAACCGACTCAGCCTTCCTAAATCTTTAATCAGTTTTTTTTAACCTCAACTGATTTACCCTATGTCTCTCCTCTGCGGTCCCACTACTGGCCATAAGCCTCCCCTTTTTTATTCCACCGTTCTCGATCTAGTGCCAGTGACTGCCAATCCTTGCTCGTCTCGTCATCGTTTCCGAGGTCCACTTCTCCCACGTTGGATATAATTAGACACCCACTCGGTTTGGACCCTAGCTCACCGGTCCAGGTCAGGTCGTAGCAGACATGTCCCGTCCAATCCCATGTTAATTTGACCCGCGTTTTTCATGTGGGTTTTTGAGCGCAGCGCGGTGTTTTGGATTCTTCCTGCATAGGTCATTTCCGTGTTTACACGAAATATGCTCGTAACTATCAGATCTCTTTAAAAATAAAACCTGCCAAGCACGTGTCGGGCCACGTAAAGTGTAGGGTTCCTTAGTTGTCCAATACTACTTAGATACCTGTTTAAGACATAGTCATCAAAATATTTTTCTATGATATTTGTACCAAATTTCTTACTTGTACAAGTACATTTTATAAGTTGGTCTATTATTCGATAACCTGTAGAGCCTACTTGATGTTAATAATTTGCCTTTTAAATTCATCATATACACTACTACCGATATTTTTTTCACATTTCCAAATACAAAGGTTTTGTTGGTAGGGGGGGACACTAATTAACAAAAATAAGCACTTTAAAACGAAATATTTCTGAAACGTACACTGGCATCGAAAATTGTTTTGACAAACCCCCATTATTTAAAAAAAAGCGATCCAACGATACCTCACACTATAAGGTAGTCGTGAATAAATAAAATAACCCCCACTTCACGTGCACCAGAGAAACCATATTATTTTTAAGATTTTATTCTTCAGCTTCATGATTAATATGTATATCCATGCCAAATTAGAATGCTGTAATTTGGCATGGATACTAAGAGTACTAAGAGTCTCTGAGCTAAGCCGCGGACAGACAGACCGACAGACGGATATGTCCGAAACTATAAGGGTTCCTTTTTGACTACGGAATCCTAAAAAGACTTCTTACGTACTGAAAGCTATAAGCTCAACTCAGAGTGAATATTCACTCGCGTCATAGGAAATCAGCGGAGCAGAAGATTGACACACGCGAGGTAGCCAGCTTATCTATAAACTTTTTTAAATTAAAACTATTTGTGTGATGCTAAATATACTGCGAGATGGCTGTCTGTTTATTCATGCTATCCGCAGTTTCTTATGTTGTTTGCCTCTGTTTCCAGGTCAAAGATCCAAGGTCTTGGTTTATACGCGGCCCGGGATCTAGAAAAGCATACCATGGTGATAGAGTATATTGGAGAAATCATTCGCTCCGAACTGTCAGAAATCAGAGAAAAGAAATATGAGGCGAAGGTAAGTTATTTTTCAATAATATCGCCTACGGCTTGGGCTTACAAACGTTTGTAATGTTCCACCTACGATCCTCGTATCGTAATGTACTATTTTGATACTCATTCATTTCGTATAATCAGTCATTCAATACTGTTGTTTACTACCGATTGTTCGATTCGGTTCGTATATGGAAAATGTGTATATAAAGGCTTGTCTCGTGCCATGTTTTGCTGTACACAATACACATAAAACATCTCAACAAAACAAAAAAATACATGTTTATCTATGGTTCCTCTACACAAATTCTCTATGAAATGTTTTGCATTCCCGAAACAATGTTTTGGAAAACATCCAGAGTTGGAATCAGAGTCTTTTAAAAATATTATCTATGACAATCAAAAAGATAGTATTTTGCAAAAATAAATATTACATACATCGTATTCACTTTTAATTTAACATAATTTATTATAGTATACAGTGAGTGCCTACTAAAATAATGTAAAATTATAGAAGTCTCAAAGTACGGTTCGATCTAATATTATACTATAAAATACATCCTAATATAAACTTACTAAATATAATCCGGGGAAAATTATGGTATTTTTTTACGAACGATCCTGCCATTAGGATTGTATGTACAAACGCCACATCCTTAAGTGACCATTAAAGACGAAACTGAGTGAAATTTGCACTGCTCGAAAGAGATGTATATATGTATCTATATTTGTCTATCAATTTCATTATAGTCGCTCGTAATGACTTTTAACTCCGTTGTGTAGCTTTATGCCAATGACAAAATTCGTGTTCCGAAGAATTACGAATTCAGAGATAACTTTTTATAACTAACAAAATATAAATCTTAACCTTACCTCTTTGGATGAAACTTTCTGGGAGGAGTTTTTTTGAGTTATTTAAAAACTTTTTTGTTTGATTCATGGAGACATGATGGAGACAATATTTTGATAGATAGTTCTTATTGTCAAAAACGGAATAAAATTAATTAGTTTTATTAAATTACTATATTCATTAAAAATTCTTTTACAATTATGACTGGATAAATAATATTATGATATTCATTGATGAAAAGACTTATAGGTCTGATAAACATGGCCGAAAAATATTATACAAGCGAAAAAACGAATGGTTCTTTGAAGCAAACACTCTACCAAATAGATCAAGTGGCAGAATAAGCCTGGGTATTTGGGGATGGATGAGTGCAGCAGGTCCAGGAGAAGTTACTGAAGTGTGCGGTCGAATGAACGGATACCAGAATATGGAACTACTTGCTTGTGCCGTTTCTTGTTTGTTGCTAAGTAACGGTTGTGAATTGGTTTTTTTGGAGTTGTTCTAAGTTTTCCACATATGTTTTCATTAATATATTTTTAGACCTTTTAAACGTTGTTTTGATTCCGTATCCATGGCATAACACTTTGGTCATTTCTTTCAAAGTTAATATGGTAGCAGAGCGATGTCAGTGCTAAAAATTAACGCACTTGGTAAAGAAAATTACGATACGTGGTTCATTCACGCCAAGGCCTACCTTATCAAAAACAAATTATGGAAACATATTATCAGGCCCCTGGTCATCACCAGTTCAACGACACAGAAGGAAACAGAAGCAGACGAAGTTGCAAAGTCGGAGTTATTGCTACTTATTTCGGCATCAGAATTAAAACAGGTTAAAAACTGCAAAACCGCAAGAGATGTCTGGGATACATTGGAATCCATCTATGCCAGAAAAAGGTCCCGCGCGAAAAGCGTCTCTTCTTAAACGTGTCATTCTCGCCAAACTTAGCTCGAACGGTGATGTACGAGAATACCTAAAGTCATTCATGGACAATGTTGATAAACTTAAAGATTTAGGCGTTGAGATCAACAGCGACCTACTGTCCATCATAATGCTTTATAGCCTCTCTGAAGAATACGAAAACTTTCGTGTTGCTGTCGAGACTCAAGATAATTTACCGAGTCCGGAGAAACTGAAGGCAAAAATCATTGAAGAGAGTGATGCTCGATGTCGTAACTCAAGTATCTCAGACTTCAACGAACCTGGTACTTCTAACGAAGAAGCTTTTTACGCTTGCTGTAAAATATGCAAACGCAAAGGCAATATCTTTAAACGCAAAGCGCACAAAATCAGCACCAACTGTTGGACTAAAAATGCCTCCAAAAAGGAAAGCCCTAAAAATTCCAACATTTCGAACAGAATAGACAAAAATCACTTTATACAGCAATGTCTGTTGACAAATAAAGTTGAGAGCAATGCGTGGGTGCTAGATAGTGGTTGTACCTCCCACATGACTTATCAGAAAAACCTCTTTAAGACCATGAAAGGTGCAACTAGAAAATTGAGTTTTGCTACAGATGAGATGTCTGCCGATATAAAAGGCACGGGAATTGTACCCATAGTTACTCAGTGTGGATCGCTAACAACAACTACAAATCTCATGGACACACTATACGTACCAAGTCTCAGTACAAACCTTTTATCAGTCAGCAAAATGACGAACTGGTTGTTCCGTTGTTTTTACTAAAAATAAAGCGGTTGTTAACAGTCCGAATATTGGAACTACTATAATTGCTGAGAAAGAATCTGACGGATTATACTACGTCAGACCAGAAATAACAAAACAACAGAAAAATCTCGCCAATATTGAAACTCCGAAAACAAAGTCAGCTGATACTTCGATGGAGAATTGGCACAAAAAACTTGGCCATATGAATGCCAATGATATGAAATACGCCCTAAAGAACGCCAGTTTAATTGGCTTGAACTTTGATGCCAACGAAACTTTATCTGAGTGTGAAACTTGCATTCAAGCAAAAATACATCGAGTACCTGCCTCTGCTGATAAAATAACTCCGAGAACAACAGAACGCTTACAAATTGTTCACAGCGACGTGTGTGGACCAATTCAAACACCCACACTAGGCCAGAACCGGTACTTTGTCACCTTTATCGATGACTTCAGCAAGTATTGCTGGGTGTATCTGATTAAAAATAAAAGCGAAGTGCTCAGCAAGTTCAAAGAGTTTAAGCAGCTATCTGAAACATACCGGGAATAAGGTTAAATGTCTCCAAACAGACAATGGCACAGAATATCTCAATTCTGAGTTTACTAACTTCCTCAAACAAAACGGGATACAACGCCGATTGTCAGCTCCCTATACTCCTGATCAAAACGGTGTTGCTGAGAGGAAAAATCGCACGTTGATCGAAAAAGCAAGAGCTATGATGCTTGAGTCAAATGTTCCATTATGTTTGTGGGGTGAAGCTATTCATACTGCCAGTTATCTATCTAACAGAGCGATCAACCAGAGTATAGAAAGAATGACACCATTCGAAAAATGGGTTGGCAGAAAACCCCACGTAAACCATCTGTACATCTTTGGTGCAAAAACTTTTATTCTACTAAAAGGCTCTAATAAGAAACATAAATTTGCATCAAAAGCAATCCCTGGTATGTTTGCGGGATACTCAGAAACGTCAAAAGCGTTCAGAATATACGTACCTACCAAACGTAAGGTCATCATTTCGAAAGATGTTAGAGTTTTAAATAAATTGTACTTTGGCGAACAAAATACTGGTATCTCAACTTTTTTCGAGGAACTTTGTTGTGCGCGAAACAATTCAGATGATGATGATGACGAAGATGGGATTGTAATTTTGAAAAACGTCGATGGTCCAGATTTACGAAACGACACACCTGACTGTGACGGTGCTCAACAAAACACAGTTAACAGCACTGTGAATGCTGAGAGTGATTATGAGTCTGCTCCTGAAGATGGTAACAATCCTCATGTCATAGAGGACACGGCAGATAATTCGCATGGAAGTCCTGTTAATGAAATAACTGCTAATGACAGTGAAGTTGAAAACGAAGAACGCGAACCATATCGAAGGCAGCTACGTGACAGGTCACGTATAAATCCACCGAAGAAATTTGATGACTTCATTTTGGCAGTTCTAGAGTCGGAAAAACTTGTGGAACCTCAGACCTACAAAGAAGCTACGAGTTGTGCCAATAAAGAAGACTGGCTAAAGGCCATGCACAGTAAAGTTACCTCTTTGAGTGATAACGAGACGTGGGAATTAGTAGACTTGCCGAAAGGCAGAAAACCCTTGTCTTGCAAATGGGTCTACAGAGTAAAAATGAACCCGGACGGTACAGTTGATCGATATAAGGCGAGACTGGTCGTAAAAGGTTTTTCCCAAAAACCAGGCATGGATTACGATAAAACTTTCAGCCCCGTAGTTCGGCTAAGTACAGTACGAGTTGTCTTAGGCTTAGCTGCTCAAGAAAATATGGTGCTACAGCAGTTTGACGTATCAACTGCATTCTTAAACGGTTCAGTGAAAGAAGAGATATACATGTCACAACCGGAAGGTTATAATGATGGCACTAAAAAGGTATGTAAACTGAAAAGGAGTTTATATGGTCTTAAACAGGCACCGTTGTGCTGGAACCTTAGAGTATATATACAACTATAGAGCGCGCGCGTCGCTCTGTTTTCTTTATGCCAATCGTAAGCAGATGATCTATAGATATTGATTTATAGATGTAGCTAGCAAGTAGTGATGCGCCGTGATGTGACTGACATTTGTGTACCTAATACTCGTACTACTTTCAGGTACTGAGTAGTTAATTTAATTTAAGAATAACAAATAAATTGTTGATAGTACTAGGCGATAAATATTGCACATCGGGCATTGGAAAGAGAGTAATCTGTTAGTGCTACGTGCGAGAGAGACGCCGCTATACAATACCGAACACCTGATGTGCATTATTTATCGCCTGGTAATGTAGACTGAACGAAATAATAAAACACAGGGTAGGCACATTGTTATAAAAATCTGTTTTTATTTATTTACAAACACTTATACAGCGTGAAATTTACATCGTTTTGTTCCCGCCGTGTAGTGATAGTACCTACCCGTCAAACTGAACAACTTTTCACGAAAAAAAAAATTTCTGCGACAAAAATATTTTTGTGCTCTCCATACAAAATGGTTCGGTCGGGAGTCTCACTTTGTATGGAAAGATCAAAAAAATTTTTGTCGCAGAATTTTTTTTTTTTCGTTAAAAGTTGTTCAGTTTGACGGGTACTATCACTACACGGCGGGAACAAAACGATGTAAATTTCACGGTGTATACAGGTAGTTATATTTATTGTATAGAGCAAACGAAACTTCGGATGTTAGGCTCCCAGTTGGGTCTTTTTATAACTTCTACCCATTTATATGCAACATCTCGACTTTTTGGAAATCTGAAATTTAAAATAATGATGTATTTTATTCAATGTATTGTACTATGTAATACCAATTTTAATTTTACTATGATCGGATTACTTAGACTTATCATGAAGTATGCAAACAACAGTTAATATTCGAGTACGATATAGTACAACACTAGTTCTAAGGTGACAACGGTGTGAAGCGGGAGGTGAGGAAGCGCGTGCCGCGGTGACCTGCCCGCGCGCCCCCGCATCCCCCTTTCACACCTTGAATAAATAAACATTAATCTGTATTTTTGATTAAAATAGTACTTACCGGTGAAATGAAATGTCATTTTTCTTTTTGGTTTGTTTCCGTGAATCGTTTTTGCAACTTGGAACTGCACATTTCACCATGATTACTAATAAATTTATTTATTTTCACTGAGAGAAACAATCGGCGCGAACAACCATTTGTGACTAATTGAAAGACGCTTCTGATTTCCGGACTGTTCTTACCCGTTCATACTCAGTACCGCGCGCTCTATAGCTTGCTTATATATACTCTAAGGCTGGAACACTTGCATATCAGAATACCTCATTGAAACCGGTTTTAAACAAAGTAAGCATGATCCTTGCCTCTATATTAAGAAACAAGTGGTAATAGCCCTTTATGTAGATGATGGCCTAGTTGCATCTACCAACGAACAGGCT
The DNA here is from genome assembly GCA_951230895.1 of Carpatolechia fugitivella. Lineage (NCBI taxonomy): Eukaryota > Metazoa > Arthropoda > Insecta > Lepidoptera > Gelechiidae > Carpatolechia > Carpatolechia fugitivella. The sequence continues at coordinate 7,891,355 of OX579648.1, read as the reverse complement.
GGTAGAAACTTTATAAAACAACTAGAAACCCGTTTTAAAATTACGACTAAGCCAGCTTCTTACTTTCTTGGTATGGAAATACATAGAGCCAAAGATGGTACAATAACACTAGGTCAAAAAGCTTACACGGAAAAGATCTTGGAAAGATATGGAATGGCAGACTGTAAACCTGTTCCCACTCCAGCCGTAAAAGCTTCTTTAGAAGAAAATGAAGGAGAGGATGTAACTGATGACAGTAACTTTCCTTATAGACAAGCTGTCGGCTCTTTATCCTACTTGATGGTCGCCACGAGACCAGACATCAGCTATGCTGTTAGTGTTGTTTCTCGACGTCTGGAAAACCACACGAGATAAGACGTAATAAAAACCTTAAAAAGAATATTTAGATACCTGAAAGGAACCACTGATATGGGACTGGTGTTCAGAAAGTCAGTAGAGGAGAGCGCCTTGATTGGCTATAGTAACGCAGATTACGATGGTGATGTATCTACAGGTCATTCTACAACAGGAATGGTGTTTCTTTTCTCAGGACCAAAAGCAAAAGCAAAACACCGTGGCTGTTTCGTCGACAGAAGCCGAGTTGATAGCTTTAAGCGAAACAGCCAAGGAAACAATTTGGTTAAAAGGGGTGCTAGAAGATGTCACGAAATTGTTGAAAGTGCCGGTGATATTCGTCGATAATGAGTCAGCTATAAAACTCGCAGAAAACCCTCCGTTTGAGTTTCACCGACGTACGAAGCACATTAAAATCAAGCACTTCTTTGTACGTGAATGTGTTTCAAGCAAAGAACTTCGTGTGGAGCAAATTTCGACGGAGTTACAGCTTGCGGACACATTCACCAAACCCTTGTTTGGTCCCCGACTTCTTCAAATAAATAAGAAAATTGGGTTGGAGAAAATTCCACGTTCTTATTTTTAGAGTTGGGTGGGTGTAAAGAGCACTGCTTGTGCCGTTTTTTGTGGTGTACGTTTTTGGTGCTCTTGTTTGTTGCTAAGCAACGGTTGTGAATTGGTTTTTGGAGTTGTACTAAGTTTTTCCACATATGTTTTCATTAATATATTTTTAGACCTTTTTAAACGTTGTTTTGATCCCGTATCCACACGGCATAACACTTTGGTCATTTCTTTCAAAGTTAATATTATACCACTGTTCGAACTGTGTATCCTCAAGGCAATATTTATCTTGCCCAGGACATTAGTTGAATTCATAGGTCACACGTGGTGCAAGAATGGCTCGCAACTCAGTTTGAGATTACACTCGTACGATGGCCAGCTAAAAGCCCAGATCTAAACCTGATTGAGAATATTTGGGGCCAAATGATTCTTAACTGGGATCCCACAGATGTGCGTACCAGAAATAATTTGAAAGAAGTGGTATTCTGTATATGGTAATCCTTACGGGGAAGCGAAATATGAAATGGAACATGGTGGATCAGGATGAATTATGTTCTGGAAAATGGAGGAGGGCATATTCCATATTATTAGGGTTTTGTTAACATTTTAATAAATAGTTTTAGCTCTTATAACCTGGTTTTCTTTTGATATTTAAATCATCATCATCGTGTGGGTTGTAAGGTCGATAACCGACCTCACAAACCCTGGTGTCAGTGTCATAGAGCCTCCAAACGCCACTAACTTGGCTCGTGTAACGACTAGATAGTAACCGGGGCCAACGACTTAACGTGCCTTCCGAAGCACGGAATCGTATTTCTTTTTCGGACAATCAGGTGATTCAGCCTGCAATGTCCTAACCAAATTGGGGAAAGTCTCACAAAAATATTTTTGCTTGACAGTGTCCCCCGGGAATCGAGCCTGGAACCTCAGTAATGGGCGTCGAAATCTCGACCACTTGGTCACGGAAGCTGTTGTTGTTGTGATATTTAAATGTGAAAGTTTATAAGATAGTTTGCATAGTGCAGCTGTATTTAATTAATAGACTTCATTGGTTAGGTTTGGTCTATATTAATTCTGTGGTTAGGTAGGTAGGAATTTAATGCCGGTTTTGAAGTCGAAGAGGATATAAATCGATGATCACCGAAAACAGTCGAAAATAGCCGATAGCGGAATATTACTCGGATAAATGAAAAAGTTTGCTAGTGGCTCATCCATTATTAGTTGTGACAGTCAACGTCAAATGCAAGTCTCTGTCTTGTTGCTGTCTTGTTCTTTTTCCGGTTTGACACATGTATAGTTAAGGGTGTTGCTGTTTGTACATAGTTCGAACCATGAAAATATAGTTCGAATACGATATTTATTTATTTATCGTACAGAATCTAACTCTGAAAACATCCCCCGTGCGGGTGAGACTCATTGACCAAAACAAGCGACCCTATCAAACCTCTTTGTCGAAACCGAAACATTTTAGAGCAGGAGACGTCGTTTGAAACATTCGTTTTTGTGTATGTGTTGACGAATTTGTGTAGAGTGTAGACCAAAACATTCGCAGGAGACAAGCCTTAACACGCAATGCTCTTATTAACCGGCACAGGGCAATTTGACAATCTACTAGTGAAAATAGAGTAATTTGAAGTCATAAGAACGCGTGCGCGTGCGACTGCAACCCATCAAGGGCAAAGCGGCGGCGGCTCCGGCCCGCCCTGCTTAATGAATTTAAATAAAGAACGTGGAACGTTGTTATGTTCAGAACCGCGGCATCTACATGTTCCGTCTGGACGAGCGGCGCGTGGTGGACGCCACGCTGAGCGGCGGGCTGGCGCGCTACATCAACCACTCGTGCGCGCCCAACTGCGTGGCCGAGACCGTGGAGGTGGACCGCCAGATCCGCATCATCATCTTCGCCAAGCGCCGCATCGCGCGCGGAGAGGAGGTATGCCCTGCTCTGTACGCCCGACGGCCCCTACACGCTACATCAACCACTCGAGCGCGCCCAACTGCGTGGCCGAGACCGTGGAGGTGGACCGCCAGATCCGCATCATCATCTTCGCCAAGCGCCGCATCGCGCGCGGAGAGGAGGTATGCCCTGCTCTATACGCCCGACGCCCCCTACACGCTACATCAACCACTCGAGCGCGCCCAACTGCGTGGCCGAGACCGTGGAGGTGGACCGCCAGATCCGCATCATCATCTTCGCCAAGCGCCGCATCGCGCGCGGAGAGGAGGTATGCCCTGCTCTATACGCCCGACGCCCCCTACACGCTACATCAACCACTCGAGCGCGCCCAACTGCGTGGCCGAGACCGTGGAGGTGGACCGCCAGATCCGCATCATCATCTACGCCAAGCGCCGCATCGCGCGCGGAGAGGAGGTACGCCCTGCTCTGTACGCCCGACGCCCCCTACACGCTACATCAACCACTCGAGCGCGCCCAACTGCGTGGCCGAGACCGTGGAGGTGGACCGCCAGATCCGCATCATCATCTTCGCCAAGCGCCGCATCGCGCGCGGAGAGGAGGTATGCCCTGCTCTATACGCCCGACGCCCCCTACACGCTACATCAACCACTCGAGCGCGCCCAACTGCGTGGCCGAGACCGTGGAGGTGGACCGCCAGATCCGCATCATCATCTTCGCCAAGCGCCGCATCGCGCGCGGAGAGGAGGTATGCCCTGCTCTATACGCCCGACGCCCCCTACACGCTACATCAACCACTCGAGCGCGCCCAACTGCGTGGCCGAGACCGTGGAGGTGGACCGCCAGATCCGCATCATCATCTACGCCAAGCGCCGCATCGCGCGCGGAGAGGAGGTATGCCCTGCTCTATACGCCCGACGCCCCCTACACGCTACATCAACCACTCGTGCGCGCCCAACTGCGTGGCCGAGACCGTGGAGGTGGACCGCCAGATCCGCATCATCATCTACGCCAAGCGCCGCATCGCGCGCGGAGAGGAGGTATGCCCTGCTCTATACGCCCGACGCCCCCTACACGCTACATCAACCACTCGAGCGCGCCCAACTGCGTGGCCGAGACCGTGGAGGTGGACCGCCAGATCCGCATCATCATCTACGCCAAGCGCCGCATCGCGCGCGGAGAGGAGGTACGCCCTGCTCTGTACGCCCGACGCCCCCTACACGCTACATCAACCACTCGTGCGCGCCCAACTGCGTGGCCGAGACCGTGGAGGTGGACCGCCAGATCCGCATCATCATCTACGCCAAGCGCCGCATCGCGCGCGGAGAGGAGGTATGCCCTGCTCTATACGCCCGACGCCCCCTACACGCTACATCAACCACTCGAGCGCGCCCAACTGCGTGGCCGAGACCGTGGAGGTGGACCGCCAGATCCGCATCATCATCTACGCCAAGCGCCGCATCGCGCGCGGAGAGGAGGTACGCCCTGCTCTGTACGCCCGACGGCCCCTACACGCTACATCAACCACTCGAGCGCGCCTAGCTTTTTCATCTCATCAAATTTTTTGATCTTAAGAAATCTTATCTTCTGTCATTTTAATGTTATCTTATCTTTTTTTGAGATATTTCTTGATCTTTTATAATTTATACCAAACTAAATTGAGCTCGTCCTTTTGCAGCTGGCATATGACTACAAGTTCGACATAGAAGACGACGCGCACAAAATAATGTGCATGTGCGGCGCGCCTAACTGCAGGAAGTGGATGAACTAAACAAGCAAACCGCCCGCTGCGCCGCGCCGGGGGGAACGGCCGCCCGCTGCGGGATACAACTCATTGCAACGCAACGCAATACACACATACGTGGTTTGCTCCTTAGCAAATTATGTAATGACACGTAAGTAATGTAATATGTTTCCAGAATTATATTTATGGAGACCAGCCATGTTCAACAAGTCTTTCAGCTACTAGTGATCTAGTACTTTAGTCAGTTCTTTTTACTAGATCCTTACTTGAAATCAATATAGATATATATAAATATTATTATAATTATTTATTTTAATATTATTATAAATGAATCCAGTAAAAGGAATTGAATTAGGTAGTTGTTAGTATAGACGGCTATGAAAACTAGTTTAATAAGGTACCAAAGTATCAACATGATTTTTTTTTCTGACTTGTGATCTAACAGTAAGACAATATCGAAGTTATAATTTTCTATTAAATCGTAATTTTGATTCTATTATAAGGATATTCATTAAGGGATCATTAGTTTCATATTTATATGAATTTACTATAAAAAATATATCCAATAGATATAGTTAAAATGTTTTACAAGTTGCCATGTTGGTTATATTCGTCAAAGAAACATACACACATATATGTAATATGTCTCTGTTACTTACATTATAAATTAGATTATGTGTGATATTTTGCAGGTAATTTGTATTTTCTTAGCTACAAGACATAAAAAATTATAACACCCAGTTTCTAGAAAGTAACTCTGCCTGTCTGTCTGTTACTTTCACACCTAAACCACTGAACCAATTTTAACGAAATTTAGTACAGAGATAGAAGAGCTTGGAAAAGGACATAGGCGACCTTTTATCGTGAAAAAGAGGCTAGGAGGGGTTGAATTAGGGGTATTCATCGGAAACACGTTTAACTATTAGTAAAAATGCCGTCTTAATGTATACTCGTACACTTACTAATATTATAAACGCGAAAGTTTGTATGTATGGATGCATGTTACTCTTTTACGAAAAACTACTGAACGGATTTCGATGAAATTTAGAATAGAGATAGTTTGTACCTTATATTAACACATAGGATACTTTTTACGGGAAAATGTCTTATTCCCACGGGAAAATCTTACACAACGCGAGCGTAGCCGCGGGCGGACCGCTAGTAATAGAAAATATAGACAACCTACTTAGCTTTTAGACAGCGGATGTACAATGCAAAATCACTCAATGAATATCCTTCCTTAGCTAACGTAATCGAAAAATGTACATAATAGTAATAAGATTGATTAGAGAAATTATTGTTGTTATTGAAATAAAATTTTTTAGATGTGAGTTTTGACTACTATTAGAATAAATTTTATTTTTATTTAGATGTAATTCTTTGTTAGGGCTGGCTGCCGTTTTCAATTTGATATAGAAAATTTATATCATATTTAATATATATCTGACGACTGTCAATGAAGTACTTTTTGTAACCTAAGAGAAATGAAGTGAAAGACATCTAATTAGTATTTTATTAAATACGTCGTCAACTCTTTAAATGTAAAAGAGTCGTCAGTAAATTTGTAATATTCCTTATGATTTGTAAGTGTAGTATATAGTATACAAAGACGAATGTCGTGTATAAGTTTTATAAGCTCATCAATTAGAAGGTAAGCTACCGCGACTTGCATTTATCGCGTTCCACGTATTTAGGCAGGAGATGAACAGTGTTAGTTTGAGGTCGGATTCATTGTATTGCTTTTATAAACCCAGCGGAAAGCCTATCGATTTTAATAATATAATTATCTGTTGGTAACAGATACATAGTAGAAGTTCA
>OX579648.1:7583597-7884784 GCA_951230895.1 Carpatolechia fugitivella | reverse complement strand
GCACTGTTAAGAAAAAGTTAAATCGTGTCGAACCGACGCCTATTTTAACCATTTCGCGATTTTAGTGATTGACGATGCTTGGCGGGGTATGATAAGCACTGGAGTAGTACAATACGCCATGTTGTGCCTCACAGTTCTGTATGTATTTAGAGTAGCTTTGTGTGCGCACTATATTGTTCAAGCCACGACGTTAGGGGTTTTTGCAATTGTGACTAAATTGACGAGACTTCTCAAACAATACGTAAACGGCTAAATCAGAACAATTTATATATTAATTACTCATGATTTATTAACACTGCTTATCAATTAAGAGTTTGCGATGCTTATACAGCATGATTTTGTAATCCCTAGCTAAATTTAAATATAATGTTCAGACCATCATAAGCAACAACTTTTTCCAAGGAACATGGGTTGAAAACCCCCAAAAAAATTTCGACCTCATACCATACAAATTAGTACTAAAGTTGATTGTGTATTTTGTATGAAAAGTCGATATTTTTTTTGGGGGTATCGTAAATCATTCTGATGTCACAAGAGTACGTGCCCTATACAGATGAGTGGTTTAGTTAATAATAGTAGCTATAATACTATGATCGATCATTTATTTTGACAAATTGTAATTTCAAGTTAAGCGACCGTTTTTTAAATGCTTTCTTGTAATCGACCATTTTCGTTTATTTTCTAATAATCATCTAAAATAAAAAACACAATCACTTTGGCAAAAAATTATGGCAAGTGTTACTCGGGCTGATGAAAGGATTCTAACGATACCCATCCAAATCTGTCCAGGTCATAGTGGAACAAAGAAACGCACATACATACATACCCTGAACACACTCCCATCTTTGGGCTAGTGTAAAAATGACCATTTCCTGATTTTACTACTTTGTACGATACGCAAAATCAATCAAAATATTTTTAAATTGAAATGATATTTATTAAATATTACTAACAATGTTTTAAAATGTTTCTCAATTACACTAATTGACCGATTTCAGCTTGGCCAAAATTCATTTTGTATGTCCATCTGTCTGTCTGTTTGTTGCACTCTACAGGTCGTGTTTCTCAACCGATTCTCGTGAAATTTTGTGTGCAGGTTCGATAAATGTAGTGTTTTTTATCCAGTCAGCAGCTTTTTATATTATTAAAAAAAAACAACTTTTTCGCGTCGTACAGAGATGAAAATTAAGGAAATGGTCTAATCCAGAAATTACCCTGCTTACGAGTATAACTGACATTCATAAGAAATAGTCAAATCGTGGAATCTATTATATGAATTCTATGTGTGAATTTAAAATAAATGGCTATTTGAGATTACCATCTGTCGAAAGCTTTGTGGTCAAACACGATCATATAATTAAAGATCGATCGGGGTTATATTATAATAAGCTTCTATTGTGACGCGCACGCATTGTTGTATTGTATATACCGGCCCTTTGTTAGACCCACAACACAACACATCTACAATAATTCAAATGAATAATGTATTTCGTGCGCAAGTAGGTAGGATAACTTTATAATTAAAATTGTGATATTACCTCACATAACGTCACATGTATATACTTAGCTACTAAGCCGTAACGGTATTGTAGGCTTGTTTACTAGCTCACCACTAGGATAGGTTAAATTATAGGTCAACTATTATATATTGCGCAACCGAGTTATAGATCGCGCAACGAGTTATGATGATCGCTGACCTTAAATGTGCCAGTATGTTTCTCTTTCTCACTCTATAGATCCTAAACAGGCGGGGGCGAATACTCTACACCCGCCGAAATCGTTGCGGGAACTATACCTACTTGTATATTTTAACTAGGTACAAAAATTAAAGATATCTTTTAATTTGTAATAAATTCTGCGCATGCGTATGTCTCTTCGCCATACAAAAATAAAATTACAATGAATCGATGAATATAATACATTGTCATGTCTATGCATAGGCCACATGTGGGCGCTCTTCAATATCCATCGATTCGTGCGGAGCTGGTAGCTTATTTATTTTTTACTTTTGTACAATACAAAAAAAGCTTTTCAAAACAGGTGAACGGTACTTACGCTAATTTAAAAAAGGAAACTTGAATAAACTGAAATATTTATTTCATTTTTTTAAATTATGTGCAGTTACCTCGTTGTTTTCACTCTCAGTTACAACAACCGAAAATAATATTGCTTTCAACTGAATTGGTATAACTATACCTATTACTGTTTTGAAAATCTTGTTTGTAGGGATGTAGGTAGACTTCAGTGGTGACATGCTGGTTGTAAGCGGTTCTGTCCCTCCCATGTTCCGATTCGCAGTTAATTTTAAGTGTTAAATGTGCAATATTTTGACAGTGCTGTAAATAATATCACTAGTATGCTTCGATCACAGTGATCGAAGCCAGTATGTGGTAAAATTTAATGTCATTACTCAATGGATCAGTTTTCGTAGCCGGCTTATATTTTTAAATAATAGCATTCCCTTACATTTTGCACTGATCAAGTTGTGACAATTTTTTCACAAAAGAACTTATTGACAGTTTTTGTAAAATGTATTATTACTTTAGAAATATTCTATACAATAATTATTTTATTGCATTATTTTCCTATCATTAAATATTTAGACAAGATGGATATTTTTATTTCTGGAGTGGAGAGGGTTGTGAATAATAAAACACTGTATTTCTTATACATTTTATTACAAACTTTTTGGACTTAAAAACTGCAAATCATATACCAAAGAACATTGTCTAAGTAAACTGGCGGGCCAGCGCGTTGATCTCAACTAGTCATTGAAACGGCTCGTCGGCGGCGCGGGCGCAGGGGGCTCAACGGCAATGTCTCCTTAGAGAAGGGTTTTCGGATTTAACGTTCTGACTAAGGGGACACCGCAGTTGCGAAAGCTAAAAAATAATATCACGTCGAAGCTATTCTCATGGTTACATCTTTGTTGCCAAATCGATTCGTAAATTTGATCTTTGCTGTCACCTGTCGCCCGGCGCACGCTTCCACCGCTTACGAATTATTTGGCGGCTGAGTGAAGTTAAAACTGCAACGTCAGAACGAATTGGAGGCGCAAACTGCATACTGTCTCAAAATGCAGCTCTAACTTCACTCAACCGCCAAAAAGATTAATTCGTGCTATACAAATACGATCATGACATCTATAAACTTAAACATTTATTTGGCATTTCGTGTTTGGGGTGTTATTTTGTGATGGTTATTTGCAATGGATGTAACACGTTTGTGCATTGATAAACATAATGAATGGCATTAAAAACATCTATATGGAAGGAGACCTCATGCTACCAGCGGTGTAGACCAGTCGTTTCACACATAATGCTGGACCAATAATGATCACATTGATAGACTAAACTGATTGAAATAATTTACAAAAATATAACAATAGTCGCTTTTCGAAATATACAACACAATGAGCACTATTTCATAAATACATAGCTGAGTCAAAATGAAATTGTATCACTCAATAAAGTTGGAATGAAAATAAGAAAAATAAATATTAAAAATTTTCATTAAAATTGTATCTTACATACACTGACTTGACGGGAGATGCAGGTTGCCTGCGCGCTCCGCCACTACGTGCTGCCGCGCGCGCGGCAAATACATCAAAGCCTTATGGAAAATTAAACATAATATACCAAAACTAATGCTTTGCACCATTACCTTATTAAATAGACACAATTTATAATAGTAAGTATGTATTATAAATCGATTGTTTGAGAAAAAAACTCATACAAATTCTTTTAATTACAGTTGACAGCCAAACAAGATCGCCTCGCAACATCCGAGCTATTTGTAGGTGACATATTTACAGCTGCATATAAATATCTCGCAAACTAGTAGAGCTTGGCAACAGCTGTAGTGTTTAATTAAATTCTTTTGTACTGCTCTCCTCATAAGTACTGCCTATCTATACTATAATATAAATATTACAAATTATATTCGAACAGTAAAAGTTTTATAATCACTGAGCTTAGATCTTTTTATTGGACACACTTCATTCATTATCATGAATTTAGATATATGAATGTATCTACAAAGTATATAAAAATATTTTAGCTATACTAGTTAGCGAGAACAATCGCCGACAAAACTACTACCATTGATATTGGCATTTATAAGCTCGTCGACAATGTGAAAGAAACAAGTGCGTTTAAAAAAATCCTAGTTTCACGCACGGGGATCTTTGAAGAATGCAAGAACGCCGCATGTAAAAGTATATGCAGCTAAAATGAGGGTATCAGGAGTAGTAAAACTCCCGTCTTTGATTAAAGTTACAACTCAAATGTAAGACAAAAATCATAACATTATTCAAACATACAATCTACATAAAATTGTATGTATGTATGCTTCAGGTTTTCGATTAGGTTCTTATTTACTACTGACCGCGACGCTCTAATCTAACCTAAAACTAGGATCAACCTTCATTTTGTTTTAGAGCGGCGCGCAACTGATCGATTTATGGTCGGCGAAAGTAGTGGGGGAGACTTGCCTCGCGCATGTGGACAGGTATCCTCAGGTCACATCCCTATGGCGGAGCCCGGGCGCATCAGTCGTAGCTCGTGGCGCGACCTGTACCAGTAGCGCGACTATTTATCTTTTTGCGCATCGACTTGCGTATCGTGCATGGAAACATAAAACTGGTAAATGAGTATTTCGTAATCTGGTGTTAACATTATTATATTTCAGCCAAACTACCATCAAGTTGAAAATGCTAGACAAAGGCACATTTGACTAAAATTTTTGCATTTTATTATATATTTGGGACTGTAATGAAAACCTGAACTTATATACAGAGTTCATTTTAGAGTTGAATAGAGTTGTGAGTGTTCGTCTGGACGCTCTAACTTGAACTCGAAAGTTACTGGCCACTCTTGTTACTTGAACAATTTTTTGCTGTGATAGGAATTGGAATTGGGAATTATTCCTTGATATTTTGTTTGCTACACATTTATATACTAGCTATTTGCATAGTTAGTATAAGTCGACGAGAAATCTATGTTCATAAGAACATAGATTATAAAATCTGTCATAGTCAAAATTATGGAACATGTATTTTTATGAGAGCCAATTTCGACATCATGTATTTGATAAATTCCCAATTACGTATTATTCAGTGCGTTTTCTAAGAAAGGGTACAGCTATTATCCAAGCACGAAATTGGCAAACATTTTTTATCAGTTCAGTATTGTGGGTCGCAATTCTCAATTCCATGAGCCTAGGCCAGCGTAGTTCTATAGCGGAGCGGCGTGAGTGTGCGTGCGTGCGTGTTCAGTCGATGTACTGCGCGAGCCAGCGGAAGCCCTCGCCGTAGCCCTGGCGCTTCAGCACCGAGCACATGAACAGCTCCAGCGGCCGCCCGGGCAGCTCCGACCGCGACACCTTGCCCTAAGGGAGGGGAAATGCAATCAATATGTAATCAGATAACCTAGAGCAGGAAATTTGGGCCGATTAACATTATCTTAAGCATCTTAATGCTTAAGATAATGTTAATCGGCCCAAATTTCGACCTAGACCAGAATTTAGAGACCTTAGTAGAATTGTGGTAGAAACATATAAACATTACTTGATTAGTGCTATTCGCATTAGTAAGACTCCCCTAAAAATAAGATAATACAGGGTGTAAGTGAGAGGTGTCCACAAACTGATACAGTGCAAACCGATCATGCTAAAATAATTGACACTTAAAAAACTTATTAAAGTTTATTTATTTATTTATTTTTAATTTTATTTTATTTTAAAGGTAGGTAACTAAGGAAGGTGGGTTTCTTATATCTGCTCCTGCGCGCGCGCAGCCCGTGTATCATAATTTAAAATACATTGCTGATTTTTATTCTAGCGGTTTTATTTGCTAAAAAATGGTGCTGTGCATAGAAATCGTATGTTGTATAAACGTAATAAAGCTAAATAAATAAAAATCCGGAGAGAAATTCTTGTTGAATATGATATATTTGGGCTGGGATGGATGGATGGGCTGCATGTATCCTACCATTTGTGGAGACCTGCCACTTACACCCTGTACAAATCTGCCTTTAAACCATTTATTTTTCCACACACACAAAAGCATGCATGTGTTAATTTATATAAAGTTTAAGCAAAACTTGTTCTGCTCCATTTTTCTTGAAGAAAGTGTTTTTTTTTTATTGGAGAAATAAATCAACGGCAGCCCGACTCGACCGCGTTCTATAAACAAGTTTGCCACCAGGGGATCGTTTCACGAAGCTACAAGTTACAAATTACAAGTACAGTTCGATGTAGTAGACGATGATATCTATCTATCTATCTATTATGAGATATACAGTTTTGGTGAATTAGCTACGTAATGAATATCAAATTGTAACTTGCTTCTTGAAACGGCCCCCAGCTAAGAAGCTTGAGTATTGTATGTAGAGTTATGCAGTACAGGCGGTGTTACCTTGCCGGTGGTTTGCTGGTAGAGGTTGAAGAACTGCCGCAGCTCGTCCTCGGAGGCGGCGCCGGGCTTGTCAATCTTGTTGCCCAGGATCAGCACCGGGCAGTTGCTCAGCGTCTCGTCCGTCAGCAGCGAGTCCAGCTCCGCCTGCCACACGACAAACGAAACAAACATCTCATCAATTAACAGAACAGAACATCTGATGTACATCGACAGTTCTGTTGAGCTCGAGCCTACCCTGAATTAACAAATATTATAATTTTAAATTAATAATGAACTTAATTAGAATAAGGGCGTAATGGTAAATTTAAGAAGTGTTAACACTACGCCTGCTATGCACCTACGACTTAGGTGGAGCGTGCTTAGACTGCCGTGCGCGTAAACCCGCCTCGTGGGTGCAATAATTTCCTATGTGACTGCGCGGCCCCTACGTCGTAGGTGCGCTGATACCAAACGCGTATGCGGCCACCTACCGAGGCGGGTGGGGGGCGCATGGCTGTATTATTGAGTTTTTTTTTCAGCAGCCTAAGTGTAGGATGTCGGTCGTTCTGAAACCCCGTTCAAACTTTGATTAGTGCGAGTGCATGTACAAAATACGAGTTATTCAACTAACCATTAATCTCGGTACGTACGAACGTATCGTACTAATCAATTTGTAAACGGGGTCCAAAACTGTGCAATCGACGCGTCATAAGTTTCAAATTCTGTATTTGATAGCTCTAATAAGACATCTCCTGTTCTTTTAATCTTTAAAAGTCGAAAAGGACGAGACGAACCTAAATGAAGGATTGATTAGAGAGTGACATCGAGAATTAGCACCAATAATGGTACTATAAAGTGGTACAAACGTCCTTAGCCCCGCACCTTGGACTCGGGCAGCCGGGCGCGGTCGCAGGCGTCCACCAGGAACACGATGGCGTCCACGGCGGGGAAGTAGTCGCGCCACACGCGCCGCGCCTGCGCGTGCCCACCCAGGTCGAACGTCGTGAACCGCATCGAGCCGATCGACAGCTCTTCCGATGCTGAAAACATACCAGCCTATTAAACACTACTCAATTTATAAAGCAGAGTGTACTGAGATACTGTTTGGACAAGGATCAAACCACCTAATAGGGTGATAATCACTAGTTAGTATTTTACAAGGAAATATGTGAGAGAATCTCCCAAGATTTTACAAAAAAATTAAGGCGGCCCTCTAGTTTATTTTCCCCATAATATATGCAAATCTTTTTCCTTGAATTAGCTATTCACCAACACCAACAGCTTAAATTATTTCACGTTATTTAGCTAAATTGAATCTATTGTAATCACATCACACTCACACTTAATACTATAAATATGAAAGTATATTTGTATGTTTAGATGTTTGTTGTGCTTACACACCTAAACTACTGTACGGATATGGATGAAATTTGGAATGGAGATAGTTTGTACCCTACGAATAAGGAAGCTATGGAAATGTAATTGTAAACAAAACCCAAGAAAAATATGGCCCCAAATCTCGAGTACTTAAACGAGAAACGTCACTGTAGACGGGCCAATTGGATGCGTTCACGCATCACGTCATATTCCGACAAGCGCGCTGATTGGTTTGCGGCATGACGGATAACGGTGATTGGATCGCGTCACTTGTGCAGTGGAGAGACTATATTATTTCGGAGATCCATCCACCATGTGCGATCCTGCTGGCAACGGGGTCCGTCAAATATAAAGAGATATACAGCGACTCGTGAGGTCTACAGCTCACCGAGCCACTAGTATTAAAGACTTGGCCTTGTGCCTTTTAAAAGAAAATTGACAACTTCAGATGTATGGTTTATTTACATTGTCTTTCACTTTGGGTTACAGAGAAAACTTCATCATATTATGTTAATAATAATGCAGCACAATCAATATAATTTCAAAATTTACTTATTGGGGTACCTAACGGAAAATAACAGTTTCTATTCAAGATTATTTAATTTTATGAAGTACTTACTATGGCATTATGCCTTACTATAAGTCGTAGACATTGGCTTACTATTGCTTGCATAATCCCATCCATCATTATTTTATGTCAAGTATTTAGAATACTGAAAAAAATGTATTTACTTGTGATTTGTTACCCCAGTTTCTTTTTTGCTGGCTTTTTGGGTCTCCTGCACCATTTTACCTCGCCGGAGGTCATTTTATTACCCATGTTTGTCTGAATTATATTGTATTTTTGTTTTTTATCGGAAGCGGCAGTCCGTCATACAGTGCGTGACAGACTAACTAGCACGTGTGTTGCCCTTTTTAAGCCCCGCCTTCTCTGTTGCCCTTTGCGTGGGGCCATTTTTTGAACGGAATGCGACTTCTATAGTTTCCTTATTCGTAGTTTGTACCCTGGTACACATAGGATACATTTTACGGGAAAAAGTCTTATCCCCACAGAAGAAATCTTTTACATAACGCGAATAAACAAATTAAGAAGACACATAGTCAAGCTATATCATTATTTTTTTAATATCAGTGGCTTTCTTTCAGTGACTTGTCATAAGCCAAGCCACCACTACTACTAGTACTTCTAGTCTACTAGCTAAGGCAGTAAGTCTGACGAATGGCCCAAGACTATGTAATGAATACTCATAAAATTAAAAAAAACACAAAATACTCATCATGAAATGCTTCCAAAAAAGTAGAATGTGTAAATAATAAATTCAATACAAAGAGAAACAACAAATTAATGAATATGCAAGTTCTCTTTTACGCAGGGCAAGTTGTCATGGGAACAGAATACCTGGTTAAGTCTTCGGTTTAAGTATATTATATCTATATTCTTGCAATTGGAGTAAAAGAGCTATCCATACATATAGGTACAGCCACCTTCAAAAGTGGGGTCATATCACGTGTTTTTATACTTTGAAATGACCTATTTTCTAATAGTTATTTTTTCTTACATTTTGTATTAACGTATGGTGTGTACGAGGCTTTAAATAAAGGTCATAATAATGAAAAGATATTTCAAAGTATAGAAACATGTGATATGACTCCACTTTTGCAAGCGACTGTACATACATAAAATCAAGTTCTTATCCTCGAAGCTGTGAAGGTGAGAGCAGGATTGAGGCAAATAAATAAATATGTGGGGACATCTTCACACACGGCCATTTGATCCCAAACTAAGCAGAGCTTGTACTATGGGTACCAGACAGCTGATATACATTACACAAATAGATAAATACATACTTATATAGATAAACAACAACCAGACACAAGGCAAACACAAGTGTTCATCACACAAATGTTTGCCCTGGGCGGGATTCGAACCCGCGACCCTGTGCGTCGGAGGCAGATACACTACCACCTGGGCTACGGAGCCGTAAATATATCGAAAAGATAACTTACTAGGATGGAGCGTGGGAACATGCTGCGCCAGTCTGTCATCCTTCAACATATGCAGAAGTGTGGTCTTGCCTGCATTATCCAACCCTAGGAACAGTAGCTTGCCAGATTTCTTCCATAGCCCTGAGAAAATCCTCCATTTGTTATAACAATATAGAATACCTAAATATGAATACTTCTCAGTATAATGTAATCCATCAGTTGTATAAGATCTGGACTAACAGCAATGCAATCATTATAGGAGTTTTACATAATCATGTTATTATATAATTGAATCACCAATTTATTTTATGCCTGTAGTACATTCATATTTGGTATGACAATTAACAAACGAATCTAATAAAAATTGCTAATTGTTGAATCATCTCCACGATAGGCACTACATCATTTATAAAAACTAACACCTAATCTTAAGTACGAGGAGGGATCAAAAAGTAGTGAGAACGACATACTCTTTGGTAAGATAAAAAAAAATACTGGCAGTCATAGCTCAGATACATATTTGTAATATTAATAAAGAAAAAAATCTTCGATTCTCTTTTGTTTTTTCTGAATGTAGTCATTTGTTTGCTTCGTGTCGGAACGTGTTCTCGAAAATGGAGAAAAACGAAGTGCGAGCCGTTATTGGGTGTATTCCGAATCAGATTTCACGGCTCAAAGTACTGACAGCGATTACTCGCGTACCGATTCAGAAATCGCGATAATACGGCTCATGAGCGAAATCAAAACGGAACGGCGTTTGAGCGCGCTGAAACTGCTTATAACTCAGTCTTGCCAGATGTTGATTACCGTACCAAAACTGCCAAAATTGTAAATTATTATACGTATTAAAAAAGTATCGTACAGCTGTGAAAACAGCACTTTTCGCATGGCTAGTACCCAAAATAAGAAAAGGTATGCGAATTTTAAAAAATGGAGATGTAAATAGGCACATGAAATTAAAAAAATACAAAAAAGAATGTTTGATATTTATATTTATATTATCAGATTGCCTATGATATTATCTTATGTATGTGTCTGAGTCAAAACTATCGTAATATATACATAACCTACTCGATACTTTTACTATCGAACATCTGGCAACTACAAAACTGATTGATTTAAAATATTTCAGTAATTTATCGCCATTTCATAATTGAATAACGTGTTTTTAATTTTGTTCAACCAAATAAATATAAGACACGTTAATTTTACATTTAAACATTAAACATTTAACTTTTAAAAATAAATAAATAATATGTCAAAGTCGAATTTGACATTACGCTTACGTGAATTTCGCTCTGGAGCATGGGCGCCGTTAGCGGAGGATGGCGGCGGTCATGACGCTATCCGTGACGTCACAATGGATGCCGTAATCCCAATGACAGTGATTCGGTACGCGGTTTTGGGTACTCAAAGTGCTGTCAGCGCAAATCGGAACGCGGCCATTAAATACCTCTGTTTAAAAAAGTTAACGACTCAAGAGATTCATTGCGATTTGGAGGCAACATTAGGAGAGTCTGCTCCGCCGTATTCTACTGTCGCAAGGTGGGCTTCTCAATTTCGAGTAGGGAGAACGAGCACGAAAGACGAACATCGTTGCGGCCGTCCATCGACGTCAGTCACCCAAGAAAATGTTGCGAAAGTCGAGAAAATTGTATTGAGCGATCGAAGAGTTACCATCCGATACTTAATTCAAGAAACGGGCATTTCATATGGAAGTATTCAATCCATATTTAAACAATCTTTGAATATGAGAAAAGTTTCCGCAAGATGGGTGCCGAGAATGTTAACCGACAGTCAGAAACAAAATCGACCTGACATTTCGAAGATATTGTTGGACAAGTTTCAAGAAGATTCTGAGAACTTTTTGTCTCGTTTCGTAACAATGGACGAAACATGGGTCCATCATTTTGATCCTGAGACAAAACAGCAATCTTCGCAATGGAAACGGCCATCATCACCGACCCCGAAGAAGTTTCGTGCCGTGGCATCGGCTGGCAAGGTTATGGCCTCAATATTTTGGGACTCAGAAGGGATATTGTTGATTGATTACCTGGAGCGTGGAACCACTATTACAGGCCAATATTATGCAGCTTTAATTCCCAAGTTGAGGAATGCCATCAAAGAGAAAAGGAGAGGGAAACTTCGAAGGGGCGTGCTGTTTCATCACGACAACGCATCCGCGCACAGGTCGGCAGTTGCGATGGCTGCCATTCAGCAAACTGGCTTCGAATTGGTTGACCACCCCCCTTATTCACCAGATCTGGCGCCTAGCGATTTTTATCTGTTCCCCAAATTGAAAGAATACTTAAGGGGAAACAGGTACGAAGACGATAACGAGGTGTTAAAAAATAAAAGGGCCGTGGTACTGAGGAAACAAGAGATTTGTGCTGCCGCTGAGCGTGGGCTTCGAAATGTATTTTGGAAAGTCTGACAATCGTATATTTATAGTTGTGGGAAAGCGACATCTGTTGGCTAACTGAATAATTATTAAGCAAGTCATCAGCTCAATAGTAGTTGTCTCTATAGATCAGTTAACAAGGTTCTATCGTGATTCAATGTTTGAACAACAGATGGCGCCTCTTACAAAATGGAATATTAAACACGAGGTGATGTATGCCGTGGAGAGCTTTTTGCAGGACCAAGACAAAACTTGTTTTTTTAAAGGGATTGAAGCCTTGGAAAAACGCTGGACTCGGTGTGTAGAGAGACTCGGAGACTATGTAGAAAAATAAATTATTAAGTTATCAATAGTCATTATATTCTATTTCATTCTCACTACTTTATGATCCCTCCTCGTATATACTAACATTTTATTTCATTTTTTTTTGTACAAATTGATTTTTATTTTAAATTCACAAATTAAGGAGAATTTATTGTGGGAATGTATTTATGGAGTAAGATCAAATTGTTACCATTTGTAAGCAAATAAATAAATATGAAAATATGAAACGAAACCCTACAAAACCCATATCAATAGTATTTTAAAGACCTTACATAGCCATAGTGGCAAGGTAAATATAGTATATGGTAAGTATATTTATTATGGTTTGTAGTTTGAGCCTATGACAGACCAAAGGTTCGTTGATGTATATAAATAATATGATCAGGTTGAGGTTTACCATCTGACTGAATAAAGGTTGAGACAGGGTTTTAAGAGTTTTAATTGGATTCCGCCCTGATTTTGTAAGTTTTTTTTTGCACCTGTTTTACTGAATTACTACAGGTTTATCAGTACTTTGTTGTATGAGGTATGCCACAAAATGCAAAAGATATTATATGATTTTTTTCCCTTATGAATTTGCAGTGGAAAAGAAAAGAGGAGCAGATTATCAGGTCAATAAGAGCAATATTAGGTACTCATACAATATTCTAATTATTCACACTGATTTTTTTCTAAAAACAAACTTTGACTGCCAAAAAATATGATTACAGTAATAAAACTGTATATAAGCTGCTAAGTTTTATTTTCAGCAAAGGACCCACAGAAATCTGTATGTTTATGCCTGACAGCTGGCTTTTCAATTTCAAGCCCTGGTAATCCTAGGTTGACATCATGAGGAATGAGAATAAGCTAAATTAAGAAAAAATGTATAGTCTTACTGGATAATTCCTTTGGTAAATCAGATAAGATGTTACATAAAGATTAAAGTATGTTATTAATTTACAATTTGTATTCAGGAAATTGCTGAAAATGACCATGAACATAAGGAACATAATTAAAAATTAGCTCCTATTAAAATATGTATATATAATTACATATGTGTTTGTGTGATATGCATGCTTGTACGCAGAGTTAATGATAATGTGAAGCAAGTCAAGCAAATTATACCCTGATTTTTAATTAAGATGGACTAAACTGACGTTTGGAGCCATTTAACGCAACATAAAAAATTGTGATGTAGCCTGAGTGATCCAAAGACCAAGAGTAAGTGACTTGTAACAGTATGATAAATATATTTTTAATAACTTTACAACAAGTAACAACGAAAGTCGGCGTTGAAAGCGCAAGGAATATTGGTGTACGACCAATCGCGAGCGAAGTGGAGAGTTATTTTGTACATTCCGCGGGTAATTGTACTATTCGGCTAATTCAAGAGTATTAGGTGTTCTCACACAGGAGTTATACCAGGTGTTACTAAACTACAAATAAAGCCGAAAGGGTGTGAATCTGCTTGTAAAACTGAACAACTTTCCCCAAAGAACATAGGTCGAAAAACGATTTAAAAAAATCGCATTCCTATACAAAATGTAGATGGTCTCCATACAAAATTTACTCGTCTTTTTGTAACACCGTGTATATGTCGCAATAATATATTTTTTATAACTTTTTTTAATATAAGTAACTCAAAATATTTGTTACAGAAGTTTTCTTTATCAGTTCAATTTATTTTATAGTTAACTATTTACTTAACATGTGAAAAGTTATAAAACACATTATGTTTTTAATTTATCTACCTATATTTGTATTACAACCATAAGTATATTTAAATCCAGTGTCTTGTTGCAACGATACAACGAATTAGCTCAATGACTCATGTCACATCCCTTTGATCTTAAGCTTGCAACATTAAAAAAAAATCTACCTTTGCAGCTGTCACTTTAGTCCATCTAATTAAAAATCAGAGTTTAGTTAGTGCTTGCATTCCACTGGCTGGAGTAAAATGCAATTATTTGGTAGGTGGGTAATGTAAATTTGGTAAACAGGACCTCTTACATTATACCTGCATATTATTATACCATGGGTGACCATTCTTAAAATCCCTTGAATGTTACAATTGGTAACCAATACGGTTTGATAGCTATTATTAGCTATTATTAGTAAACAGTAAACAGGGGTTAATGCTGGTTTCACATTTAGCTCAAATTATGTAATTATTAAGAGCAGTGGACTTTAACAGGCTGATATGATGATGATGATGATGTAATTATGTTCTGTTATTAACATAAACTGTGATACTGTTTGTTAATTTAAATAAATAAAAAAATACTGGCTAACATATCAATTAATAATGTACAACTGATTGTGTCTATGGGAGTAAAATCCAAGTTGTTTTAATAAGAACAACACTCACCTAAGAAGCCCAGAACACCAGTAAACCAGTCCAGGATAAACATTTTGACTCTGGAAGAAGGAAATGTTGATTATCTTAATACATCTCGAAGCTAGCACAATGAGCTTGGTGATCAGAAATGACTTGCAAATCTCTTATGCCATATCTGCGTAGCGCCGTCTGGCAAAGGAACAACCAGTTTGCTAGTTATAAAACAGTTCACATGCCATCAGACCATACATATATCAGTTACATACACCCCAAAAACGTAGTAAGATTGCGATATTGAATTGAGTAACATGAATGACAGAACGTCATACTCGTACTTGAACTTTGGGTGATCATTTTGCCAAATCACAAATAAAATACTCACTTATTAAAATTGAACTAGAACAATTAACGCTAAAGGAAGTTTATCACAATGTTTCGCACTTATTAGCAATATGTTACGGCTTTAAAACCGATGATTTTTCTCAATGATGCGAGTGCGATGGAAATATGAATCTGTTGGCAATGACGTACGCGACTTCCGGAAGTTGTCACTTTACTAACGCTAAGAAAGCGTTCAAAATAAATAACTTTATTTTATATTTAACTCTGTTTGCATAACGTCAATATGAAACAAATACTTATACTAAACCAATATTTGATCACTTGTGCCTGAGCATAATAGGTAAATCAAACAAAGATAGTAGGTAAGTATTTTTCAATAAAAACAACATTTTTGTATATCTATGTTAAAATGAACGCGTCCACTCTCCCACTCTTCACAGGGTAAAAAAAACATGATCGTCATCTCATGGCCGCGTTCCGATTTGCGCTGACAGCACTTTGAGTACCCAAAACCGCGTACCGAATCACTCCCTGCGTTCCGAATCGCGCTGACAGCACTTTGAGTACCCAAAACCGCGTACCGAATCACTGTCATTGGGATTACGGCAGCCATTATGACGTCACGGATTGCGTCATGACCGCCGCCATCTTCCGCTAACGGCGACCATGCTCAATTTCAATTCAATATTTATATTTATGGCCTCTGTCAATGGTGACAATTCTGCCAGTGCCGAGGTTGGAGAATACACGTGGAAACAAAAAATGTTCCAGAGCAAAATTCACGTAAGCGTAATGTCAAATTCGATATTGTTTATTTATTTTTAAAAGTTAAATGTTTAATGTTTAAATGTAAAATTAACGTGTCCCTCTTTTTCTTTCTTTTCTTTCTTTGCATCGAATAAAAAAAAAAAAACTTTCTCCCTACCCTTGATAAAATGTAATATGTGATCTTCGTTATTGGCTATGTATAATTTTAATGTCACTTATTTAAGATGTGTTTATGTGCTGTGAAGTGTCACTAATAATAAATAAATAAATAAAATAAAAAGATCTGTTCAATTTTGACACGGGATTTCACTTAAGTCCTTTATCATCATCACTTACTTACTTACTACCAAGTATAAGGAAACATCCTTGCCCTAAATGTGATATTTTGATGTCATGTATTCAATTATAAATATTGTATTAGTTCATCAATATTCTTTGCATTATTTAATTGTATGCTACAAAAATAAATATTTTATCCAAATATGTTTTTTTAAATTCCATATCTGGCCACCCAGCTTACTATACAAAATACATGAATGAATGAGCATGAATGATAAAGGTCATATAACCTTCTACAGTCAAGAAAATATTCTACTTGGCGATAGATGGCGTTGCTATTGCCAAACTTTCTCGAAGGAATAAATTACGAGCATTAAAAATTGCATTAAAAAAATACATACGAGTGGAGTTATGTCTTTTTTTCGTAAGATATAGTTTACTCGTACTGTTGCACGATACAACACAGCACATAATTTTTGCGTCACTAATTTCAATTAAAATGGTTGTAATCAAACCAAGTGTGATAGTATTTAGAATCTCCTTGGATGTTATTTGGTCTTTGCTCTATAGCTGTTAGTGTCATTATTATTGTCAATATCTTTCTAGTTCAATAAACCCTTACATTCTGGGATTATGTTATTCTGTTCAATTTATTGAACTAGAAAAGGAAAAATGGATAAATATTTCAGACCAGAATGGTTTGAAGAAAATCCAACATCCGAAAACGATCTGTCCCCTCAGTGGACGCATTGGAGAAAAACGTTTGAGAATTTTCTTAATGTCATTTCAACTAAGGAAAATCCCGTAACTCCAGAAGTAAAGCACCAACTACTTATAAACCACATATCTCCAACGCTATATACACTTATCGAAGGATGCAAGAGTTACGAAACAGCTATCCAGAAGCTGGGTGAGCTTTTTATAAAACCTGTTAACGAAATTTACTCTAGACATCGTCTAATGAAAAGATTACATTAGTCGGGAGAATCAGTACATCAGTACCTGCAAGCACTTAAAATCTTATCAAAAGAATGTAATTTCAAGCAAGTGACTGCCGAACAAAATGAGGACGATTATGTAAGAGACGCGCTTATTGGCGGTCTTATATCTCCAGCGATTCGTCAAAGACTCCTTGAAAATCGAAGTTTCACTCTAGATACTGCTTACGAACAAGCACGTTCATTGGAATGGAACTAGCACAAGTGCATAATGAAACCTATCGAAAAGAGATCATTCCCATCATCAATTCTGTTACCACTGCCAAGTCAAGTATTGAAGTCGGTAATACTAACTCTGATGATGTCATGGCCGTAACTCGTAATGCTTCATCAACATCGACTGTACAAGAGATGTGTTACTTTTGCGGTTATAATCGCCACCCTAGGCGAAACTGTCCTGCTGCTGAAAGTACTTGCCTATCCTGTGGTAAGAGAGGACACTTTGCTAAAGTCTGTAAGAATAGAACTCGGCCACAAACCGCTGCTATATCAACTGGTGAAACCTTATCTAGTATCACGTCTGCCGCTGCTAATGATTTGGGTAAAGCTACCGTACAGGTAATTATTAATAACAATATACTAGTCCGAGCATTAATAGATACAGGCAGTACTGCCAGTTTTATAGATAGAAAAATTGTTGATTATTATAAGCTGCTCAAAGTACCACATGAGCAAAAGATAACGATGGCTAAGTCTAATTTGGTCTCTCGTGTCACGGATCTCTGTCCCTTAACTCTGGAACTACAAAATCAGAAGCTTAACGTTAATTTGTTGATTATGGATGGACTCTGTTCAGATGTCATACTGGGTCATGACGTTCTTAGTAAACATGAGGCTCTAGAAATGAATTTTGGTGGAAGTAAGCCTTCTCTTAAAATATGTGCTGTGTCACAGGCAAACGTTGAACCTGTCAGTCTATTTGGTAATCTACTGCCATTCGATAAACCTATTGCAATTAAGTCAAGAAGGCATGCTGAAGCCGATTCGAAATATATAGAAGAAGAGATAGAAAAACTATTGTCAGAAGGTGTTATCGAACCGAGTCAATCACCATGGAGAGCACAAACTCTAGTCACATCGAGCGAACACCATAGGAAAAGAATGGTGATAGACTACTCACAAACTATTAATAGATATACGCAATTGGACGCATTTCCTTTACCTCTTATAGACAAAGTTGTAGCTAAAGTAGCTAAATATAAAATTTTCAGTATAATTGATTAGAAAAGTGCCTATCATCAATTCCCAATCAAGGAAGAGGATAAACCGTATACAGCTTTTGAAGCATGTGGAAATTTGTATCAATTCCGAAGAATTCCATTTGGAGTGACAAATGGCGTAGCAGCTTTTCAACGATCAATTAAAAGGATCATAGAGAACGAGAAATTAGATGGCGTTTATGCCTATTTGGATGACATAACGATCTGTGGAACCGATCAAGTCGATCATGATTCTAAGTTACAAAGATTTAAAGTTGTAGCATCAAAATATAATCTGACACTTAACATGGGCAAGAGTGAGTTCTCTAGAAGGAAGATTAATCTATTGGGATACAATATTTGTAATGGAGTTATCAAGCCGGATCCTGACCGTTTGAAGTCCAGTCCCTACTAATTCTAATATTTTGAAGAGGGTTCTGGGAATGTTTGCTCATTATGCAAAGTGGATAAAGAACTTTTCACATAAAATACATTCTGTTGTCAATATAGAATCTTTTCCTATGCCAGAGGAAGCAGTTAATGCATTTCAATAGATCAAATCTGAAATAGCAAAAGCGGCTATCAATATCATTGATAACAAAATACCATTAACAGTAGAAACTGATGCATCTGATTATGCTATAGCAGCAACTTTATCACAAGATGGTAGACCAGTCGCTTTTTTCTCAAGAACTTTATCAGTCCATGAAAAGAATCAATCTGCAATAGAAAAGGAAGCCGCAGCGATTGTAGAAAGTTTAAGGAAATGGAGGCAGTTGTTGATTGGACGAAATTTTAAATTAATAACTGATCAGAGATCTGTGTCTTTCATGTTCGATCAGAAACACAAACATACGAAAATCAAGAATGATAAAATACAACGCTGGAGGCTAGAATTATCAAGCTTTAATTTTGATATAGTATACAGACCAGGAAGGGAGAATATTGTGGCAGATGCGCTTTCAATAACGTGATTGCATCAACTTCATTAAATTTGAATGACCTAGTTCAATTACATAAGAATCTTTGTCACCCAGGAGTCACACGTATGATTCATTGGGTACGCTCTAAGAGTCTGCCGTATTCCGTTGAAGAAGTGAGGCGTATCACAGCCGCATGCCCAATCTGTGCTGAAGTTAAGCCTAGATTTATAAGGTCATTTGGCACTTTGATTAAAGCAACAGCTCCTTTCGAAAGACTCTCAATGGATTTTAAGGGTCCACTACCAAGTCGTAGTCGGAACAGATACATACTAACAATAGTTGACGAGTTTTCCAGATTTCCATTTGCTATCCCCTGCTCGGATTTAAGTTCTGCTACAGTTAAAGCGAAATTAACATATTTATTCTCGATTTTTGGCATGCCAACATATATTCATTCTGATCGGGGTTAAAAATCTACGGAATTAAAGAATTTTCTGCACAAAATGGGAATAGCTACTAGCTATACTACCCCGTATAATCCACAAGGGAACGGTCAAACGGAAAGATACAACGGTATTATATGGAAAGCTATTCAATTAGCTGAACACAGAATTTACCGATTAGAGATTGGGAGTGCGTGATAGATCAGGCGTTACATTCAATTCGATCTCTGCTCTGCACATCGACTGGATGCACTCCACACGAAAGAATGTTTTCGCATGCGAGGAGATCATCAAATGGTCAATCGATGCCCACTTGTATATCGGAAGGTAGTAAGGCTCTTTTAAGGAATAACAACAGATCAACGAAATATGACCCCATAGTTGAGGAAGTGGAGCTGATAGAGGTAATTCCACTCCATTCTCATGTACGACTGTCAACTGGTAGAGATATGGTAGTGTCAAACAGACACTTGGCTTCACCGGCAGAATCACATCAGACTGTGTTGCCCGAACCTTGTGATTCTATGCCAGACCCTGAAGAGCCCACACCACTTGAAGCTGATGAAAGTCCTTTGTCCGATTCTGTGCAGACTGAGCAATTCCAACCTGAACGTTCATTGCGTCGATCAATCAGAGAGCGTCGTGCGCCACGTTATTTGGAGGATTATGTGCAAGACTGATGCCGGGGAGAATGTGATAGTATTTAGAATCTCCTTGGATGTTATCTGGTCTTTGCTCTATAGCTGTAAGTGTCATTATTATTGTCAATATCTTTCTAGTTCAATAAACCCTTACATTCTGGGATTATGTTATTCTGTTCACCAAGTATCCATAAAATCCAAAGTAACACTGACAGAAGCGACGCCTGGTGGTTAATAGCTAGTAGTAAGATAAGAGTACCACTCACGGAGACAAATACAAAGAGGAGCTGCCCTAAGACGTTTTCTATATGATAGCGGGGGTCGCCATTGGGAGGGGGTGCGGGGAGATGAAGTTCTGCTAACCATCTAGCGGTCAATAGCAAAACTAGTTTTGCAGCTAGACACTAATGAACCGTACTTAATTTCGCTATTACACACAAGATGATTCTGTTCGTTAGTTCGTTACGCTGTATAATGTTGCCAGGCAAGTGAAAAAAACAAAAAATTCAGACCATTTTTTTAAAATTGACCTCTCTTCTTTTTTGTATTATGTACTCGTTTACCTTATAATATGAGCAATTGTGATATACAGGATGGCTCGATGGGTCAGTATGGGTAACTCTGAAACTATAAGACATAAAAAGATCTGATAAGAAGATCTCTTAATTATCCTGTAAATTTAAGTGTGCAATAAATATATATATATTCTTTATTGCACACTTAAATTTACAGGATAATTAATATATATATATATATTATATAAAAAGATCTGTTCAATTTTGACACGGGATTCATCATCACTTACTTACTACCAAGTATAAGGAAACATCCTTGCCCAAAATGTGATATTTTGATGTCATGTATTCAATTATAAATATTGAATAAGTTCATCAATATTATCTGCATTATTTAATTGTATGCTACAAAAATAAATATTTTATACAAATATATTTTTTTAGATTCCATATCTGGCCACCCAGCTTACTATACAAAATACATGAATGAATGAGCCGGAATGAAACAGGTCATATAACCTTCTACAGTCAATAAGTTATTCTACTTGGCGATAGATGGCGTTGCACTTTCTCGAAGGAATAAGTTACGAGCATTAAAAATTGCATTAAAAAAATATATACGAGTGGAATTATGTCTTTTTTTCGTTAGAAATAGTTGTATTACTCGTACTGTTGCACGATACAACACAGCATATAATTTTTGCGTCACTAATTTCAATTAAAATGGTTGTAATCAAAACAAGTCATATTCGTGTCGTATCCATAAAATTCAAAGTAACACTGACAGAAGCGACGCCTGGTAGTTAATAGCTAGTAGTAAGAGTACTTAGTCCGCTATGAGACGGGACTAAGTTGCTTGTGGCACCTCCTCTTTGTATTTGTCTCCGTGGTACCGCTATGCCCACAGAGAACCTTTTAATAATACAGGCTATGCCCCGGGTCTAAGTTGCTTGTGGCACCTCCGAAAAAAAAAGGCGGGAACCTTCGAATTGAATAGGCGCGCTCTTATAAAATTATTTTTGAAAATTATTTTTCACTATTAATTTCGCTATTTTATCTTGTATTTTTGTAAATAGTTGTATATATTTTGCTTTAATTTAGTGTGTATAAAGTTTTAACTCTTCCCCATCATGGGGAAGAGTAATAAAAAACGGCATAAAGTCCGGGATAGATCAGCAGGCCAAGAACGGGACAGATCACCGGTAAATGATGCACTTACGGTATCGGAATCTTCGGACTCCGATCTTGAAGAGAGAAGAAAGAGAACGTTGCCAACATCAAATATGCAGCACACTGAAAATGACTCCGATAAGTACAAGCTCTATAAGGTGCCAGGGTACTCTAGAAAGTACCCTGATAATTCTAATAAGTCCGATTATATCGTTTTTATATCGCGAGTAGAGGAGAACAGACCTTTCTCAGACAAGGACCGCTTGGCTTTGTCGAAAGCTTTGAGGGACCACTGCGTCTCGGGTGTTATGCACCTGAGGCCAGTTAACAGATACAAAGTAAGCATTACATTTGATTTATCGAACAATGCCAATGTCTTCATACAAAACGAGAAATTACTAAAAGCGCTTTCCTTGAAAGCATCAATTCCTGCAGGCGACACAGAGGTCACGGGGGTTCTTACTTCCGTCCCTCTAGAACTTTCAAATAAAAACATTTTCGCACTAATAGGAAGTTCAAGGAATGTAATCCAAGTTCGACGTTTCATGCGACGGGTGAGAGGCGAAGGGGGTGAGGTGAGCTTTCAGCCTACTCAGACTGTAGCTGTTACCTTTGCCTCCACTCAGCTCCCTGAGTATGTCTATCTCGATTCTTGGCGTCATGAGGTGAAAATATACATACCACCTGTAAAGCAGTGCCTTAAATGCTTACGCTACGGTCATATTGCCAAGTTCTGCAGGAATGATGAGGTATGTTCCATTTGTACATTAAAACATAATTTCAAAAACTGCACTGCAGATAGAACAAAACCCAAATGCGCAAATTGTAATGGTGAGCATGTTGCTATTTCATCTTCATGCCCAATCAAAAAAGCCAAAATCGAAGAAAATAAAATTAAGTCACATTCAGTGCAGTATTCCGATTTGTTCAACGAAGCTTCCTTCCCTCATTTAGCATCCAAATCCATCGAAACACAAATTAATAATCTTACAAAATCAGATACTTTCATAAATTTAATTCTTGAGACCATTACAAATATATTAACAAATAAAAGCAAAGACAACAATACACCTATTAATTCAGCATCAATTCGAGCAACATTAAAACAAACGTTAAGCAAAACATCCCCTCTTCTTAAATAATGGATTTATTAAACATTGTTCAGTGGAACGCACAAAGTTTAGTAAGCAATAGGTTGAATCTCACACATTTTTTAAATGAAAACAACATACATATTGCACTGATTTCAGAAACTTGGTTAAAACCGAATATTCGTTTGAATATTAGGGGATACCAAGTGGAAAGAAATGATTGTGGTAATAAACATAATGGAGTTGCCATTTTAATCCACAACAGCATAACTTATTCTAAAATAAATACATATTATGATAATTCCTTACAAAATATTTGTGTCAGAATCAAAATAAATGGAAAAGAAATTAGTATAGTTAGTTTTTACAGTCCTTCCAATTGCAGTCCTGCTTTTGATAAATTTAAATTTGATTCCTTAATAAAGTCGATTCCGGAACCGATGATCTTCGCTGGCGATTTTAACGCGCATCATACATCTTGGGGATGTGTTGATACTCAACCACGCGGAAGGGATGTTTTAGACGTTATTGACGATAATGATGTAGTTCTTCTTAACGATGGTCAGGCGACGACAGTAGGTTCGATGTCTTGGCGTCCTAATGCTTTAGATCTAACATTGGCATCAACTACTTTGGCTTCCTTTTGTGATTGGTCTATACATGAAGATCCCCTTGGCAGTTATCACCTTCCTGTAATCATTAAGGTTGTTGTTAGTAATAGAACATTTTCTAACGAAACTAATTGCTCTGGCGCTAACATGCATCTCCCCATCTATCCTAAATATAAACAGGTGGATTGGAAAATGTTTGTCGAAAATTTCGTATCTTTGTTGGCAGTTTTTAGGATAGATTCTTATACACCTTTAGACGCATATAAAACTTTTTGTGATCTCATAAAAATAGCAGTAGAAAAATCGATTCCTAACATTTCTTCAAATAGTAGTGACTATCGTTCTTGTCATAGGAAGTCTAGGCTTAGACCTAACCTCCCTTGGTGGAATGACAAATGTACAGAAGCTGTATTGAAGTCCAAAGAAGCTTATTTGAATTTTAAATATCATCCTTGTGAGGAAAATTATTTGGAATTCAAAAGGCTTCAAGCTCTCAAAAAACTTACCTTAAAGATTGAACGCAATAGTAGTTGGGTTGCTCTTTGTAATTCTTTTAATCGTTGTACTCCTCTATCTGTAATTTGGAAATTTGTGCGCAAGTTTAATAAATCTTATGTACCTAATAATAAAAATGATGATAGCTGGATTTCAGCTTTTTTAAATAAATATACTCCTGATTTTGTTTGCAATAAACCAGACATTAGTCATAATCTAAATATGAATTCAAATAATAGTTTCCTTTTAAAACCATTTTCCATGCAGGAACTAAAGTCAGCAATATTTTCAAGAAGAGATACAGCATTTGGTCTAGATGGCATTCCATATATTGTTTTTAAGAAAATGAATGATGAGTGTCTTAGTATTTTCTTAAGAATTATTAATCAGCTCTGGTTAAATAACGAAATCCCATCTAACTGGAAAGAGGACTGTCTAGTTCCCATTTTGAAACCAGAAAAACCTAAATCTGATCCGAATTCATATAGACCAATAAGTTTTTGAACAACTTTTAAAACAACGTTTGGAATTTTTTATTGAACAAAATGGTTTGTTACCTTCTAATCAATATGGGTTTCGACGAGGTCGTTCTTCACGTGAAAGTATTTGCCAGTTACACTTAGATATTTTCAGATCTATAAGTAGTAATCAGTATCTTTTATCTGTCTTTTTTGATATTTCTGGTGCCTTTAATAATGTTAATTTAAGTGTTCTTTGTAGTGAATTGATGTCCATTGGATTGCCAGGAAAACTAGTAGACTGGATATATACATTTCTATCTGAAAGAAATTTATTTGTTAAATATAATAATCACTTATATGGTGCAAGATTATCTTCTTTAGGAGTCTGTCAGGGGGGAATACTGTCTCCTTTGTTGTTTATTTTGTACATAAGACGTCTAAACATTATCTTGGGTTCATCAGTTAAGAACTTGCAGTTTGCTGATGATCTAGCTGTTTATGCGTCAGGGGATGATTTAGCTGTGGTGGCTGATTCAATCAATGATGCATTGGCAGCCTTGGGTCAGTATTTTGCTCATCTTAATCTAGATGTAAATCCCACTAAGTCTAAAGTAGTATTTTTTGGCCGAAAGAGTGTTGTTTTACCTGTTGTTTGCTATAGGGGGGTTCCACTTCCTGTTTCATATGATGTTAGATTTTTGGGAGTGATCTTTACTCAAAACCTTTCTTGGGGAAAATATATTGATAAAATAATTGCTCGTGCAAATAAAGCATTCAATATATTAAAATCATTATCTGCCACTTATTGGGGTGCAGATCCCAAGGTTTTATTAACTCTGTATAAGTCTCTTGTTCGAAGTCATTTCGAATATGGTTTCTTCTGTTATTCAGATGATCCTAAAATTGTAAATAAATTAGAATTAGTGCAAAACAAATGCATGCGTCTTATTACAGGTGCTTTTAAGTCTACTCCAATTGGCGCACTACAAATAGAATGTAAGCTTCCTCCAATAAGTATTAGATTGTCATACCTTAGGGAAAGGTTTATTCTTAAATTATATTACATTTCCAATAACACTCTCCTAAAGAACTTAATAAATGCTAGCATTGAGTTACGTCGGCGATCTATTTACATACTACAAGAATTGTCTTCCACAACCACATTGCTTCAAAATTTAAATATTTACCATGTAAATTCAACTTTGCCTTGTTATCAAGGATTGTTTATTAGCAAATTTCCTAAAATGAATATTGTCATTGACCATAATTTAACAACCAAAGAAGATGTTAGATTTAAACTGTTAGAATGGCATGATCACAGGTTCATTTATACTGATGGATCTAAAAATCATGATTCTGTGTCTTTTGCTATTTTTGATGAAGCTCGAAACCTAGGTCATGGTCATAAAATTGATAGTCTTGCTAGTGTCTTTACAGCTGAAGCTGCAGGTATTCTCTTTGCTCTGAAACACATCAAAAGTTACAATGCATTATATACTCATTGGGTGGTTGCTAGTGACAGCATGAGCGTTCTTAAAAATCTGCAGAATAATAAATTAAATGCCAATACAAATTATATTATTTACAAAATTAAGGAATTGTGGACAGAGCTTATTGAATTGAATATTCAAGTTGTTTTTGTGTGGGTTCCTTCGCATATTGGGGTTGTAGGAAATGAAAAAGCTGACTATTTAGCAAAATCAATTGTAAATTTTGTAACTATAGATAATGATTTCCTTGATACTATATCTCTGCCATTCACAGATGTTGTAAGATTACTAAAACAGCGCATGTGCGAGAAATGGGGGAGGCACTGGTATCATTGTACTGAGATTCAAAATAAAGGTTGCTGGTA
The DNA here is from genome assembly GCA_951230895.1 of Carpatolechia fugitivella. Taxonomy (NCBI): domain Eukaryota; kingdom Metazoa; phylum Arthropoda; class Insecta; order Lepidoptera; family Gelechiidae; genus Carpatolechia; species Carpatolechia fugitivella. The sequence goes on along the minus strand of OX579648.1, from coordinate 7,858,191 downwards.
TGCTTCATTAGATATTCAAGTTGACAGTTCACCTTGGTTTTCTAAAAACCACTCTTATGTAAATAAAAAATTTTATTCAACCATTTGTAGGTTGCGTTTTGGTCATTGTCGTTTAAATTTTCACCTACATCGTTTAAAATTGTCCAACTCTTCGCAATGTAATCATTGTGATACTCAGGAAATACAAACCTTAAATCACATTTTCTTTGATTGCCCATCCTTCGGTATTCAGCGCCTAGTGCTGATGGATGAGCTTTTACGAATTTATGGCACAGGCAATTTGGTCCCGCATTGTATAAAGGAAATTTTAAAATGTCCTCTGTCTTATATGGCCTTGTATAAATTTGTTACCTTTTCTGTGGGCAATATATGAATCAAAGAGTGTATGAATATTGATTATAACTAATGTGTAAATAAGTTTTCAGTTAAACATCAAAAAGCGATTGTTTCTTTGTAAATACAAAATAAATATGTAAGTCAGAGAGAATGATGCATGAATGATGTGCACACACAGAACAAAAAAAAAAGGACTCGGATACAGCGATTGATACCTACTGGATTTGGAAAACATACTCGAGAAGAGATTTGAAAATTACGACATTATAAAGAATTATAATACTAATGAAATGACATATACCCTGGATTTTCCCTAAGAATATATGAAAAAACTGAAGACGTATACCTTGGATTTGTACTCAAGATAACAGGAGACAGAAGACGTATTACCCGGACTTGCACTCAAGAATATATTATAATACTAAAGACTTATACCTCGGATTTTCACTCAAGCAAAGATTTATGACTAAAGACAAGGCAGCATGGTCATTGACCTTAGCCTGTTCGAAAGAACGAACAAAAAAAAAAAAAAAATTGTGGCACCTCCTCTTTGTATTTGTCTCCGTGGTGGGTAATGGACACCGTCAATGTATATATGTCAATGTATTCTAAAGTCGCGAGAATGCAAAGCCGTACAACTAACTAACTAATAGGACGGTTATTTCAGTCCATAAAATTTACGTACATTGTTGTCACCCTATCTTAAAGATCTCATACAAATTGTATCATGAATTGTATCGTAAGCACTGCATTGATTAATTTCAGATAAAGCTAGATTCTCAGTGACGGAAATTATTTTTATTTTTAATGGTTTTACAACATTCCAAAATTCACGTAACGTGACAGTTTTAATCATGGGTCACACAGTATGACGGGTCGAAGTTTTGTTTTTAAGAATAAAGAAATAAGACTAAGGATACATTTCATTCATTTATTTCATTAATTCAGCGGAGATTTAAAAATAACCTGTGGCATATATAACTATGTAAGACTGTTTGTTTCTTAATAAATAAATAATAAATAAACTCATTCATTTCATTGTTTATTTGTGATTTTTCTTTTGATATGTTGCTACGCAAACGGATTTCAAGTGTTATATACTGTCACATATCAAACGTGAGCGTGACGCTGCTAGATTGCTTCGTTTGGGTTCAAATGGTATAAATTGTCAAAATATTGACAAATGAATTTTGATACACACGGTTTCGTATGTGCCATGTTCAAACAATGATTTCGTGTTCCCTGTATTATTAAAAGGTTCTCTGTGATTTCGTGGGATCTGTTCTGTTTTTTATGTTGTTCGAGTGTTAAATCAAATTTATTTTTGCATCACTGAGCAATAGGGTAGTGAAACTGAACTTTCGTAAGCTAGGTTTTGTTATTTTCAGCATCCATGATCTTAAGAGTCATTTCGTGTGTACCATGTTCAAACGTCAATCACTCTTAAGCTGGTGCGTCACGTTTTGTCTGAATACCAAAATAAAAAATTGTATATCCGCCACTGGTGTCAATTCCCGCAGCGAAACTAAATTTAATCTTATTCTTTTCACTTTCTGACCCACGACGATGAAAAATGACAGGAGATTGTCAACCATTGTAAGCGCCAAATTTTATAGCGCAAATGTCAAGTTTTGACGTGTGCGATGTAATTTTAAACGGCTTGTTTTAGGATCCTGCTTAAAATTGACGTTTGAGACATAAAATTTGACGTTCAAAAGAGCCGACAATCTCCCGGCCTTTTTCATGGTCGTGGGTCAGAAAGTGACAAGACTAATTATACAATTTAAATTTAGTTTCGCTGCGGGAATTGACACCACTGACGAAATTTATAGCTTACAAGCCAGAAGCAAGCCAGAAGAAGCTAGGCACATACTGGTGACGATCATAAAAATTTGAGCGTTTGACATAAAAAACTATGTTGCCAGACAAAGAAATTACCCGAAGAAGGGGTATGAATCTTTCTTTACCCCTTGAAACCAAGACAGGTCAAATTGATCTGATCAGTTTGTATGATATTTTTTTCTCATTCAGAAATCTGTTAAATTTCATGAGCTAAACCCAAACTACAGAGTATTTAATTTGGAATAAATATATGTGCGCTAATATTTATGGTACCTATATAAGTAAACTTTAGCCAGAACATTTTAATTAACTTCCTTGAGTGTTTGAAATATCAAGTTCAGCCCAAATTGTGGGACTTAACTACATCAATTTACAGGTCGGAGTCTATTTTATTTATTAAGGAATATTTAAATAAATAGTCTACGACAAATACAAAATACGTATAAATAAAAGTAATAACTTAGCGAGTGTCACAGCCCCGCGCATGATATTGAGATTTGTTTGCGACAGACGAGTAGCGTTTCAATTTGTTAAAGGCTTTATATTTTTTTATACATAGGTATATATTTTTTTACTTTGAGGAATTTTTTTGCAAGCTCCTGGCAATATTAATGCTCGGTATTCTTTTTCTTTCTAGTTTTTGACAGCTTTCAAAGCTAAGGTATTTTTAATGTTTTAGTGAATTTTGTGCTGTAATTTAATGATATTCTGTGAAATACTTATGAAATCGAATCGAATGATATTCACTTTGTGTGCCATTTTAATTACGCACCAAACTGTTCGAGGATTACTTTGATTTTTAAAGGTTAGAAAGTGCTCAAACAGTGTTTTCGTTTTCAGGCTGAACCATGGCCCCGAGGAAAAACAAAGTAGCGAAAGAAGAGGTGCAGGTGACTCTTGGCCCTCAGCATTTAGTGGGCGAGATCGTATTTGGTGTGGCTCACATTTTCGCCTCCTTCAATGACACATTCGTGCACGTTACTGACTTATCAGGTCGGGAAACCATTGCCCGGGTTACTGGAGGTATGAAGGTGAAGGCCGACCGTGATGAAGCTTCTCCTTATGCCGCTATGTTGGCCGCACAGGTATGTTGTGATTGTTATAGTTGTTTATAAGTACTATGTAAGTTAGAGCAATGCATTTTGAGGTTATGTTCGGCCCCGTAGCGTAGTGGCTGCCTACCTTATCTGCCTACGAAGCATAGGGTCGCGGATTCGAATCCCGCACAGAGCAAAAATTTGAGCACTGGTTTGCCTTGTGTATCTATTTAAGTATCTATGCATTGTTTGTTTAAGTACCTCTTTATCCTAATCTGGGCTGTTGGTATTCTGATTAAATTAAAAGAATAAAAAATAAAAATTGTTATGACTGCATACTTAAAATATGCCTCGCGTCGCAATATACTGAGTTAGGGCCCATTGAGGGGTGCAGTATATTGGCGATAGCTAGCATATCTTTTGCTGCCTCTATTTTATACTTTCTATTGGCTTTGTTGTTCTTGTACTGTATTATTGAATAAACATGTTATGTATTCTATTTACTCAAGTAATGTATATCAGCTGTCCGATACCTATAGTACAAGTTTTGCTTATGGGGATCAGATGGCTGTGCAAGTTGTCTACACATTTTAGTAAAAAAATACTGTAGGTAACCTTTGTTTTGCCATCACAATACATTAATAATTTATTAAAGAGGGTTGTGTAGTCAAAGGTGTCGATTCGGCATACGCCCAACTAAACTAAGTCACTTTCTATCAATTTTAAATGAAAAGAGACCGAAGATCATTGGTTTTGTTTTTGTTTTTGCCAGCCTCTGTATTTCCGAATGCATATAACCGTAACCTCATCAAAGTGCGAGTGAGTAAACTCGCTCCAGTGTAGGCCTCATCTCTCCTTCGGGCTAGATGGAGGTCAAGAGTTTAATCTCAAACAAATTTTTTAATCTTAAACATCAACAAAAGTGAGCAACAGTAATTTCTCCACATAGTAACTGAAGCTGTTCACATAACTCTTTTTGTTGTTAAATAAAGTTATGTACAATCCAACCTTTATGGTACGGTACATTTGGCTATAGTTCTACAGATTTGTCATTTCTGTTTTATATTAATCTAAGAATCATTCGTGCCACGCCGATAACGATGTTTACTAATACATTAAAGACATGTTATGAGCTGTTGATGATGATGTTATTATTTTATCTTCAGGATGTTATGAGCTGTTGATGATGATGTTATTATTTTATCTTCAGGATGTTGCTGAAAAATGCAAGCTCCTTGGCATCACAGCTCTACACATCAAATTGCGTGCCACTGGAGGCAACAAGACTAAGACTCCAGGACCTGGTGCCCAATCTGCCCTCAGGGCCCTAGCTCGTTCCAGCATGAAGATTGGCCGCATCGAGGATGTCACCCCTGTACCCTCAGACTCCACTCGCAGGAAGGGTGGACGACGTGGTCGCAGGCTGTAATCTGTTAGTTATAAGTTACTGTAGACTAATAAAAAGTTTATGGTACTGATTTGTTTTACTATCAAGAATAACCATCCAACCAGCTCAGCTCTTCAAAAATTCACAACCCATGAAACTGAACAAATTTTGTTCCAGAATGCAAAAATTTTACTTCATACACAAAAACTGATCAGCTAACACAGCGCACGCACAGTCAATAAGTATGAAAATCACAAAAAAAAAAAAATTTTCAATACAACTTGAAAATTTTACTTACGAAGGCAGTAAACTGTGCGGTAAATGCGTTTTACCGTACTAGTGCGATTTCCATTACAATTTACAATTTTTTCTTAATTTCTACGGTCTCAATTGTTATTCAGCCAGGATTATTTCAATAATAAAAAATAATTGAATTGATTCTTACAAAGAGAAACTAATTAGTATTTTTTTATTTCAACAAATTGTAACAAGAATATTACCAGCGCGAGAGCCTTTGCTCCATAATTATGTTAATTTTATGTTTACAAGGGAAAGAAACCTCAAAACAATAATAATAGTTGTTTAGAGGTTGGCTTTAATAAAATTTTAATTTTGTTGCTTAATCATCGTGATTAACCCTGCGTTCCGAGATGCGCTGAAATCGATTAAATCACATACACTAATTAAATGAATTAATGACTGCCGCGGCTGTTTATCTCGATGAACAATGAACGATGCCCGATGTAAGCGAACGGACGGATTTGACTTTCAGCACGTGGCGATGTGCAAACCGCACCATAAGATGAAACGTCAAAATTAGAAAAGCAAAAAAGTGAACCATCTAATATCGGCCTCTGCTTCTAGGCGGTTTATCAAGCAAGATGAAACCGCTGCAACCCCATGGTCCACCTTTTGGTCTACCTGGTGGGCCACACATATCTAATATCGGCTTAACTCTGCTTCTAGGCGGCTTATCAAGCAAGATGATATTATTATATGTGACTCAGGCTGGCTGGACAATTCTTCCAAATGAGCCACGTTTAAGTAGGTCAATACACAATTTTAGGTGACGGCTAATCACCCTTATTTCAGTTTATGTGACGCTAGAGAACCAGAGATAATCGAACGCAAACGTGTCCAGCCAGCTTGAAAACCGCTTTTCGCATGGTCTCTCAATCTCCGAACAGAAGGGATTCTTGCTTTTACCAAGTTTTTATCGATTTCTCGTAAACGCTTTTATGTGACGCCATGAAACAAACGCTATGACTGTCACAAATTCCGTCACTAAATGCTAGTAAAAGAACCTTTTTCGAAAACTCTTTCGCTGTCTAGATTCAGAGATGCCAGCCAGAAGTTTAATACGTAAGTTCAGGCTGGCTGGCCACGCTTTTCGTTGTTTTTTAGCTAAATGGCTATACGTATCTCAAAAATTTCAACTGGATGCCTGTCACAATTTTAGGTGACGCCGTATTAATAAGCAAGAAATAGAATCCCTTCTATTCGGAGATTGAGATAAGACCATGCGAAAAGCGGTTTTCAAGCTGGCTGGACACGTTTGCGTTCGATTATCTCGGGTTCTCTAGCGTCACATAAACTGAAATAAGTGTGATTAGCCGTCACCTAAAATTGTGTATTGACCTACTTAAACGTGGCTCATTTGGAAGAATTGTCCAGCCAGCCTGAGTCACATCCGTAAGAGCGTCGAATAAACGTAAGCACATAGGAATTCGAAAACATTGGTACGTGGTGAGGATTGAACCCGCGTCCCCCGGACGGGAGACATCGGCCCTAGCCACTAGACCACCGACGGGATATAGAAAAAGAAATGGTTTTTATGGTGTTAAATTATATTGTATATTATATTAACATATTTCTGATGAAGGTAAAATAAATAACAACTATTATTATATTAAGGTACTATGTTTTTCTATTTTAATATTTTTAACTCTCAAGACTTGATAGATTTAATTCTATTGATGATACAAATTGTGATATCATATATATTGCACTGGAGGGTGTAAGACCCTAAATCTTACACGTTTTAATACAATACATATTTTATTTTTATATAATAGACATAAATGAAAAGTCTGAAATACCTAAATAATTTTTATTCGACATATCACACAAAAATTGCTTTGTTTCTGTCGCTATTCCTGTTTCCATTTTTATATGGCTTTTTAATAGGTATTCATAATTTTGGTTTCGACAAGTCTTGAAGATTGAACCAATGGAATATGGATACAGAAATTTGTGATGGAAACGTGCGCATTGACTCTAGGCCTAATTCATTTGAGATCAATACATCTTCAGCGAGGCGCTCCAAGAACGCCGATTTTACCCTCCCCCTTCATTACTTTACACATTTACCTCTATTTTAATAAAGCTTTTCTATGTTTATGTCTTTTTAAATACATCATAATTAAGTAGTTATTTATTTGTTATTTTTGTTATTTTTTTTTATTAGCTAGACTTATAAGTCTCAAGAACAGAGATAAAAATAAACTTTATAAGTATCACAAATTAAATCATGATGCACGCACATTCTTATAATTAAACTAATTTTGTAACAGAAAAGTCTTCAATAGGAATATTTATAATTTAAAACTGATAGACAGCGCCGCGCCATAATTGAAAATAATAATTATAAATAAATTTAACTCTGTAAAAATAGAACTCTCCGATATATTATGGCAAGCACCTGAGGTACTAAAATAAAACCTTATGCTAAGAGATGGGTGCCACTCCCTAGACCATCAGATAAAAAAGGCTTTATCAAAGGGTTCTCAGAACTTATTGTAACAAGGACCACACAGTTTTTTGGTTGTATGGAGGTTATAGGTGGTTCAAGGTGTACCTGACAGATTAGTTTTATGAAGTTGGGAGAACCCATTGTTATATAATACAGTTACACAAATAAGATTGCGGGGACTTGGTTACAGGACATGGTAGACTCCAACGATACAGTACATGACGCATACCTTGCGGAAGACCGGCCTCTGGTGTTGACAATGGCTATTAACCAACGCAGACTGACTATAAACGCTAGCGCCACTTCGATAAAAATAATATCTCAGAGAAAACACAATATCTTTATAAAAAGTTGGACGACAAAGACATGTTGTAAAGGTGAATATATGAATAAATTCAATAAAATATGTTTAAAAATAAATACTTACTAACAGATAGCAACAGTGCTAAAAACGATGCAATTTTTCTCTTAGTTCTCTTACTGAGTTTAAAAATTAGGGATCGATTAATTCTAAATATTTATAAGATCTAATCTATCTACCCACACAATAATTTTGAAGTTTTTATTTTATATTTTTATTGTGTTTTATCGAGTTACAGTTTTTTATCGAAATAGTGGTTGCGTATCTCTAAAGCCTGAATATTTTGGGTCTCTGTCGCCGCGCTTGTCACATTTGTATGAGTTATTGATGAAGCAGTGGCGGAAGACGCATCAGGCGACCGTCGCCGTCGGGCCGCTGCTGTGGGGACGAAGTTGACAGCGCGTCACAAGTTCCGAATGCCACCAGGGTTTGATATCGAAACGCGTGTCTCATGACCGGAATAATATTTTTTATTTGAAATTGCAGTGAAAAAATATTATTGATGTAGAATTGAAATCTACGTAATTAATCAACCAAACTATAAAACAATATGATAAAGTCTAACACTAAATACCAAAGTAAAGTAAGTGGTAAATTGATATTTTTTAAAAAATTGGGTGATTTTGATCGTATCGATAAAGTATCTGCGTGAGACGCGCGCTTCTTCAGCCCTTTAAAAAAAACCTCAATCCATGCGCTCAGTCGCGCGGCCCCGGCTCGGGCGCGAGCGGTGCGGACGCGGGCGCGGGGGCGGGGCGCGCGCGCGGGCGGCGCTACAAGCTGGCCTTGAGGCGGATCTTCTTGAGGTGCGGCGCGGGCGCGTTGGGGAAGGGCCGGCGCCTCCCCGCCGCCGCCAGCACCTCGGCCGCGCTCAGTGCTGTGCCGCCCGCCACGTCCTCCCAGTGCTGGTCCAGCACGTCCTCGGACGAAGACGAGGCGAAGGCGCGCGGCATGTGAGAGGGCGCGGGGCGCGGCGCGCGTGGCCCGCGGAAGGCGCGCTTGGCCAGCTTGCCGAGCGAGCCGCGCGACCCGGCCGCGTCGTCCGTCGCGCGCCGCGCCTTGCCCGCGCCCGCGCGCGTGGCGCCCACGTGCGTCTTGCTGGCGTTGGGCTTGCGGATGGAGAGCACGTTGCGGCGCTTGGCGGCGAGCGTTTTCTTGGGCTCGGCTTCGAGGTAGCGCGCGCGCGTGGGCGAGGCGGGCAGCGGCGTGCGCAGGCGCAGGTTCATGTTGACGACGTCGGCGCCGGCGCGCGGCGCGAGCGGGGCGAGGGGCGCGGGCGCGGGCGCGGGCGGCTCGGCGCGCCGATACTGGTTCTCCTTGCGCTCGTCGGTCACCTTGCCCTTGGAGCGCGCGAACAGCGGCACGCGCGTGGGCGACGCGGTCTTGGAGCGCATGCGCGGCGCCGTCAGCTGCAAACAACACCAGGGCGGGTCAGGCGGGAGGGGCAGGACGGCGAATGTTCGGTTACGATGTGCCGTTAAATTGTAACGAATACGCTTCTGCAATGTTTAACTAAAGTTTTAAAATAGTGCTACAGCAGTTTGCATACCAGAGACCACCCGCACTCATATTTCATTTCTAAAAAATAGGGGAAGCAAATTTATACAATTTCACGATACACAAATTTAGATTACCCATGAGCCACAGATCCAGAGCATGCCATTGATAACAGAACTAACAAAACGTAACGAGTGTGACACGATCAATCTGACGTCAATTTAGTAAGTACATTATCGACAAAGAGAGACATGCCTATGCGTTCATTCACTACTTTTATAATATAGAATAAAATTCAATATAATAAATAAAATTCAAAAGTAGCAAACTCAGATGTGGCTAATAAGATTGCAAACGCAACGATGATATTGACAGACTGGCTAATGACGTCCGTATCCAAATTTTAGTACGCTAAATACAGTATGGTGTTATTTAGTCGGACGACACATTCACTCGTCTTACCCGCAACTTAATAAGGCTGGTGTATTATAAGAAGTTAGGCACTGAAAATAAATACGTATGATTTTTATCAATATAATAATCTCAACGTAGGAGATTGAGCGCTGAGTTTCCTATGTACCCTATATGTCTTTTGAAATAAATAGTTTTTTTTTTTTTTTATCTCGTTATAGTATAATCAAATCATTCACACGCATACTTACCTACTAGGCCGAAACATGAAATAGAACTCAGACCATGCTAATATGCCAGTATTTTAATAAAATATAATTTGTCGGATGAAATATACAGCAGCCAGCACATGCGGCTAGATACTAGTTTTTTATTATTATTATTAAATTACGAAATGATACGAGGTTTAGGTCTAAGTATCCAGCTGTACGTGCTGGCCACTACAATTCCGGCCTGATCTATATTTTTACGTTCATGACTTCTTTCGCTCTCTATTGTATGCTATTATTGCACCAGTGAAAGAGAGACGCTCTACACACAAGTCAATGTACAGCGTCTGTCTTTGCCTGCTAAGGCTAGGTCTAAGGTTAGCATAGTTAAAGTGCCCACTCACGCTTAAATATTAAACAGAAAGGAAAGTGTCGTGTGTTGGAGGCATACCTGCGGGCGCATGGTCTTGGTGTGCGCGCGCAGCCAGTCGCGCACGGCGGTGAGGTTGCGGTGCTCGGAGCACGGGATGCGCGAGTTGGGGTGCTGCCCCGTCAGGTCCAGGATCGACGCGCCCAGCGAACGACCCACCTACGGACCAACAACACTTACAATACTGCTTAGCACCACTGGAGGGCTGGTACACACATACACCAGGGCCCCGTTTCACAAAGCAACAATTGACTAGTAACACGTTAAAATTTGATATTCGTTGCGTAGCCAATTCGCCTAGACTGAAAGTCCCTATCGTTTTATCTCACTGTCTACGCAATATACATCGAATTGTAATTTGTAACTTGCAGTTTCGTGAAATTGCCCCCACGTATTCAACTGCATTGTTCATTTTTTTTAGCTTTCAACATTTTGTTCTTTTAGCGATAGAGTGCGATTACTTTACTTTTTCTTCTTTCTTCTTCTTCATCGGTACCTACTGTTGAATTGGGCCTAGCGCGTATTGCGGTGCGGCGAGTTGCGGTCGCGGTTTTATAACCGGTGCGGCGATCTGTGATGTATGAACCACCGTGGAGGTTCGCGCACTGTGGTTGTCCTTGTAGTAGATTTCGTAACCAACAATTTTATTCTTTTTAAATTGTCAAAGGTCTTTATGTTCATTCTGTAGTAACCAAAAAACTTTTTTGGAAACATTCGCAAAATCATTATATCTCATAAAGAAAAAACCCTTCATAGGTCTCATTGCTGTTAATGGATGAACCCACTGCTTGCGTTTAATATTAAATAAAAACTTCTGTTTAATATTAAATAAATGCAAATTCGGAGCCTGGTTTCGTAGCCCATGCTGTTCGACTTTCCGCTACGAAAGCTGAGAACGAATGGCAAAACTTGAGGCTGTTCAGACACAGTGCGCGCGGCAAACTTTCGCCGCACGGTTTTTAAAACCCCAACTGCAACTCGCCGCACCGCAATGCGCGCTTACCCTTACCCGAACAAAGAAAAATCCCTTGTAGCGATCATTATTTTATTATCATCCGAAAGATGTCCACAATCAATTAGTAAATCATGTAGCCATCTTTCACTGTAAACAATTGATATATTAAAAATGCATGTATTTAATGCGGCGCGACAAAGTATTATGAGTACGGCTTAAAAAAATAATTAGAGTGGGTACCATACATAATGGGTTGGCAGCTAATAAGGAGCATCGTAATAAGTAAAAGGTATCAGTTTTAAGCTCCGTTTTAATTTAAACTAGCATCGAGTTTTTCTTTTGGTAACTGAATTTATGTCTAAGCGATATTTGTTATCTTTTCAACTACCTTGTTTGAAAAGAGAGTGATGTAAACTTCATACGGGCTCTGTCGGGGAGTTTGACATTGGTACAATAAAGAACGTGGGGGCGTTGCTCTAAGAGCCTATGCTATAAATACGAACACTATAACTTTTAAGAATTAATTATTTAATACTTCTTTTTGGACCGGTCGCGCTGGAGTGCGATTGGAGAGGCCTATGTTCAGCAGTGGACCTTAACAGGCTGAAATGATGAAGATGATGATACTTGTATGCACGTATACGTCTGGCCCGTGACACGACGGCGACCAGAGTCAATAAAAAAAAGAAACCATTCGATATTCAAAAAAATAAAACGAACGAACAGCCAGCCAGCATCCATAAAGGAGGACGCTCACCACAGTACTCACTTACCGCCCGCCTTTGTGGCAGGTTGGTTCGAGTGGGCCTTGCCCACAGGCGAGCCCTGCCCACCCAGGGCTTAGTAAAATTTATTCGTTTATAAAAAAGTGCTATTATGTTTTGTATTACGAATTCGTGGAAAAATCGCAAATAAATAATAAAATATCGTGAAGATCAATAAGGAAAAAAACAAGAGAAGCTGTTATTGAAGAAAATTCCATTTCATCATTCAATGACTAGTGAAGAAAGTGGTGGAATATATTATGGAACTTTTAAGAGCTTTAAATTAACTTAAAAATGTCATGCAGAAAAAATATTAGGGGCTTCTATTTTTTCTATGAAAGGTTGTTTTTCTATAAATTAAAAACATGAAAAAAGGGTATTATTTAATTGTTACGGTAAGTGTTAATTGAAAATTCTATTGTATATTCCCTGTTATACACATATTGATGTAACATTTTTATTTATTTCTTTCTTTGATAATTGTACTGTACTTTTTTACTGTATAGATGGCGCCAGCCGTCATACGATGAAAGACTGTACTTTTGGCAAACATGATTATTTTTTTATAATTATGTGCGTCAGGCAAAACAAAAAAAAACGGCTGGACCTAAACGGCAGCCTCTTGTTGCCATCAGTCTAACTTAACCGAACCGACTGTTTGATTTTTGGAATTATTAATAAAAACCGATAAAAGAATCAGATACTACATTTATCACATTTATACACTTCCAAACTTTTCACTTAAATTATGATTTTAAAATAGTAATAATGAACTCTTATTACATTTTTTATTGTACTCGTTTTAACATTTAGAACTGCCCGCAAAACAGAGCTAAAAGTGTTTTTAGTTGGCACCTAATAGTTGATAATATACGATCTAAGCCACCCCGCTAAAAATATTAGTCGCTAAGTCATTATATTATTATTAATAGCTCCTAGCATATTACTTGTAACTAGTTTGTGTAATTTATTCGCTACCTTAACGCAGCTGCCATTTTTGAGTTTTTATAACACCTTATTTTAGAAGTTTATTTAATATATTTGTCGCCAAAATATTTAATCGCTACCAAGTTATTTTATTAGTTGCAAACACTTAGTCACCTTTCAATTTTTTAGTCACCTGGAAAATAATAAGCCTATTAAAAATGCAAATTTACGCTCGCGAGAAATAAGCTGTGTGGTGACGGCAGAGTAGAATACATTTGTCACCAACCCCTACTCTTCCCGTGGGTGTCGTAAGAGGCGACTTAGGGACTACACATTGAACAGGGAACGGGCAGCAGCGCTCTCTGATACAGTAACCTTTTAATCTGCGATCTTCAACACGCCTGCCAAGCGTGGAGATTATGGCAATACCCTCCACTTAAGTGGAGGAGGCTTATAGTCCAGCAGTGGACTGTCACGGGCCATTGATGTTGATTGATTGGCTCATGAGAAGCGAAAAAGGGTCTCACTAAACTTATAGCATGATTTGATTTAGTTGACTCAGGTCTATATCTACGGTTGAACACGGCACATGCCAGATATTTATGCACGCTTAACTTTATTATGAGCAAAAGCAACTTGTAAACGCAAGTAGACAATGTGATCGATCATGCCTTTGGTCACTGAAAAAATTGTGCTTATATATGTCGTGGCCATTTCGTATAATTGACTACATCATGAAATGCTTGAGAACTTCATGAAGTGGTCGCATTTCATGAAAATTTTCACTGTCCATTGGCCACATCATGATGTGCCTTGGCTGATCTGGATCAATGATAAGAAATCGTTTGTTCAACTAAAAACGCAGCTAGGTACTTCATGAAATGGTCAAGATTATTTGATCATATCGTAAAATTATTACATTAATTGCCAATAGAGGCGCTGGAAGCGCTTTGTTTATGTACCAACATGGCAACCGCGTTATATGAATAATTCGTTAAATGAGGAAGAAAAAAAGAGTTTATGATGAAAAAGTACTCTCACAATGTCTGTCGGACTTAGAGAACAATAAGTTCCAAACATATTTTAGATTCTTATTAAATATTTCATGGACGCCCTATTTTCACGATTTAATGATCTGGTCAAATTTTGTTGCCCACATCATGAAATGCGACCATTTCATGAAATTATCGAGCATTCCATGATTTAGGCAATTCTACGATAAAGCCGCGACATAATATATATAAGAAAAAATAAAAAAAATGTTCGGTAAACTTAGATATACCTATGTTAATTTGAATCCTCTGTACTGTTCGCCAAATATGAGGCAAGCGACGCGAAGGTGCGCTGTCTCATGAGACAGAGACAGTGGTTGTAAGCGGCAGTATTTAATTTCTGGAGGTTTTGGAAGACATATTTACACTTATGATAACGAAATGAGCATGAAACTAAGCACTAATGGGTGAGTAGTTACAACACATACTACAAGTACTTACTTATTTTTGGTACAAAGACATTTTAATAATACAAAGTTTGGAATGATAGCGGAACAAACCTCCATAGGATTTATTTCTTCCAAAAACTCCAGAGATATATTCAGATTCTGACAGTACCTTGGACGAACGATGCTTATCTGAAACGTTTTTACATTTTTGTAAAGTTCGTTTCGGTAGACTCATTTTATAACATCTTTCTTAAACTAAGAATAAAATTTATGTTAATAACGGATTAATATTGACTATGCTTTTCTTGGAATAGATGGATTTAGTCTGGGTATTGTCAGCCCAGTAGCCTGCCTGTGGCCGACTAGCTAAAACATCAGTTGGGCGAGTTCATTTTAAAGTTCGAGTTTCAAATAACAATAATTCACCTGGCATTTTTTATTTTAAAAAGCTATTTCATTAAGAAAATAAATAGGTATTTGATATCTTTCTATAGACTAGCAAATAAATACAAATGATTTAGATACTTTACTTTGTCTTTTAGTGCAATGTATGCAGTAGAATTCATATTATTCGAATTTGGTATTTGCGAGTTGATTCTTATAAAATTACGCCTTCCGGCAGGTAGATCACTCTTTAGTCTGGTTTGCTCGACTGATGTCTGAAAGATATACAATTGAAGATGATGTAAAATAGCCGGTTGGTTTTCATAAAGTTTCCAAAATATTATCATTCTTTTACACAACAATATTAGATAATAATTTCACAATATATATAATACGTTACTTTTTCCGTTATTGATGAATTTGCAGAATCCGAAATTATTTTAGCGCCAGCTGTTTGCGGACGGTTACTATTCATTGGTAAATTTGAACTTGTTTTATTAATTGGTAAGTTTGAAAATGTTTTATTCATTGGTAAATTTGAGAATGTTCTTGTCATTGATAACTTTGAACTTGTGCTACTGAATCTTGTTTCAAGGTTACTTATCTGAAATATTATAATAACTAGATAAATTTCGATGAACAATCCATTATCTAGATAACCTAAAAGCCCAATAAGAGCTGCAATATAAAACATTAGGCCAAAGGACCATATATACCGACAGAGTCTGTTCGATGCGACGATGTCTGCGGCTTCTGACATTTACGAGTAACTGTATTGTCAAAAAATTTAATAATAAATTTCAAAATGTGAATTACATAGCCTTAAGATAGTTTTAAGTACCAAAATATTGATAGTTTCTTAAAAGGTAAAATGGATACTTCACTTTTGTTAGTAATGAAGGGTTCGGACTAGTTGTAGGCCTGGGTGTCTTTAAACTGTTTCTAACTGGTAAAGGAGCGATATATTTCCTGGTTACTGATGGTGTCTGAAAGATTTATAAATATATTGAAAATCGGCATGTAATAATGTTATTTTTTCCATTAATCAAATAGATGTCGCAGCGATATAAATAGATATCCACTGATAATAACAGTGCAGTTTTATAAAACAAAAAACCTTCGAACGTAGTTACAAGTTTTGAGCAAAGATGTTATAAACTGAGAATAGTCAAATACAAATTAGCTATTTGGATGACAATCTAAACAGGCTCATTTCGTTAAATAAAATGTAAAATAAAATCCGAAATGAAATAGCAGAAAAAGTACTAAAATAATAAACATTGGTAGTGTCAATCCTGAAACAGACAATTTAAGTTTTTAGTCGAAATGAGCCACGGAATGTAGGCACTACAATCGTCTCAGTATAATGAGCGCGAGTTACAACCACAACTTTACAAGTACACTCTACGTCAACTTGTTTTACGCAGAGCCTCTGTGTGGGCACAAACCTGGAATGGGTTTACCTCTTCGAATATGTGCGGGGTGTACTTGGGCGGCGCGGGCGCGGACGAGGACAGCTGGCAGGCCTGCGGGCCGTCGCGCACGGGTGGCGGCAGCACGTTCACCAGCCGCCCCGTGTTGTAGTTGCACTCCAGCGTGTAGCAGCGCACCAGCCCCGTGGCCTTGAACACCGCCACGCGGCCCGAGCCCTCGCGCGACATACCGTCGCGACGGTCCCTGAAGGCATATATTGCCAATTGTAACATTCTTTCGATGTCAAAGTCGGCTTGTTAAGAGTCTGTGTATACGCTAACTCATCCTAAACAACGCAACGGATTTTGATGCAGTTTTCACGAATGGACGACGTGATTCAAAAGGAAGGTTTATATGTACCTAACATTCTAAATAAGTTTTAATACAGTAAAGAAAATTCGATGTTTTTCAATCAAGTCGTCAAATAATACATTTTATGGCGCTTAAAATTCCCTGAGTTTCCCTGACCATTTTGCCAAATTTTCCTGACCATTTAAATGAAAGGTTAAGTACTTACGAGGGGCAAACCGAAATGATCGGGAAAAGAGTACTTTCGACTGAGCTAGATTGAAATATTTCGGTACATGAATGCTCGTTTATTTTTCTAACCAATAGACCATTATAGAAGACCATTTATACCTAGAGAAGAAAAAAAAGCAGTGCCAATTAGAAGTTTTCGAGTAGTAAAGAAAATGGAGCGTTCACGAGAAATAGGTAATATGCATAAAAAAATATTAGTTTTTTTAGTTCATCTGAAAGTATAAAAAAACAGAATCGAAATTAATCAAAAACAAACTAATACAAAATTATTAAATAAATATATCTGTCCCTCTTACGAAAACACAATTTTCTATGGCGGATGTATGGACCGCGTGACCAATGACGTCACAGGCCACGTCGGACCTCTCTGTCTAACCATCAACTTTGAAGCCTTATATAACTTTATTTCTAAGCAAGATATTTGAAAAAATACTTTTTATGTGTTTATCTGAAACTTGAAATATTTCGATTAATGAATTTAAAAAAATGTGCATATATCCGTGCCATAATTTATCACAACTTTCGAAGAGGATTATCTCAGGAACAATGTCTCGATGAGCTTGTTTCTATTTACAATACGAGGAGGGATCAAAAAGTAGTGAGAACGACATACTCCTTGGTAAGAAAAAAAAAATACTGGCAGGCATAGCTCAGATACATATTTGTAATATTAATAAAGAAAAAAATCTTCGATTCTCTTTTGTTTTTTTCTGAATGTAGTCATTTGTTTGCTTCGTGTCGGAACGTGTTCTCGAAAATGGAGAAAAACGAAGTGCGAGTCGTTATTAAATACCTCTGTTTAAAAAAGTTAACGACTCAAGAGATTCATTGCGATTTGGAGGCAACATTAGGAGAGTCTGCTCCGCCGTATTCTACTGTCGCAAGGTGGGCTTCTCAATTTCGAGTAGGGAGAACGAGCACGGAAGACGAACATCGTTGCGGCCGTCCATCGACGTCAGTCACCCAAGAAAATGTTGCGAAAGTCGAGAGAAAATTGTATTGAGCGATCGAAGAGTTACCATCCGATACTTAATTCAAGAAACGGGCATTTCATATGGAAGTATTCAATCCATATTTAAACAATCTTTGAATATGAGAAAAGTTTCCGCAAGATGGGTGCCGAGAATGTTAACCGACAGTCAGAAACAAAATCGACCTGACATTTCGAAGATATTGTTGGACAAGTTTCAAGAAGATTCTGAGAACTTTTTGTCTCGTTTCGTAACAATGGACGAAACATGGGTCCATCATTTTGATCCTGAGACAAAACAGCAATCTTCGCAATGGAAACGGCCATCATCACCGACCCCGAAGAAGTTGCGTGCCGTGGCATCGGCTGGCAAGGTTATGGCCTCGATATTTTGGGACTCAGAAGGGATATTGTTGATTAATTAACTGGAGCGTGGAACCACTATTACAGGCCAATATTATGCAGCTTTAATTCCCAAGTTGAGGAATGCCATCAAAGAGAAAAGGAGAGGGAAACTTCGAAGGGGCGTGCTGTTTCATCACGACAACGCACCCGCGCACAGGTCGGCAGTTGCGATGGCTGCCATTCAGCAAGCTGGCTTCGAATTGGTTGACCACCCCCCTTATTCACCAGATCTGGCGCCTAGCGATTTTTATCTGTTCCCCAAATTGAAAGAATACTTAAGGGGAAACAGGTACGAAGACGATAACGAGGTGATGGATGCCGTGGAGAGCTTTTTGCAGGACCAAGACAAAACTTTTTTTTTAAAGGGATTAAAGCCTTGGAAAAGCGCTGGACTCGGTGTGTAGAGAGACTCGGAGACTATGTAGAAAAATAAATGATTAAGTTATCAATAGTCATTATATTCTATTTCATTCTCACTACTTTTTGATCCCTTCTCGTATAGTGAGGCACCAAGCCAAACGACAATATATCGTTGATATTCCGAATTTCGACGTGGATGGACGTGCTTCTCTCAGCACCGTAACTTCTACAGGTCAGCCAAAGCGGTAATACCAGAAAACGTCGACGCTGTGCACCAAATGATACAGGAAGACCAACATGTGACTTATGAGCAGATACGGACATCTGTATGTCTGCAATCCAAACTATTTTACAAGACGAGCTGGGTATCAGAAAGCTGGTTGCCCTCTGGGTCCCCATAATCTACTTTGCAACGCTTCAACGGAGGAGATTCAAAGGCTGTTCATAACAACGTCGTCTCAGGTGACGAGTCATGGATTTATTCATATGAGCCCGAAAGAAAACATCAACCAGTTCTCGATTGCAGTGAATCAAAAAGAATAGTTACTTTCTTTGTCTCGAAAACGGGACATATAACCACTCCTTTACAGGAATGAACAAATGATTGGTACATAACTGTTTGTTTGCCAGAAATTTAAACTGAACTCCGCAGAGGCAGGCCTGTTACACTCCGCGCCAGAGCGCCGGAATATACCTACGCCGGGCGGCCTCAATTGTGTGGCTAAGTCAGAAGGGACTCACGCGCGCGCTCTAATATACGCGCGCATTTTATTTGTTTTTATAATGTGTAAAAATAATACAAGAAATGAGCTGAGAATTAAATTGGTGGTTTTCGTTCTTATTTAATGTTGCAAGTGTTAAGGAAAAATAATAACAGACAATGGTAAATTAGCTGAATGTTAAAGGATTTTCGCGTTAGATAGTAGGTATGATCTAAGTTTTTCAATTACCTATTTAAATCTTGCGTTATGCTTACCTAGCTATTAAATAGCAAAGTATTAGCATCGTTTTTTGTACCTATTTGTTATGTCTTTTTCGTGTTTAATTGTACACTTGATGTGATGAAGACCTACGTACCAACTTCATACTAAAAGAATATGATTTATTTACAAAATAATAATAAATTACTTAGATAAATAAAATTTGGGTTAAGTAATAATTAAGGAGTAAGTAACAAGTAAGTAATTACGAGCGTAATTATTACATTACATCTTCCTCAGTGCATTCTATTACTAATTAATATTGTAAGGAATTATCTTATTTTCATAATGGTTAAGACAAATCAGTTCAGTTCAGTTAGTTTTACAGTAAATTTATTCATTCATTCATTCAGTTTTCTCGCAACACCCGACCCTATAGGAGGAGCGGCATTAACAAAGGGATGTGATGGTCTAAGTAATACAGACTCTCGGCGCGCGGACTTAAGGTGCATTTTGATTCATTACAAGCGCCGCAACACTCGGTAGGCTATTATAACATTATAACGAAGGTCATGCTCGAGGCGTGCAAAGTAATTTGAACGTTAGCGGCGTTGTAACTGCGTATACGCTCGAATGTTTTCTATCAGGGAGTTGCGTGGTCAACGAATTGTGGACCAGAAGAAGCAGTCGAAGTATACAAATAAGCCATTTTGACTGCACTTCAGATTGGAATTACTGCTGTAATACTTGGTTTGAGAGAATGCAAAAGTGCATTGTTTATGACAGAGAATATTTTGAAAAACAATAAAAACCAATTTAGTAACTTTCTTAATGTAGTTTTTCTATTGCCGATCATTTCAGTTTGCTCTTCTTTGTTTTTTTTTTTTTGTTTTTTGACGGACCTAATCACTATTTATACCAGAGTGGTAATATAGTGGGCGCGGACGTAAAAATATTATGATGTATATTTTTGAAACTTATGTTTTAGTTTTATGTTATTTTTTTGCATTTTTTAGACCAAATAACGGATTACTAAAATTATAATCTAAAACATTGGGAATTTAGCACAATTAAATATCTGCTTAAAAATTCTAAGTAGAGCATGCATTTAATATACCTCAATTTATAACCACTGGGAAGTTTTGGAATGCAAGCAGTGTAAAATCTTAATTTTTCCTTGACCACCTTGAGCTTTCCAGAAAGTGGGCACCCTGATAGATCCTTAAGCTTTTTTTCTAAATTACACCAGTGCGAAGCTCGGGCGGGTCGCTAGTTTTAAAAAGTTTAAAGACCACGGTACGTATAAATAAAGACAAGTTGCATACAATTATAAATTATTTTAAGGGCAATACGCTATTACAATACCTACGGATATAAAAAAAAACTTTAGATAAGTTTACAATTATTATGAAGCAGAAATTTTATAAAAAAGGTTACTATAGGATATCCGATTACTTCGGTGAGCTCTTCCCCATTGTGTTAGTGAATTCACCCAAAAAAAGAAATTACGAAAATAAGTGATGTAAAATTTGACTTTATAAGTTTGTAAAATACGGTACTAACTTGAGGTACATGTTTCTCTCGGTGAAGTTGCAGGAGGAGAAGTGGAAGTGCAGGTTGTTGAGCGACATGATGCGCGGCAGCAGCATGCACTCCACGCATGACTCCAGGTCCTCGAAGTGGTTCCCGTACATGAAGATGCCTGACACAAATTACACAAGAAGGGTACAGGGGAAGAAGGATCATGGACAGTGTTTTATCAATATTGAGATAATAACGCCATCTAGTAGGCAATTTAAAAAGCTTTTTAGTTATGTGACTTGAAACAATTAAATGAATCAATGTGCACAAGGGTTCCAAAAAAGTTCAACATTGATATTTATTTCAAGAATTATTTCATATTATTTGATGATGATGATATCATGTATGTAAAGTAATTTTGTATATAAATAAATATAGTAGTTCCCTAATATAGTGGTATTAAGTGTCGTTTTTTTTTACTAAACTGCTTTAAATAGTTTATCCTTTTTTCATTAATTTTCTCACAATAATCAATAGCAGCTGTCAATGATCTTTTTTCCACTGTACCCTTCACTTGCATTTTGAAATAATTCAATACCAAGTTCCTCGCGTCTATGCAAACCGCCGTTTATGAAAACTTCACAAGAAACCGGTTTCGCCGAATTTAGTTCGAACCGAGACCGATAGGATTTCGGTTCGTGTTCAAAACAGTTCTGTTAAAAATTTTGCTTACTTAATGTTGCCCACTTAGCTTTATAAAAAACATGTTATGGGTGGAGGTCGAAATGCATAAATGCGCGAGTGAGACAAGAGGAGTTGAGGACAGACAGTACTTGTCTCGCTCGCTTTCCGGCGCCATCAAACCAGGATATATTTAAGCGTGAAACCTGTCTAAAACAAAATTTCGCTCTGAGCAGATTGGAGCGAGCCTAATACCGGAGTCAAGTATTATCAATTAGTAAAAAAAAGTTAGGCAATACGGCATCTCGCGGTTCTTTAGCTTTAGAAAACAGGGTCATTCCATATCTTCTCGTGGGTGGGTATCGAATAAACTAGGCACCTAAAAAGACTGGAATTAAATGCCGCATACTAAAACTTGGGGACCCCTTTAGGGATAAGAAGGTGAGTTAATGTATGTCATGTAAACTTTGATTATTTGTGTACTATATGCATATACCCAAGGCACCACTACGATTTATTGGCTCTAGAAAGGATGTAACTTTACTAGAAAATAAAGCACAGTATTGCTTTAACAGTGTTCTTTTAATCATTATAATTAAATAATTGGGTTTGGTTTAACCTCCTGTGAAGACACAAGTTAACATTAAAAAAGTTATTAAAGGTTCAAAAATCTCGTTCTAGAGACAGGAGCTACGTGACATTTGTTATGTTTACCTTTCTTGGACGCGTGTCCGTGCAGGTCGAGGTACAGATAGAGTCCGGAGTCGACTTCTTTAAGCGGCACGAGAGGCGGCGGGGCGGGTTTAGGTGCCGGAGCCTTCTTCTTGCCGCCCTTGTGCTTGGGCTTGTCTTCTTTGACGGGACGGACCGGCTGAAAGTCAATGAGGTGGGCATTTGTTTTATTTAAAAACTAATTCTTGCTCTTTAAAAACGTAAAAAAGCCATTCTCAAATAATTAAAAGAACAATCTTATTATTCGGTTGTTAATCTTATTGTTCGATATATTTCTTCTATGTGGTTAGTTCAAAATACGATTTGTATAAAATAATGTCTAAATTTTTGTTTTCGAATGCTTGCATTTCGAGCTCTCATAAGAAGAACGACAAATTGAGTATATATTGAAGTGTTAGTAGAAGCTACCCGCTGTGCTAGGACAGTGCTACATACCGGCAGCGCGTCGCCAGTGCTGGCGGCGGGCAACGTGGGGCGGGGCGAGGCGCTAGGACAGTGCTACATACCGGCAGCGCGTCACCGGTGCTGGCGGCGGGCAGCGCGGGGCGAGGCGCGGATGGAGCCGCTGTGCTAGGACAGTGCTACATGCCGGCAGCGCGTCACCGGTGCTGGCGGCGGGCAGCGCGGGGCGAGGCGCGGATGGAGCCGCTGTGCTAGGACAGTGCTACATGCCGGCAGCGCGTCACCGGTGCTGGCGGCGGGCAGCGCGGGGCGAGGCGCGGATGGAGCCGCTGTGCTAGGACAGTGCTACATACCGGCAGCGCGTCACCGGTGCTGGCGGCGGGCAGCGCGGGGCGGGGCGAGGCGCGGATGGAGCCGCTGTGCTAGGACAGTGCTACATACCGGCAGCGCGTCGCCGGTGCTGGCGGCGGGCAGCGCGGGGCGGGGCGAGGCGCGGATGGAGTCGCTGTGCTAGGACAGTGCTACATACCGGCAGCGTGTCACCGGTGCTGGCGGCGGGCAGCGCGGGGCGAGGCGCGGATGGAGCCGCTGTGCTAGGACAGTGCTACATACCGGCAGCGCGTCGCCGGTGCTGGCGGCGGGCAGCGCGGGGCGGGGCGAGGCGCGGATGGAGCCGCTGTGCTAGGACAGTGCTACATACCGGCAGCGCGTCGCCGGTGCTGGCGGCGGGCAGCGCGGGGCGGGGCGAGGCGCGGATGGAGCCGCTGTGCTAGGACAGTGCTACATACCGGCAGCGCGTCGCCGGTGCTGGCGGCGGGCAGCGCGGGGCGGGGCGAGGCGCGGATGGAGTCGCTGTGCTAGGACAGTGCTACATACCGGCAGCGCGTCACCGGTGCTGGCGGCGGGCAGCGCGGGGCGGGGCGAGGCGCGGATGGAGCCGCTGTGCTAGGACAGTGCTACATACCGGCAGCGCGTCGCCGGTGCTGGCGGCGGGCAGCGCGGGGCGGGGCGAGGCGCGGATGGAGCCGCTGTGCTAGGACAGTGCTACATACCGGCAGCGCGTCGCCGGTGCTGGCGGCGGGCAGCGCGGGGCGGGGCGAGGCGCGGATGGAGCCGCTGTGCTAGGACAGTGCTACATACCGGCAGCGCGTCGCCGGTGCTGGCGGCGGGCAGCGCGGGGCGGGGCGAGGCGCGGATGGAGCCGCTGTGCTAGGACAGTGCTACATACCGGCAGCGCGTCGCCGGTGCTGGCGGCGGGCAGCGCGGGGCGGGGCGAGGCGCGGATGGAGCCGCTGTGCTAGGACAGTGCTACATACCGGCAGCGCGTCGCCGGTGCTGGCGGCGGGCAGCGCGGGGCGGGGCGAGGCGCGGATGGAGCCGCTGTGCTAGGACAGTGCTACATACCGGCAGCGCGTCGCCGGTGCTGGCGGCGGGCAGCGCGGGGCGGGGCGAGGCGCGGATGGAGCCGCTGTGCTAGGACAGTGCTACATACCGGCAGCGCGTCGCCGGTGCTGGCGGCGGGCAGCGCGGGGCGGGGCGAGGCGCGGATGGAGCCGCTGTGCTAGGACAGTGCTACATACCGGCAGCGCGTCGCCGGTGCTGGCGGCGGGCAGCGCGGGGCGGGGCGAGGCGCGGATGGAGCCGCTGTGCTAGGACAGTGCTACATACCGGCAGCGCGTCGCCGGTGCTGGCGGCGGGCAGCGCGGGGCGGGGCGAGGCGCGGATGGAGCCGCTGTGCTAGGACAGTGCTACATACCGGCAGCGCGTCGCCGGTGCTGGCGGCGGGCAGCGCGGGGCGGGGCGAGGCGCGGATGGAGCCGCTGTGCTAGGACAGTGCTACATACCGGCAGCGCGTCGCCGGTGCTGGCGGCGGGCAGCGCGGGGCGGGGCGAGGCGCGGATGGAGCCGCTGTGCTAGGACAGTGCTACATACCGGCAGCGCGTCGCCGGTGCTGGCGGCGGGCAGCGCGGGGCGGGGCGAGGCGCGGATGGAGCCGCTGTGCTAGGACAGTGCTACATACCGGCAGCGCGTCACCGGTGCTGGCGGCGGGCAGCGCGGGGCGGGGCGAGGCGCGGATGGAGCCGCTGTGCTAGGACAGTGCTACCTACCGGCAGCGCGTCGCCGGTGCTGGCGGCGGGCAGCGCGGGCAGCGCGGGGCGAGGCGCGGATGGAGCCGCTGTGCTAGGACAGTGCTACATACCGGCAGCGCGTCGCCGGTGCTGGCGGCGGGCAGCGCGGGGCGGGGCGAGGCGCGGATGGAGCCGCTGTGCTAGGACAGTGCTACATACCGGCAGCGCGTCGCCGGTGCTGGCGGCGGGCAGCGCGGGGCGGGGCGAGGCGCGGATGGAGCCGCTGTGCTAGGACAGTGCTACATACCGGCAGCGCGTCACCGGTGCTGGCGGCGGGCAGCGCGGGGCGGGGCGAGGCGCGGATGGAGCCGCTGTGCTAGGACAGTGCTACCTACCGGCAGCGCGTCGCCGGTGCTGGCGGCGGGCAGCGCGGGCAGCGCGGGGCGAGGCGCGGATGGAGCCGCTGTGCTAGGACAGTGCTACATACCGGCAGCGCGTCGCCGGTGCTGGCGGCGGGCAGCGCGGGCAGCGCGGGGCGAGGCGCGGATGGAGCCGCTGTGCTAGGACAGTGCTACCTACCGGCAGCGCGTCGCCGGTGCTGGCGGCGGGCAGCGCGGGCAGCGCGGGGCGAGGCGCGGATGGAGCCGCTGTGCTAGGACAGTGCTACATACCGGCAGCGCGTCGCCGGTGCTGGCGGCGGGCAGCGCGGGCAGCGCGGGGCGGGGCGAGGCGCGGATAGAGCCGCTGTCGCCGGCGGACACTGCCGTGCTTACCGCCGATACCGTGTCGCACAACTGACAAAGAAAATTAAAATCCACCAAAAACATACATGTGAATGTCTGCCAAGTTCAAGAAAGGGCTTCGCCAATAAAAGGTGTGAGATCTTCCATTAAAAAATAAAAAAATAATAATAATAAATAAAATAAAAATTAGGAATATGTTCCTAATAAATCATTGCTAAAGGAAAGCACAACTTTCTTCAATTGTTTTAAAATTATTTGTTCCTTATTTGTTGTTATAAATTCCTTGCTACTAAACGGCGAACCTTGTTAAGTTAAGTCACTAATTTTCTTATTGTTAATACAATTTATTTAGTTAAGTAATATCTACTTAATTCACTATTCTTTTGCCGTTTAGTGGCATAAACATAACATAACACAAATAATTTTTAAGAAATCAGAAACATTTATTTGTAGGACATCACAACACAGAACACATACATAATGAATAGTACATATCAAAAATAACATACAAAAATACCCCTGTGTTGCGACACCCAGACAAAAAAGGGCCTCACTCAGCAAAAGCCATAGCCTAGCAAGGTAGGCTACCGGTCTTCCGTTACGTAGTCATTTATTTATTTATTTATTAATAATAGGAAGACCAACAGCTAAAGTTAACTTGATAGTAAAATACAGTAATACCAAAAAGCCATTTACAGGTCTCCTAAGTTGGCGTCATGAGTAGTTGTTTTTGTAATTTAAGTGTATGCGGCTTTGAACATTTTTTTAAATTAGTTTGATGATTTCAGATTGCGAACTGGCGGCGGCAGATCATTCCAACACTTGGTCGTGACAAACTTGAAACTATTACCGCGGAAGGCAGCTGTGGGGCCAGAGAGTGGCCAGACGACCGAGTCACATAGGACTGCACATCGCGGGACCAAACTAACTTTTTGTACAGATAAGAAGGCAGCTGATATTTTACCAGATTAAACAGTAAAGCGGCGACGTGTATATTTTTCTATCGTCGATGTTCATAAACAATAAGTTGGCCTCATTGAGGTAGATAGTGCAATGCGTGCGGGGACGGATCTTAAAACAATGGCGGGCACAAGCGTTCTGTACGCGTTGAATCAGTTTGGCTGTCCGAGCGAGTAGGCGCGGGCCATATTCTACATCCATATAGTTAAACTTACTTAAAACCAATGAGTCGCAGAGTTTGATACGAGTACTAGTAATCAATGACTCTCTGATTTGATAAAGCACTTTCAGACGATAAAATCAAATTCTCGCAACATTGCTTACGTGATTTTCAAATCTCAGTTCTTCGTCCAATAGCAATCCCGAATTCCGTACTTTCTTTTACTCGTGTAGGTGTAGGGGTGCACCGCACCAATGCTTTGCCGAACGAATATTTTGGCATCCCGTGTCCACGCGTATTTCCAGTCCGCGTGCTTCCGAGCCTTTCGAGTTTGGTTGAACAAGGAGTGGTTATGGCGGGTGAGCCTCTCGTTCACATAGAACGGCCGCGGCTCACCAGGTACTCCCACGCCTTCCGTAGTTGCGGTCCGGCGCACGCGCGCGGCCTTCAGTATGTCGTCCCGCGTCGCACGTCTCGCAAGGCGCACGGCGATGGCCCGCGGCCGCGGGGTGCCGTCTTTGTTATTATACATGGCACCTACGCGCGGACAGCAAACGAGATCATAAGAATAAATAATAAGAATACATTTATTTACAGCACATACAGGTACATAACATAGATATAGTAATTAACAGACACAAACGAGCGTAAACATGCGCAGTGGCAATCCAATCCGATCGTTCCCAACCACAGACCTACCATCATACCCGTGAAATGGCCAAAATTGGAACTACAACCATTACAATGGAAATGTCAACATTCAGAATTGTTGTGATTGGACAGAATACCATCTTATACGGGGTTATTTTTTATTCAGTGCACAAACTTTAATATGTTGTTCAGACCATGAAACTGAACAACTTTCCCCAAGAAACATGGGTCCGGAAATGAAAGAAAATTTTGTACCTCCCATACTACTCGTAATTGCTGAGTTGCCTGCGGCAGTTTGTATGGGAGATCAAATTTTTTTTTTTAGTACCGGACCTATTTTTTTGGGGAAAGTTGTTTAGTTTGATGGTCTGAACGATATATTAAAGTTTGTGCACTGAATAAAAAATAACCCCGTATTACTACAAACGCCGCCTTACATTTCACAGATAAGCTGGCAGATCCGTACCATAGGGAGTGTTCACACCAGTGCAATGGCAATAGCATAAAACTGACGCGAACACCCCGGCAAAAAATAAAAATAATAAAAAATAAAAAATGAACAAAAGAAATAATTTAAACGCAGGATGTGCATAGCGTACACTGCAAGAAGTTTTATTTTATCAGTGTGCTGTAAAAACGCTACAGCTCAACATAAGTTGAATTGTAATTCCTAGTAAATAGAAACCACAACTCAACGCTGTTTTTCTGCTGCTGCCCCCAGAAGATGACGCGCCGTCCATACAATTATATAAAATAAAATTTAAATAATTATACAAAGTAATGTAAAAAAAAATGATAAAAAAAAATAAAAATAAATAAAAATAGAATAACTGGCAATACTACTACTACTCTGGCAATAGACAGGTCCTCTCTGACCATGCCCAATTTTACTCCGGAATCCTCCTTCAACTCGTCGCATATTCGCTGTATTTGGTTACAAATTTCCGATTTCCATGAGTCTAGGGATGGCGGCTCCGAGTCCATAGTTATATTTTTGTTGGTAGCGGCGACCTCCTGTTTTTCAGCGTCATCTAAGCTATCCGTAGCTACATTTGTACTCTTCAGCGGTGTATTTAAGTTATTACCTTTAGGTAATTTTGAAACCCACTCTGTACTCGTACATGCCCAGTTCTTGTGTACTTGAAAGTCCTTAGTTACACCGACGCACGCTCTGTGAAATTTTTTTTTGCATTTTGGGCAAGCAATGCAATTTAAGAAAGAAATAAAGCAATTTAAGAAACTTGTTCTTTCCTATAGCAATGATTTAAGGAACTTATACAGCATGAAATTTACATCGTTTTGTTCCCGCCGTGTAGTGATAGTACCCGTCAAACTAAACAACTTTACATGAAAAAAAAATTCCTGCGACGAAAATATTTTTGTGCTCTCCATGGGTCGGTCGGGAGTCTCACTTTGTACGGAGACCAAAAATTTTTATTTATATTAGTAGATCGAAGTGGTGGCAAATCGAGTTAAGTTCCGGCTGGATATGCCCTTGCAGAAACGTTAATCTCAAATCACCTTTGGGCGCACTATTGGCGCGCTAGTTTTAGCTAATACTAAGGCTAGGTTTTAGTTGATAAGATAAGACTTACAATTTCCTCGTTGTTTTCGTTGAGCATGTATCGCTTGAAGCAGTTAGTGCAGAAGTAGATGACACCTTCTTCCCGCTCAGAATGCTTGTCTGTACTCGAGCGCTCGGCCTCCTGACAACATTAGTACGACATCATTAACTTCTACTTTATGCACTTACTCTAACAAAATAATCCTTCCGGACCAAAAAGTTGAATTCCCACTACGTTGAGTTTTCTTATCGTTGGATTCCCGTTAAGATAATAATGCCAATCAATGTTTCAATACCTCTAGGAAAATATTATACACCGTGAAATTTACATCGTTTTGTTCCCGCCGTGTAGTGATAGTACCCGTCAAACTGAACAACTTTTCACGAAAAAAAAATTTCCTGCGACTAAAAAATGTTTGGTCTCTCCATACAAAGTGAGACTCCCGACCGACCCATTTATATATATATATATATACACGGTGTTTCGGCTTTATTTGTACTTTTGTAACATCTGGTATATATACAAGGTGTAAATAAATTAGCTGACACTATTTTAAAGGATCAACCTACCCATGAAACTGAACAACTTTCCCCAAAAAAATATGCATCTTCTATAGTAAATCGATTAGCTGGCCGCGCGGTTTTGTATGAAAGGGACAACTTTTTTGTCGTCCGACAGGGCGACAGTCCATGTTTCTTGGGGAAAGTTGTTCAGTTTCATGGGTAGGTTGATCCTTTAAAATATTGTCAGCTAATTTATTTACACCTTATATATGTCGCCGTAAGATAGTAATAGCCGTAATATGATCATATCACTAGGGATACGGACTTGGGGAAAGGTCTTATTCTCACGGGAAAATCTTACACAACGCGAGCGTAGCCCCAAGCGGATAGCTAGTACTTATATAGAACTAATTTACTTTTAATCTCATACTATAGGTGTCTGTCTAACTTCTAGATTACTCATCTAATTACAAGATTTGGTTTGGATCTGTATACCCGCAGTTAAAAATACTTACATTTCAAGCATATTATGTATTTAAAACGTGCAATTATTAATTAATTGTTTAAATTTTGTTACATGTACTACACATAGT
This sequence comes from Carpatolechia fugitivella, assembly GCA_951230895.1. NCBI lineage: Eukaryota > Metazoa > Arthropoda > Insecta > Lepidoptera > Gelechiidae > Carpatolechia > Carpatolechia fugitivella. The sequence continues at coordinate 7,828,210 of OX579648.1, read as the reverse complement.
GAAAATAGAAATAAAACCCCAATATCGTCGCCCTCAAAACGAATGGACGTAACTTGTCCAAATGTAAATTACGTCTTTACGTGAGAAAAATATGTCGCTGGATTTGAACCTACAGTGGTTACAAGTTACTCTCTTTAAAGCCAGAGTGAATAGGCTCCTTCTGGGTAAGCTCGCTACATCGTAGATTCCATCCCTGCTCTCGGGCTGGATCGGGGTCAAGAGCAAACCCATACAATAAAAAAAATAAAAAAAAAACTTACTACTCTTCGAGAAAAAATATTTGAGTTTGGCAATTACAAAATACTAGACATATCACACGATAAAATGTCATTACGTGTTAGTTTAGCGATAACGAAATATATATTCCATATACCCCACGTTTTTCGTTTTAAGTCCTACAAGAGTACAGCAATAAAAATCACAATCGATAATTATTTGTGTTACGTGTTCTGTTAAAAATACTTTTTTACTTTCCTAGTCCGTGCCCGCTATGTTACCACTCTGGCAGAAAAAGCGATTAGTAAGTTAAAAAAAAAACTTTAAAAACATAATTTTTGAAAGAGACTTTTAACATCACGTACGACTAAAGATCTTATCAAAATAAATCCAAAGAGGCCACCCATGATGAGGTTATGTTGCGTATTTGAGGTATTTGTAGATAAGGTTTCTGCTCCATCATGAGACCCTGGATATCATATGAGACTAAAAAACTTGGACAAATCCAACGAGCCCAAACACGACGAAGTTATGATGTATCGTTAAAGAGTTTCTTTGACCACCTTCCGGCTTCATCATGAGACCCTGTACATCACGTATGAATAAAAATCTTGTGAAGATGCAAAGATATGATCTCCCGTTAACTCGGTGACCTTCCACAGCAGCCGCTTTATATTTACTGTGTCATACGCAGCTGATAAGTCCACAAATACTAAACCAGTAACATGACCTCGCTCAAAGCCGTCCTCAAGATGTTGTGTGAGATTCAAAGTCTGGTTACAACAGGATTTACCTGGCCGAAATCCGGCTTGATCAGGAATGAGCTTAGGGTCGATGATACTGGTGAGACGATTTAGTAGCATTTTTTCCTACAATTTGTACGTATGACACAGCAAAGATATCGGCCGGTAACTTTTGGGGTCGTCGCTTGGCTTCCCAGGTTTTAAAAGAGCAATTACCTTGGCCTTTCTCCAAAGACGTGGTATACGAGCAGAGTCCAGACAGCTGTTAAACAATTGGAGCAACCAAGATATGCAACAGGCCCTAGATTCTTTATTTGCTCAGCTGAAATGTTATCGACCCCACAAGCTTTACCGCATTTGAGGGATTTAATAGCGGTAACTATTTCTGTGAGCACAAAGGGCGTGCTTACACTATTGCCAGTGTCTGGACAGCGGCTTGTCTTAGGAATAGCTACTCGTTGACGGTTGGGCTTTCCATTCAAAAGAAGTTGGTGAGCCACTTGATTAGCTGTAACCTGACCTGGCGAAGAAGCAGGTGGAGGGTCGTCGGTAAGTTTCCGGATCGAGGTCCAGGCTTTTTTGCTATTATGCGTCAGGTCTAAGTTGGTAACCATGGCTGTCCAACGTTCGCGTCTGGTCTCACCGACTTGGGCTAATAACTCTTCGCCTACCTGTATAGTTTCTTCTGCGAAGGGGTCGTTGGCAAAAAGCTGGTCGTATAGCTTAAGCAGATTGGCAGACTCACGAGATAGTCCGGGAACATACGATGTACGACAATCTCGCGGAATACACTTGCGGGATGTTGTTGCAATCACCCGTACGAACTGGTCGTAGTTTTCAGGGATGGGAGGGATGTTCGTGAGGTCATCGTCAATCGTTTTAGAGTACCGTTCCCAATCAGCCTTTGAGTAATTGAAGCGGCGTTTAAAGGGTACTGTAACGGGTTGGGCTACAGATCGGACAGATCACATGATGGGTCTGTGCTGGGTCCTTGGAATGGGCTGACACACAGACTTGATACATATTTGGGATATGCATGCACTATAGAAAATCAGATCTGGATTATAACCGCGACGCCACCGGCCACTATTGAAGGACGCCGGAAGTTTGGCGTTATGGATCAGAGATAGATCGTGTGCATCTGCCCATTCTTCAACCGCATGACCATCAGCGTCCGTTTCTCGGTAGCCCCAGGCAGTGTTATGGCTGTTAAAGTCTCCAACAACAATACGATATGTAAACCTATTTCTACATTTACCTACTCATACAACTAACTACAGAACCCCGTTTCACGAAGCAACAAGTTACTAGTAACAAGTTACAAATTGATATTCATTGCGTAGCCAATTCGCCTAAACTGTATACCCCTTATCGTTTTATCTTTTTGTCTACGCAATGTACATCGAATTGTACTTGTAATTTGTAACTTGTAGCTTCGTGAAACAGCCCCCAGTTTGTGAATAGCAAATAAGGCTACGTACGATACTATTTCTCATACACAAAATCGATAGTTTACATGAAACGAACCTTCTTTTCGACGGTGTCATCAAACATTTTCTTCTGGTATTCTCGGTACTCGTCGATTGAGGAGTAAGTGTGCTCAGAAGCCCGCGCCTACGACACACGAGACAAATTATTAGTGCACAGAGAAGCTTCACTGTGCTTTATGAGAAGACGTCCAAATAAACATAGGTATCTAACGGGTTATTACCACCGCGAAAACCTAAAAGTGTTTATGACGTCCAAAGTTGAAGTTTCCTGAGTTACCACTTTTTACGGTTTTATGTTAAGAATGTTCTAAAGTGATGCGATGATCAATGAGTCAAGAGTGACTCACAGGTTAAACTAGTTCGATATAGTATTCATAGTATTTTTTGCCTTATTAAAACATTATTACTTGTACAGTCTAAAAATTAACTTAGACACAAATATGGTCAATCCTTTTGTTTCCTACACATTTATTTCATTTTCTTATTTCCGTTTGATTTGAATTATAAAATTGCAGAAAATAACAATAAACCTATGCACAAAATTTGCATCATAATGAATATTAACGTTTAAAAAGACGAATCTGTATAAGTTACATTATATTTGAATCAGATATTGAGGGAGTCAATTGGAACTGTTCTCGACTGTTAATGGTCTCATTATTTGTGAAGTTGACGTATTGAGCTGTCAATTTGGACATCTTCTCGTGAAACACAGTATAATGACGTAATTGATAAACATTAAACAGAAAATCTATTTTTATCCAGTTTAACTTTTAATGTTTTTCTATTCATTTCTTTTTCCTTTGGGTTATAAGGTCTACAGCTATTACTGACCTCACTAACTCATGCTAATTATTATTCTTTTTTTTATTTATTTAACCCAAGCTCATATAGGTCACGCAGATAGCGATAAAGGGTTGATAAGGGCTGCTCGACACGGCACTATGGCAGTCTGAACACTAACCTATGCTGTATTGTAGGAGTAAGGGTGACGGCAGACTCACGCAGAAGGCGGTGTAAAGCTGCAGGCACAACGGCAATTTGAGCACCAACCCATGCCATTATAGTAGGAGTAAGGGCGAGGGCAGACTCACGCAGAAATCGGAGCTGGTGCTCAAAGTGCCGTTGTGCCTGCAGCTTACTCCTACAATACAGAATGGGTTGGTACCCATGCTGTATTGTAGGAGTAAGGGTGAGGGCAGACTCACGCAGAAGTCGGTGTAAAGCTGCAAGCACAACGGCACTTTGAGCACCTATCTATGCTGTATTGTAGGAGTAAGGGTGAGGGCTGACTCACACAGAAGTCGGTGGAAAGCTGCAGGCACAACGGCACTTTGAGCACCAACCCATGCTGTATTGTAGGAGTAAGGGTGAGGGCAGACTCACGCAGAAGTCGGTGTAAAGCTGCAGGCACAACGGCACTTTGAGCACCAATCTATGCTGTATTGTAGGAGTAAGGGTAAGGGCAGACTCATGCAGAAGTCGGTGTAAAGCTGCAGGCACAACGGCACTTTGAGCACCAACCCATGCTGTATTGTAGGAGTAAGGGTGAGGGCAAACTCACGCAGAAGTCGGTGTAAAGCTGCAGGCACAACAGCACTTTGAGCACCAACCCATGCTGTACTGTAGGAGTAAGGGTGAGGGCAAACTCACGCAGAAGTCGGTGTAGGGCTGCCCGTACCCCGCGATGCCGGGCATGGAGTCCTCGAGCCGTGACACGGCACCCCGGCAATCCGAGCACCAACCCATACGGACGTTGCTCAGCCGCGACTCCTTCTCGTCGAGCGAACTGTAATGCGGGATAGAGGCAATAACATAAGAGCCTTTTCTCTGACACGCTTGAAAATGTGATCATTACTAAAAAGAAAAAGCGAAGTGACTCATTTTTGGACGAAACATTGTCCCATACAAAACAGCGGCCAGTAATGTACTATTAAAGGTTAGAAATTAATGTTAGGGTATAGAGGTTGAACGAAAGCTTGGCTAGCACGCGTAACGGCTCATCTTGTTATTCATCGTGTGGTTTGTAAGGTTTATACATTATCAACCTGCTGTCAGTGTAGAGCCGCCACCAAAGGCCACTAACTCGGACCAACAACCCACTGGACACTACATGTCAGGGCGTGCATAATCCAGATAAATACTCACTCCCCGACGGAGGAAGTAGATCCCATGAGTAGGCTGATGCTGTTTTTGAGCGTGTCCCTGAGGGATCTGAGCGGGTTGCCGCTGCCGGGGAAGTTGAGCTCGTCGCTGGTGCTGAGGTGCACGTTGGAGCCGAGACAGGTCCGCAGCGTGTGGTCGTTCAGCATCGGCTTCTCCTCCGGCTTCTCGCGCGGCTTCACCGACAACTGACTCGCTTGAGAAGACGTCTCGCGAATTGACATGTCGCACACCTGAATGTGATTAATTTTTGTTTTGTTATAACTTATCACGAAACACATCAGTCGCGCTAAGATTTTTGAGCGCTGAACTAAGTATAGAATATGACGGACGGTATATTTCTCTCACTCACTCATTCATTATGTTGTATTAAATTCAAGGTTGGTGGACGTTTTGATTCATCCGTTATTCTTCATACGTGGCGCAATAATAATGCCTAGAACATAGTGGCTCTGTCAGCTGTAAACCTCGCGAGTCTTTTTATTTCTTGTGAGTTCATGTGACCGCGGTAGACCTTGTAAGCTGGCAACCCCCATAACTAAGTAATTTTTAAAAAATTCCAAAAACTAACTTGACAAAAATATTCTATATTTTATCGAACTGCTCACAAAATTTCTCGAGAATCGGTTGAGAAACGCGAGCGCGACCTGTAGAGAAGAACAAACAGACATAAAAAGATGGACATAATTCAACCATTAGATGCATACTGGCCTCGGATATATTTGGTATTGGGTTTCTAATATTTTTTAATACAAAGCTTAAAATGAATTTGATGTTCAATGGATGATTTTGTTAAAAAAGATTTTTTAATCTAGGGTTTTTTTCTACCCAGATTTGATGACATTCCTACTACTGATTTCCTTTATTTTTCATTTATTTCAATATTTATCATTTTTTGCTGACGTAAACGTGACTTAGATTAGCAAACACATGAAGTTACAGATGGTTGAGCTTTATTAACAAAGCACTTGACAAGATAAAATATTGTTGATGTGAAATTAATAATTGTGTGTATTATTTGAAAATCTTAAAACCCAATTTATGTATCATTCTAATTGACCGAGCGAGCGAAGCGTCTCTGTTTCAGCTTGGCCAAATTTGCTTTTGTATGTCTATCTGTCTGTCCATCTGTTGTTTCAGTCTACAGGTCGCGTTTCTCAACCGATTCTCGTGGATGAGCAGGTTCGATAAATTGATCGAATCTTTTTGTCGAGTCAGTTTTTGGAAATTTTAAAAAAATATGGAGTTATGCGGGTTGCCAGCTTACAAGGTCTACCGTTGAGGCTGTTTTCCTAAAGATCACATTTCTCAACTAATAAAACAAATCAATGAAATAAAATAAAATTACATTAAATTAAATAAAAAATAAAACAAGATAAAAGAAAAATAATAAAAAAAATGAAGGGGTCGGAGATGTTTGTGGGGAAAAAATAAAAATAAACTGAATAAAAATACAGACTCACGAGGTCAAGCTCACAGAGCCACTAGTCTTACTAAACAGTTCAGAGACATTATGATTATGATGTTTGAGAGGTATAATATTTTAATGATAGGAAGACGGAAGATTAATGCTCATTTACAATTACAATTTGTCTAATATTGGATACTAACTACAGGTCATTGCTGTTGCAGTATTAACCTCAAGTGCGACCTAAGCCCAGCAAAGTATACCATCATCATTATCAGCCTGCGGCAGTGCACCGCTGGACTGCTGCCTCTCCCTAGGCGCGCCATTTACCCCGATCTTCGGTTGCATGCTTCCAATAGATGCCAGCCACTTTCCGCAGTTCGTCGCTCCACCTAGCCGGGGGAGGCTTCGTTTGCCCAAACGCGGTCTCCAATGCAGAAGTCAGTTGCTCCAACGGTTGTCGGTTCTGCGACAAATGTGACCAGCCCACTGCCACTTTAGTTTGTTTATTCGAGTAGCTATTTCGGTAACCTTAGTTCTCTGTCGGAAAAGTACGCCGACTTAGAGAAATCTGAAAGTGCTTTTTCTGGTAACGAATCTGTAATAGAAAGCCGTACCTGTTCAGCCAAGGCTCTGGCTTCCCCGCCGACCTTGTCCTTGCTGTCCCGCTTGTTGTCGGACGGCTGCTTGATGGTGGTGGAGGACTTGCCCTTGTCACTCGCTCTTCTGTTATAGTCACCGCCTTTATTTCCCGCGCCTTTCTTCTTCTTTGAATCTAGGTACTGTAAGAAAGAAACGATGGATACGGTCACAAAAAAAAAATACTTTGGAAGGAATTATATATTCTTTATATACATATTCGTTTCTGTTATTTTATATAGCGGAGTGTGAGTTGGGAATAGCGTTCCAAAGCGAATATGAAAGTAGCTTCTTACCAACAGTTACGGTTACTACTGAAATAGGCAATTGATTTTGGATAAAAGTGCAGTATAGGCCAAGTTTTATATGAGGGGTTTTGCGTTACCTCGATACTTTCGGTAACATTCTGAATACTGCGTGAGGTGTAGCTTTTGACGTCATCGAAGGAATCCTCTTTTTCGCAACCGTAGTGGTAAAATCTGCAACAAAAAGATGTTATTATATTCCACCCAAGAGTTTTGAGGCTGAGTGAGTGTAGCAAATAACTTATCAAAACTGAACAGAAATATAAGTTTTGCTGCTGCGGTTTCAAGGTCAGAGTATCAATATGTTATATAATACACCCACCTAATCAGTGCTCTAGAAGCATAGACAGTCGGATGCAAAGATAACGAAGGATTCAGATACACCCTGTTCAGATTGACTCCTCTAGTATCAGTCCTGTAATGCCCCCTTGCCACACCGTCGGGGTTCAGAAAAGGGATCATCTTGAAGACGTATTGCTTCCGGAGCTGGATGGCTATTGTATCATTCCTGTTCAGCAACAGGTTCAAGAAGCCGTTGAATACGAAGCTGGAGGGAGTTTCGCCTGGATGCACGCGCGCTGATACGAAAATAACCTGTAAATAAACAACAAAAGATAATATAAATTAGAAAAACTATGAAGCTCAGAAAAGGAAAAGTAAATAATCGAGGTTGCTAACCTTCTTGGATGGGAACTTGAAGGGTCGGTCCTGTTTTTCCGGAAACAAGTTTTTGAGCCTCTCTTCTCGTTCTGTCGATATGTAGTGATGCGATGATATAGTTAATAAATCGACGCGTCGTCCTAAAACAATCACCACAAAGATAAGAAATATTATAACGGCGTGTGGTTTCCAGTCATGAATGTGCTTCAAGTGCAAATAAACAACTAAAAGACTTGCGCCTCAATGTCATCCACACATATACGTTTTACCCTACACCCGTACTCGTCCCAAATGAGGTTGAAGTCATGCAGGCAGTCACCGGTCGTAAAACACCTTGACTTGACGACATGGACTCAAGGGAAATACACAACTCGTGATAACGTGGGACAAGGTCAGGAAGAAGAAGAAATATCAAGATATTAATAATTATCGTAAAATAAGTAATTCATAATGTGACAGCGTACCTTCGAGCGAGTAAATGAGACACTCGCGGTGATAATATATATCGTCAGGCGACTGCGGTGGTGGTAAAGGCAACATCTTCATATCGATGGAGTTGAGCGCTATTTGTAGTTCGGCAAACGAGAAAGGATAAGTGAACGCGAAGAATGTAGTCGCTTTTGTGTTGTCAGCTGTCCGGTATTTGAAGCTAAGAGTGAATGTGTTATCGTCCGTCTGTAAATTAACACGTGTCATAGTTGGGGCATTGTAAAAGGTCCACCTGATGAAGGAAGGACCTGACATTACGGGAAGTATTTGCTAATTACTGCCGGATAACTAAGAGCAATTTAATGCTTTTCTGTTTTTTTTTTTCGGTTGCACAAATATCTTAATTGCGATTGTCTGTCTAGGCATATAGCGAACAGGGATAGAAACGAAAAAATGAAACGCTCTTATACAAACTTCAGATGTTGAAGATGGTACTCTGCCTATGTACACTGCCTATGTCAGGTCGTAGCTGGTACCTATGAGATTCGCTGTGGAAGGGGAGGCAATTGAACTCGCCCTTACAATTCAAGATGGTGGCCATGGAATTTTTTTATGAAGAATATAAATAAATTTAGCAGGAACTTATTCTGTGGGTATCAAACGAAAGGGCTTTATAAGGCTAGTCCAAAAACATATTACACTACAATAACTTGATCTAACAAAGTCAATTAAAACATCTGCTTAAGTTACAAAACAAACCTATCTTTGAAATACTCCATACCAAAAACGGCTTGATGGATAGGTCTGTTTGTAATTTTTGAAAATTATTTGTGTAATATATTTTTGGACTCGCCTTTCATTTGATACCCCACACAATAAGTTTCTGCAATTTTTTTTTCTTCATACAAAAATTACATGGCCGCCAGCGCCATCTTGAATTCTAAGGGCGAGTTTAATTGCCTCTCCTTCCAGAGCGAATCTTATAGGTTGGTAGCTGGTGCTATGACCTGATATAGGCGGCAGTATATCATCTTCAACATCTTAAGTTACCAATTGGTACCCAAGGCGGCTAATACAGGCAGACAGAAAGTTGTTTTAAATAAGCTCTGTGGCGTTCTTATCTATAGCATCTAAAAGTAGGTATGTTTAGTTTTTAATTATAAATAAAAATAGCTGTACTTTCTTACGTTATGAATAGGTCGATCTCGAATACGTTCCCACTGAGGCTTGCCAGGAAGCGTTCGAGTGACAGGCGCCATACCTTGAGCGTACATCTTGCCCTGCTTGTTCAAGTTTATCAGGTTTAACCGCACCTGGTAATAATAGGATACTATATGAAAGATACAAAAGTAGGAAAGAATAGGAAAAGATACTCAAGTTTTATTTTAGTATTTACAGAGAAGCAGCTGACAGAGTTCAATGGAAAAAATATAATGGGGCCTTAACCAAAAGGCGCACGGAAACCAGAGATATTATTTAACAACTATGAATCAATTATGTATGTATATGTGTTACATTATTCCTGTATTTCAAACAGGAATAAGTTTTCTTTTTCAGTTTGGCCATAGATGAAAAGTTTGAATCTTATGTGCCCAAAGCAGGGTGACTTACAGTAGGCCAGTAGTAAAATATATAGATAAAAGGATAAATTTTATATGTTGTCTGTCTAGTAGGCAGAGTACAAAACAAACCAGCATACCAAAATTATAAAAGAAAAGGCTCTATGTGGCTTCCACTCTGTCATTTATTATTTCTGTGTGTGCAATAAAGTATATTCATTCATTAATTCAGAGTTGTTTTATAGCAAGTTGCAAGAATTAATTAAAAATAATTTAATTGTCATAGGTATGTACATACATAATGTGAAAATAATAAATGAACTCTCCTATATGATTTGTATAAAGTAGAAGTAGTATTGTTACAACAGAAGTACATTCTAAATACTAACCAAGACATTGGGCTCACTGGCCTGAATCCCAAAATAAAACCAAGTTCGGTTTCCATTCTCGAATTCAGTGCCAGCACAATCTGGTCGCGTCCAAAGATTAAACTCATACTCCGGCGTTTCTGTAGGAACAGACTTCTGGCTGACCACACTTGGAGCTAAAATGTAAAAATTAGGCATGAAATTTCATTCTAAGCTACAAGTAGGTACTTACTTAAATTATGTTGTAAGCAGAGTTCACTAGATAGTCAACTTCAAGAGTTCTGTGCAAAATTACCAAGTTATAGTCACATTATATGTTTATTACAATTTAAGCAATATACAAATAGAAAGAACAGTGTAGGTATCACAGGATAAAAGAATAAATCTAAGAATGAAAGAAAGTTACAATTTCACTCATGGCGAGGCAACCACCATATATAGAAAAATGCAGGGACAGGTAACAGAATATTTGTATTGTATTGTATATCAGCCGACAATAACAGGTATTGTTTAATGCATTAATTGTAATGAGTAAATTCAAACAAATGGTAAGAAAAAAGCATTAGTAGGAATGTTCTAGAAAAACCACACTAGTGTGAATAAAGCTCTGTAATGTTGTGTGTTATAGGTATATGCTAATTTTGCATGCCAATGTTACTTACTTCGAGACCATGAAAAGGGCATTTAGTTGGCATAGCCCTAGCAAGATATAAACATATATATATTCAAGCACTAAAACAACAAAGCGTCGACATATACTTACCAATCAGTTCCGTAGGCACTCTCTCTACATGGCCGAGGTTCCCAGAGTCAAAATTATGAATAAAATAAAATCCACCGCACTCTATTACATTGTTTTGATCCATCACTTACGAATATTTTGGACTACATTATACATACAAAAATCCCGAATATGTAGTCAACTTTATGAGTCTTTTGGAACACATCTACTTTATCAATTTGTCCGAGAAAACATTTGAGAGAATCTGCATCTTTGCCAATTTCAAAATGACACTCAAAAAGCACTGCAAAAGGAGACTTCAGTGTTTTTCTAAACAAAATTATGTAATTTTGTTGACATCGATCTTAATTGACGGATAACAGCTGATTTGTTTTATTAGTAATCTTATTTTTTTTAACTAACGTCCATTGAGTTTATTTTACGTTTAAAATAAATAATAAATTGTCACATATTTTATAGCTAATTTATTCCAAATATAGTACAGTTATTTAAACTAGTTTTTTTTAATGGGAAAGACACTTGTGTCAAGAAGTCGTATTCAAGATGGCCGACCCGACCCAGGGCGGGATTCAGGGCTGCCAGGTGCAAAAAAGGTGTGATCGTATGCCAGCTGTAAAAAAATCGTATGCCAAATGAAAAGATCGTACAACCTAGAAGTTTAAAGTTTTTATCAAAAATAACCAAAATTCATTTAGTTTTAGAAAAGAAATGCAATAAACTATTAATAAGAATTGTACTTACAGATCGAGACTGGGTTTATTACAAGGTACTGTGGAGACTGGTGAGAAAAACAAGTTTTTGACAAGTCGCAATTATTACCAAAAGCGAATATTTTTAATTTTTATAAATTAAGTTTCGTAAAAATGCAAACAAATACAGCCTTTATATGAGTGTTCAAAAGGTCTTCATTCAAGTAAAAGATCCAGAATTTATATACTTGCCGGTAGAGCACGTTCGTTTCATTATGTTTTGCCAGGTATATAAAAATCGTACATTTTCCGTACGATCTTGGCCTAGCGATCGTACATGAGTATAAATGCCAAAAAATCGTATTAGTACGATTTAAATTGTACATCTGGCAGCCCTGGCGGGATTGCGGAGCTAACGTTGCCATTGTGTCTCCGTGGATTGCTCTGCCTGCCTGCCAGTGTGAAAAAATAGTACACGTTGGGCCAGCGAGTAAATAGCATTGGCCATTGACTATTACTTCTTATCGTGTGGTTTGTAAAGTCAATGACCGCTGTCCGAGCCGCCGCCGATGACCGACCACTGAGAACCTCATTATCCCGCGAAATTAAACTGCTTGCGCGCGCCGAAGGTCTCTGAAATAACAACAATCACAGCCAGCACAGAAGAACATGCATGGCCATGTTGGCTCAGTGGCTGTATTTCCGTAGTATCCGGGATTCCGAAACAAGAAAACTAAAATCATCTTAATTTTCAGATTTTCTCACCTCACAATAATGTTTTCCTCATCAAGACTTAAATCTTTAGAACAAGAGCAAAAGTAAAGGCATTTACCATGGATATTTGCTTTCTTTAATACCTTCTATGTAGGTACAAACATCGACCAGTTTCAAATCAAATCAAATCAACGGCCCGTTACAGTCCGCTGCTATAATCTCCACGCTTGGCAGGCGGGTTCTTGTATCAGAGAGCGCTGCTGCCCGTTCCCTGTTCAAAGTGTAGTCCCAAAGTCGCCTCTTTCGACACCTACGGGAAGAGTAGGGGTTGGTGACAAATGTATTCTACTCTGCCGTACGTAGTTGTACTTCCTCTATGTCTGCCGTCACCACACGTACCACCAGTAACGACCAGTTTACAATTTTATTATTTGTATCAGACTGCGAATTATTGCGAATCCCGTGTGGGCTTTATTCGCTTTGGATAGTAGTCACGAGTATTTATTTGCTCGCGTGTGCTTCTGAATCACTATCGCACATTTACTCACACCCCGCGTACATTTATTCCGCGTACATAAACTCTTCATCGTGGGTTGTATGATATGTAAGGTCGACGACAACCTTAGAAAATCGACAACGGACCTTACAAACCCTGGTATAAAAGTAGGTATAGAACCGCCAACAAAGACCACTGACTTGGCTCGTGTAACGATCTACGAATAAGTAGTTATTCGTAGGTAACGATCGCAACCGTTACGTTACGGTGATCCCCTTCCCTTCATCATGTGGTATAATCTCAGGGGCACTCAGAGTAAGTACCTATTATAATTGGGGATCGTCGCCTTGAAAATAAATAAAATTCAACTTTTAACTCAAATTTGTATTTTCTTTTTCTTATATTTATAACAGTATTAAATAAGCTTAATTAATTTATAATTACATACAATATTATAATAGATTACTTAGGCGTGGCACTTAACTAGGTACCTCTGACTGATTATAAAAATTACTGCTTTTATATGATTTCGATTAACTTGGCCAATAAATGCCTTCATCACAAACTTATAAATTGCTAATAATAGGTAGGTACTGATGATTATGACTTAACATACACTATTAATTTTATACGTGTGGACTAAAATGTAAATTACTTACTTATTATAATATCTACACATTTGCCTTCTACTAAAATTGTCTTTTGTGAGCACGAATTGATTACGTCTATCAATGTATATGTTACACAAAAACAACCATACATGGAGTGGACGCGATTGTGGTAGGTAAATATAATGTTAATTTGGCATCTCGTTTGGCTCTTTCAGCAAAGTAAAAAAAGGAATTACATAAATATTTAAATTTTCAAATGAAAGAGAAAATTTTAGCCATACTTTTACAAAGCTCTTGTAAACGGATAAAGTGTTAATAAAGGAAATATCACATTTCGGAATTACTATATAGATTTTTTTAGCTATGAATATGATTTCGGCAATCCTTTTAAAATACGATGACTTACGCTAGGTACCAACATAATACATAGTTTTAAACAATGTTTTAAATATCTGTAATAGACAAAATGCCTAGAAGTATATACAATATATATACAGTTTAATGAGCCAACGATAGGGAAGGGATTAGCAAAAAAATCCTTCCTTGATACTCGACTATTGCAATGCAAATTTATAATTGCGTAATTGATTCTTAGCGCGATTAGTAGGTATGTTTTCTCTATCATATTGACAACGAAAAGTAGATATAGTCATCGATTTCAACTTTTTTTCGATTCAAATAATCATGTCACATGTTCACTTTTTAGGGCTACAGGCGAATAATAAACCAACTAATAAAATGTACTTGTACAATAAGAAATTTGGTATCATAGAAAAATATTTTGATGAATGTCAGGTACTTACCTAAGTAGTATTGGACAACTACGGAACCCTACATTTTACGTGGCCCGACACGTGCTTGGCCGGTAATTTAACAAGTTAAAGTCCAATTCAATTCAATTCAATCAACCTATTGCAGTCCACTGCTGGACGTAGGCCTCCCCTCGGGCACGCCAAAGCGCACGATCGCACCCGCTTTCCTCATCCAGCCACCACCAGCGACCTTCTTCAGGTCATCAGTCCACCTGGCAGGGGGGCGTTCCACACTACGTTTCCCGAGACGCGGTCTCCAGTTAAAGTTAGACACAAGAAATTATCATTTCACACACTTATTATAAATCAATCGTAATATTAACTTGGAGCAATTATTCGCTGATTTTAAATGTACTGCACGAATTCAAAAGCTTTATACTCGTAATCAGGGTAAAGTAGTTAAGAAAGTATTTATTTTTAAACAACAACAGAGTTTAGTAAAATTTATCCTTTGTATTACCTATGTTATTATGATGCATAATAATTAGTGATAATGATACTTTCACAACTTAATACGTAGAAAACTTGACTGAAGTTTTTTTTGTTATGATGTGCGGGTATTAAGTGCTAACTTTAAGTTAGGTTTTTTGGTAATAATTTTGATCTTTACGTCTTTACCTAAGTAAATTGTTAACCAAGGGATGAAAACCTCGCGCCATTTACAATGTGCAATTATTTTCCATGCAAATAGTAAAAAGAAAGGTACCAATTTCAAAGTTACTTACATCCCTTGGGATGTAAGTTGGACTTACATCCTTCCTTTGGGATCATTATTGGATTACTTTCAGAGCATGGGAGATGAAAAATTGTTATCCTTGACATTCAGGATAAGCGTTCTTCTTACGTGTTAAGAGGAGTGGTTTAAAATGTGTTTAAGTTTATAAATTAGGGAAAGAAGAATAGGTACTCTCCATTTTTTCGCCAGTTTTTATGTGAAGATAAAATAGCGGAAGACGAATGTGAATATTCTTGAGCAGATTTAAATTATAATAAGCACTAACTATAGATTCAAAGATTTATTTACAATGCTGTCATTTATATTATAGATACCTAAATTGAACAGTATAACCTAAATAATTTTAAAAATCTAGTCCTCAAACATTTGAAGCGCATACCCGCTTGCTACCTAGTCCAAATATGTTTTTACCTAATGAATAACCACTTTGTATCCTAATAAACTTAACCTTTGCCCTCGTCGGGTATCGTCACGGAAACCGTGGCAGGTCTAGTTTGTGTGATGTTTGAGATCTTATGTATGCCAACAGAGGCTGAGGCGCTCCTGTGAAGTTCCTCCATGGTGGTAAGCTTACACTCCACTACTCGATAGTTGCAGGTTGGGGAGCCGCAGTCGAAGTTATGTGATGGGATAGCGTTCGGAATATTGTCGTCTGGAATTCTTTTATCTTCTTTGAATGGTGGACAACTGTAACAATACAATAAGTAAAATTTAATTTTTAACACTAAATACCTAAAAGTTGTAGAAAATACTGGCTGGGTAATTTTTTCCACCTTCCTCGTCTTCGTTTTCTACCTTCTAATTTACACTCATATCAGTTTTTAACGTATTTCGATAGTGTCCTTGGGATTTGCCTACGGCGGCGACGGCGGCGTAGCGCGCGTAGTAATAAGTTACGTCATAGCTACGACGTAGAAAGCGAGCAACGCAGTCGGATTTTTCTGTGTAGTTGCGTTATGGAGTGATTTTTTGCATTGTTCGAACATAAGTAATAGCTATCATAAGGACAGTGGCCAGTCCGACCTACAGTTTCTTAGAATTTGGCTACTACATACTAGCTTTATAAGATCGTGGGAAGATCAGAGTATCTCAGCTGTACTGCACGTGCAGCGTTTACACATGCGTGACTTTCTTTAAAGGGATTGAGTATCTTTCTTAAATTTAAACTTACCTCAAAGGTGGTGGAGTTGGTGAACGTGATAGTGGGAAACTGGCAACTTCTCTCGATATCGCTAACGACTTGATGGAACCGAAGGTCTGTTCAGGGCTAAGAGGAGCTCCTAGCACTGAGGCCATACCCCTGGAAAATAAAAACAAATATTTAAAAGTAGTGCAAAACGTTATTTACAAAGGCTAACGTACGCTTTTGACAAATAATAATGCTTAAGTATTTGATTTTATTTGAATAATGTGCGTTGTTTTACAAATGTGCAATAAGTACCTATTGAAATCTTCAAAACATTATAAGAAAACCACACACCGGGAACTTAGGTACGTAGTACTCATACGTACGTCAACCATCGAGCTCTAAAAATGTTGTGCAAATATTCACCAAAACATGTAATACATAATATACAAATTGACTTATTGATACTCATTATTAAACACCTAGAACATCATCATCATGACACATCACATCATCTATTATTAGATTACGAACAGTATGCAGCATATATGCTTTATATTATGAAGCTAAACTGCAATGAGGTAAAAAAAAAAATTGCATATAAGTTCATAGTTTGACTCTTTGCGTCGTCGTCGTTGTCTCTGCGTCTGTCTATTATATATTATGTCTGATATCATGTTTTACCATTCTCTTTGGTATACTTACACTACGGAATCAGACGGAACGAGGAAGGGTAGTGGAGGAGGACAGGGGGCGTCAGCTCGCGCCGGCGACGCGGGCTCCGCGGACCGAGGACACCGCGGCGTCTCACTCTCCTCAATCATGCTGAGCCAGTTGCGTAGTCGGCGCCAGAGGCCGCTTGGATTATCTGTCATTTTAAAGTGATTCGGATTAGCATTCATGTTCTATTCGAAGCAGGCTTTGTCTTGAATCTCAGTCTCATGGTAGACACGACATCAACTTTTTCCTTCACTTGATCTTTAAATACACGACACGTCTTGGTTTTCTACGTTCTCTGTTGCCAATTGTCATCATTTGGATAAATTATATTATTTAAAAAATCTAGTTCCTGTTCGTGACATTCAAATTAATACTTACTATTTACTCCTAGTCTGTGCTCCTAGTACTAAATGCACTCCAAAAGTAATTTAAGTAACCAAAATTATAATAACTTACTTGAATACTTCCTGGTACTTTGAGGACTTAGTGGATAGAAATCGCCATGAATAGGACAATGGAAAGCTAATCTACGTTGGCGACGCTGAGCTGCACGCATGAGAATGCAAAGGACGACGCCTGAAAAGGAAACAACAAACTATTATAACACCTACTTATATCATGGTATATTGTATTATCATCTAAGTATTATATCTTGCCAATAAAGTCCAAATGTAGGGCAAAGACTTCCTCATGTTTTTTTATTCGTTTAATGTGAACAAATAAGAACCTCATTCCACAACAAGTGGTTTTGTAAGTTTCCTCTTATACTATCATCTATTATCTAGTTTCCTCTATACTTTCTGAGTAACTGAGAACTTTTCTGCCCAATAATCCGTCAGTTCTATGTGTATGTGCCGCAACTGCTCTGCAGCTGCGGATCTGAACATTACCCCATGGGAAATACTGAGCATAGACAAATGTAATAAAGAAATGAATAGTTTATTAACTCTTGAATGTTACATATCTTAGTTTCGTCATTACTTTTTTTGGGTGCGGACTCTGTGGTGAAGCCTTCATTGAAGAAACTCCACATCTTGACTGCTCTTTTGGGTACTTAAGTTTGGGTAAACTTTAGTCCTAGCCTAGTACGGTCGTAGACATAGACAGCTGAGGCAGATGCGCCTAGATGTGAGTACTTGGCCGTTTCAGGTAATTATGTAATCGATAGTAGGTACTACTTTGTGCTTATGGTACTAGCTAGCCTTGACGTGGGAAAATGGTTTTTTAAAAACCTTGGAATTTTAAATTAGAATTTGACGATAAAAATACTGACCAGCGATAGTCATGAGAGCGCCTGCGACGATGCAGACCGGTCCGAGTACCCTGGAGTTGCCGGTGAACGCAATCCGCGCCTCGTAGTGGTCCTGCTCCTCATTCTCACCGCAACCGCGATACGAGGCCGCTGGAACAATATCAGTTACACTCTTATACTGCTTGCTTGCTTATATTAAAAACTATTGCTCTAAGTTGATGGAAACATTCATATTTTTCTCCATTGAAAAATCGCGGAGATAAGTTAAGACTCGAAGTTAAAGTGGGATACTTTAGGTAGATGATATCGCAAGGCCACACGTGCATAAAATTTTATTTTGCATCATGCCATCTGCAACAATGAGTAGGTGTCTGTCATAAAAAAAATCACACGTAATTTGCGTCATCATATCAATATGACATGTAATAAGACTCACCAGTGAGCACGCAGCCAACCAGCATAAACAGGAACCCGAAAATTGGCAGCACTATCTGGCAGTTTGCGGCCACGACGACTCCGGCGACGGCCAACCCCCCCTCCACCTTCTCCACGCGCAGCCGGGAAATGGCGGGTGGGCAGCGCGGCTTGCCCACGGGCGCTCGCACCAGCGGCTCGCCGGGGGGCGAAGTCGTCCTGCGAAGATAAAGAGAAACAATGTTAACTACCGGTCATTGTTGATGCAATATTATTTTTTATCTCTCATGCTCTGAAAGTGGTCCAATAATGACCCCAAAAAAGGATTTAAGTTCAAATTGCATCCCAAGGGATGTAAGTAAATTTAAAATTCGAACCTTTTTTTTACTATTTGCATACAAAATTGCACACTGCGGCAAAGGAATAGACGTATTATGTATACAGTCTAGTAGTACTACAATTATTTTTATTTCAATAAAAAGATATATTTTGCTTGAATATACCTATACTTAATACGCAAAATGAATCCGAAATTCATGTATTTACCACGAAATATCAATAAAAATATTTAATAATCGTAGAATAAACTATTTATATTTTGAAAAATATTTTTGGCTGGCTGGCAAAAAACGAAAACGCGCTCATCTAAAAAAAGGCGAGAGAAAACTTTTGGTGAAAATTATTATTGTCTGTAGTTTTAATCAGTGTTTTGATAAATTATTTTGTAATTTGTTTATTTTAACCATGAAATAGTAAAAACTAAGTTGATTTAGGTTTGTGCGTGTATTTTAAAAGTCAAAATACAGTGATTTCATTAAAACCAATTAAAATTTTCCGAGTTTGTGTGTCAAGTTTGTATGAAAAGCGTGTTTACCTCGAGGAAAATTGATCAATTCCACCCTCACACTATAAGCGCCCTGGCTACGCTCGTGCGCCAAAATACTTCGGGTGTAATTGATCGCTTTCACCCCTTGGTAAACAATCTACTATTACCGTCTGAATGCGGCCCAAACACAGCAATGCAATTAGTAATTTTTTTTAAATGGACCTAATCGCTATTTCTACCAGAGTGGTAATATAGCGGGCGCGGACTTGCGGAGGAGCAGAAGGCTCGTACCCCTTAGAAATTTATGACAACCATCTGGCGGCACCCTCAGACGGGCTCGGACCTAGGCCCAGAACGTTGCCAGGGCGAGAAGCGCGTCGGAGAAGAATGACCCCTACCGGGTCTTACTGAATTAATTGTACTATTAGATCCGCGTCCCCGCCGCGCCGGCCTGACCTGAACCTGAAGGGCAATGCAATTCGATCAATCACTTGATCTATTAAGATATAATTATTGCCTCAGATGAGAGTCTGTGTCTTAGTTTAGATTAATCCTATTATGAATCCTATTCCATAAATGAACGTAAAAGTTTTCCTTCAATATGACTAACAAAAAAAAGAATGAAGACTATGTAACTGATATTGTGTTCTTCTAAAATACACTCGAGAGCAATGAATCCGGGTCATATGAAGACAGGTATTTAGCTGAAAACTATGAATGCTATCTTAGTAAAATAAATTGTGTTTACTGTTTTACATATTTGTATTTAATAATTTTAGGTAATTAATAAAGTTTAACGTAATTGAAAATATACTTTTAAAATTTTTAATTGCTTGTGTCAAGGAGAAAACCAACAGGGGGACTTTAAAATTTGTGTAGCAGCAACATTGACATCATGCTGGCTTAAATAGTCTGTACCCAGAGCCGTATAACAATTACAATTTCCACATACATTTGATTTAAAATTTACATTGCAAAGGCGAGCTTATCTCTCTCTACAAAGAGATCTCTTGCAGCCAACCTATACATTGTAGCGTTGTGTTACGCTTCGGTGTTCGAAACTTTTTTCGTGTTTTTTTCAGTTTTTGTTTTTTTCCTAAATTCAAACCGGCTCTCCACGCCACCGTCAACCATTCCTGGCTGAAGACTTTTGGTACTAAACGTTTGACTCCTTACTTAGTCTATAGTTTTGTTGCGCAACGATTCCCTAGACAGGTAGGGCACTATTTACTTCTCTATCTCTGAACTTACACTTGTTGAACTTACACTAATTTTGGGGAACTGTTAGTCTTTAATTCTAAATTATTTTTGTTATATTAGTCATCTTCTACCGTGTTTCCGTTCTTTGTTTTCTGTTTTTTGTGTGTGTCCTATTTTGGTAAGTAACTTTTTATCAAATCTTGGCCTTTTTACCATTTTTTAAGTCTAAATTATATACGTGTAAAGTAGTACTTTTTGGCTTTTTATTTTTAACACTACAACATGTATTAGTAAAAGAGAAAAATAATTTAAAGGTAGACAGAAAAGTGCACTAAGTATAATGTACATTATATAGGTATATAACAAAATCCAAACATACAAATACATACATACACATATATACATACTTATAAATAAGTTACATAGATATGAGGTGCTCTTTTAATCTCTTTTTAAAAAGGTGAATAGAGGTACTTTCCCGTATAGCTTTTTATTAAATATTCTTTTTGCTTCCAGTATTATTGTGGCCTAGGTGCAAATCTTTTACTATCATTATAATTGTTTATATTTAGAAACAAAGATTTTTCCACGTGGGCGCATTGTGCAGGGAGCGGGATATTTTTGCGTGCTAATTATCCCCACTTACACACACAACCGGCCGCAGCTGGCAGTGAGGATGGTGACCAACCTTGAGGGTTCAACTCACGTTATTTTTGCGCAGGGTGAGTAGCGGTGACAGAAGTTACCGCTTTGTAAACTCTGTTATAACGCCTGCTTTTCACTATAGGAAAAAATAAAAGACCAAAATAGGAGCATTCTCTCTTATGGTGTATGTTTATGGTATGTTGAGTTGATCGATTTTCCAAGAAATTACACAAGTTTTGAATCAAAGTTACAAGATTAGCTTCAATTTGCGATTAAAAGTAAATTTCTGGTAAATAAATTAAATTGTAGCGAACATTAGTATATCTACTTGTAGGATTTTATGAGAAAGGTAAACCTAATTGTACGAGACAAAATAAAGGCAGATTAAGCAAGCTTAGTTTTCAATATCTTTAAAATTCGTATTCTTTTCAAAACTTTCACGGTTGTAAACATTACAACAGTAAAAATGTCGTCTAAATTACCATATATTTTTAAACTTTATTTTTAATAGGTTGTTAGACAATCAATCCTGAATTGGAATGGAACCCGACCTCGAGAGCTCAAATGTCGCTATTTTTGTGCAGTACCTAAGGACCTACAGACATTCGTGGTGAGACTGGAGCAGCTCTGAAAGCGACACATCGTTTTCTCAATGTCGGTTTTTCATAATGAAAGCGTGATAATAATAATATACCACAACTGCTTCAATAGTACGTTCTACATTGATGATAGGGGAAATAACCAGTGGTTTCTAATGGACTTGCATGATAACTGGACTCGCTTTCCCATCCATATTTTAAAGAAAACAACGGCCTCTTGAAAGAATCTTTCCCCCATTTTCCATAACGAAGAGTTCAAATATACCATAATACGTACAGGGACGGGACAGGGGACTACCCGTTGAAAAACCCCTTCAGTCGTTAGGGTTTTAAGTATTTACAGAATGATAATTAAAATAAATATATGTTTATCAGATTCCTTGATAGGGTTACCCTGTTGGATTTGTAAACGTTATAATTATAGCATAAGGGCGTTTGCGCACTCATCCGTATCCGATTCTCATTCGATTCTTATCCGTTTCTGATCCGGTTTGGCCATCCTAGTAATTGTATGGACGCTTACGCACCCATACGTATCCGGTTCGTTTTCGATCCGTAAATTCTCACCAGATCGGTTTTTTTACGGATCAAAACCGAGTCGAAGTGGCCGCCATACAAATTGTACGTACGCTTGCGCACTACACGATTTTTTTACGGATTAAAAGTGAGGTACGGGGAGGGGAAAGCTCACGCTGCTAGTGATGTGCCAAATTGACAATTTTTTGATAAACGAGTATTCTGGTACTCGTACAAAAATAATCGAATGTACACTCGAGACAAGAGACTCTACGTGAAACGAACTATACGAGTAACGTGAGCGACTTTATTGCAGGATCTACATTACATAAGTAGACCAACCTTGTATTCGAATTTTATAAGTACCCGAAATCTATACTCGAGTACAGTCAAATGCTCATCAGTCAGTGGTACTTTGACCTTGAACGCTTCTTGCTTCTATAGCATCATGGTCGAGATCAGCTCAGTCAGTCAGCTCGACTCGGCACATCACTACGGCAATATCATGCAATATCGTCTCAAATACGAATGAAAACCGGATCGGATACGGATGAGTGCGCAAACGCTAGACGTGAATTTACCGTCCGTTATTTTTACGGATCAAAAACGGACCGGATAAGAATCGGATACGGATGAGTGCGCAAACGCCCTAATAAGAGTAGAGATATCGTTGATCAAAATCGGGTTCCAGTCCCTGTACGTATCAGTCGCTATAACCACTGTGGTTGAAGCTAGCCGTATGAACTATGATAATGTAACATTCTATTGTTTGGCAAACTAATGACGTTAAATGTAAGGGGTAGCAGGTATTCAAAGTGAATTTTGGTTGAATATTAACCTCTTCTTCTCTCTTAAAGTACAAACGGTTTGATAAAAATAATTCAACATAAATAACCAGCCTTGGGAGGTGGTGTGCTATTTCCGTAGCGTCGTCGTGTTAGGTCGACAATCGGTCGATCTCAGTATGCTCAGTCACGAGAGTTTAGTCATATTGATAGGTCTGATTAGTTGTGCACGTGCTGCTCTTGCCAAGTAGAGCGAATACTAAACTATTCTATAGACGAAACGTATGTTGATGATGATGATGATGAAAGTTGAACTTTGCCATTGAATCTGGTACGTAATTAGCTACGAATTACCCTTTAATTTAATTTTGCTGGATCGAAAAATAATCGAGTCCTTCAGACCCCTATCACTCCAAGTGTAAAGTGTCGTTGAACAAATCAGCTTTGATCGGTCGGGAATTTGACCCTTAACAGGCTTTCACGCTAGGTTCAGACAGAGCACAGGATACGCAGATAGCACATGCGTGGGTGGAGCTGTAAATTTATAGGTCAATAATGCTATGGATACCAAAGCCATTCGCGTTTGAAACTTGTGGTTAACCGCGGCCATATTGAATCTTAATTTAGTTCTTGAAGGGATATTGAAAACTCTATTACAATGTGGTGATTGCTGCTGTGCTCCTTGGATTATGTTATTTATTTAGTTGAAGACTTTAAAATATGAAAAATTAAAACACTTCAATATAACATTTGATTTACAGTTTTTTTTTTTAATGTCCTGTCTGATCGTTTATTTAATCTATATATAATATAAACGACGCACGAACCGCTAACCCGAGCCGCTAACAGATCTTTTTTCCGATGATGCGTAGCGTAGCGTGCGATACGTAGATTGTAATATCCATATTTAAACTTGTATTAAGTATCAATTACTTCTCCCTACTTAGGTATTTGTAAGAAAAGATAAGACTTGATATGAAAACAGAATCAAAATTCAACACCAAAAGCTTTTTTTTACATAAATGAAATCAACCAGATTTGTATAATTTATCAGACCGAATGATGCAGCCAGACAGTATAATGAAGACACCAAATAAATCATTTGATAAAGCAATTCACACTTTTATATTTCACGTCTAGTCTGGGTAAAATCACATGAAATTGAATGTATGTAGAAAACACCAAACGTGCCAAAATCTGATTTAATTGATTGAATAATATGAAATATCCAAACAAACCAGAGTAGGCTTGTTAACCTACCTCATCATCATCATCATCTCAGCTGAAAGACGTCTTCTGCTGGACAAAGGCCTCCCCCAAGGATCTCCACAACGACCGGTCCTGCGCTGCCCGCATCCAGCGGCTTCCCTACCTATGCTATTAGGTTAACCTACCTATATCTACATAATTAAATGCAGTGACGTATATGGTGAAAGTGGTAAAAGTGTCAGGTGATCTACTAACTACATGTGACACAATTAAAAAAGTAACTCAAAATCAATAATTCAATATTAGTAAATAACAATGTGTGTTTAAGGATTTATAGTTCATCCATCTTTTCCCTAAATTTATTCACTGAACAAAAAAAGTAAGCATAATATTTATCCATAAGATGATTTTGCTTCACTTAGATTCTGAAGCTCATAAAAATCATGTAGAACGTAAGTTTAAAAAAATTATCTACTGCGAATCTCAGGAATCATTGAAGAGTAAGGTGATAGTGAAAAGTGTGAAAAGTCATCATAGGCTGTTGATGACGACAACGGCGACGACGCCCCGTTTAAGATTAGCCTATAACTCACGCATAATATTTCTTATTCTTAATAATTGTTCACCAAACTATTTCACATTTTCATTGGATGAGTCTGGTTTCGGGAAACGTGAGGGAAGTGATTTCAGCATATTCAAAACGTGACTGTATCGTTTGTGAAGTGTGTAACATTTCTGGCATCAGCAGCGTCGCGTTGTGTCGTCGCAATGACGCGTATTTGCGAGGTTATTACTCTTATTTTGATTCTGTTAAAGTCACCTATACAAAACTAAAGTGTATTAAATAAGTATACAATGTTAATTATTATAAATATTTTATGGTCACAGTAAGTGGCTTGGTCGTAGTTTGTGAACCTCTGTTGGTTCTCTTAGTTAGAGCTGTAAGTAAATATAAACATATTTCTTGTTTTACTGCCACTAGGGTTCGACTTTTATATTATGATTTTCGCGAAAATTTTAGTTGACTTTATTTATTTATTTATTTATTAAGACGAACACAACAGATAACATCAAAAAAAGTTTACAATATGTTTTGTAGTTTTAAATCTAGATCGCTAGCCAAACATGTGACGTACAGCATATATAAGTACTGAAACTGTGTAAAAACTACAATTCAAAACTCTACTTATTTACTAAACATATAAATTTTGAAAATTTGGCAGAAAGAAAAAAACATCTTCTTACTAGCACATGGTTTCGAGCACATACTCCATGATTTAAATGTAGTTGACTCATAAAGACTGAAGGGATCAGGCATAAGATATGAAATAAGAAGCCACACCTGTTAGAACATATAATATTTTGATGAGTTTGTGTAGGTATGTGCTATACAATACACGATCTATACGGCACGTATAAAATTCACTATAAAACAGAATTTTAGATTAATATGAGTATCTTGTGGTTGATTTTTTCTATTATTATACCTATGTAAATTTGTAAATACGAATAGGTTTATTGAAAAGGCTGAAACACAATGTAAATGTTCAAACAGAGTTCTAAATAAAACAATGTAAAATATTTTACTAATGCCCCTAAATATTTACCCACTCCAATGCTTTCTGTTTCTCTTGCCTATATTACTCGTATATAAACATCGATTCTTTGTAAAGGCCAAGTTTTCTTGATAAAAGAATACATTTTCCTAGCATTGTTTGCAGCAAATTGCAGTGGAAACACTAACCGTTCCTGACATAGGATGTGCAAAATTATGTTTTGTAAGTTAGTTATTAGAAAAAACACAAATCTTAGGTTAAAGCAATTTCATATGTCCAACAATCCAATCTAAGGATTTTTTACTTGAATATTACCTATAGAAACAATTCGATAGGTGAATAACTTAAATACTTATATACATACTTATGCAATAGAAAGAAACTGATACTACCTTTATTTTGTTTCTTTATGTATCTATAGGTATGTATATTTCCAACAAAATATAATGTTCGCTCATTGATGTCTCTAGACTCTAGTCTAATTTACTGTGAGTAATTGTACCTATCTTCTTTTGATTAATGATCCATATAATTAGAGAGAAAGAGAAAAGGATAATTTTATCTTTCACAAAAGACAACGAGGATAAATATTTATCATTCTCTTGCCTCCAAGTACAATGACGTCTACTCCGACCTAATTGGCAGTGGCATAAAAATCTGATTATAATACAATGGATACCATAACGTATTGTATCGGTACTATACTACATAAATACAGTACCATCGTAACGTTAATGTATAAGGAGTAAGGACTCAAAAAAGGCATGTTTTGTTTTTGTTTAATTAAGGTAGCCAGCTTTCTGTTTGGATATAGACAAACTAACGCTAAAATATGGTTTTTATAGTACCCTTATTTTACCATTTATGTACTTACATACCTATCGGTGTTACAAAAAAACCCGTAAATTTTGTATGGAGACCATCTACATTCTGTATGGGAATGCGATTTTTTTAAATAGTTTTTCGACCTATGTTCTTTGGGGAAAGTTGTTCAGTTTTACGAGCAGATTCACACCCTTTCGGCTTTATTTGTAGTTTTTTAACACCTTGTATAGTACAGTTGTTTTCCACTAACAAGACCACAATCCAAATAGATAACCTTGCGAATCATCAGCATCAAGGGATGGCTGGTTGGTAAGTGACGTGGACACTGATGGATAGCCTGATTGCTATTGGCTGACTCTATCACAATGAATGACATAGGAGAATGTTATTTGGTTAGAAATAGTCTAAATGCGACATTTGTAGTGATACGCCTCTTATATACCATGAACTAGAATGATAACATATAAAAAAATACTAGTAAAGTCACACTTCTATCCCAAAACAGGTGAGCAGGGCTTTAGTATACAACTCTAAAACCACGCGTTGTAAAATTTATAGATTTAGATTTGGCATCTAGTATGCTTATTTTTTTCAAGAATAATGTGTGAATAGATAGATGGTGTAATCGATAATACAAGTTACCTTGGTGACGATCTGTCACTTCTCAGCTATTTTTAATCTTATAATAGCTACAGAATAAATACAACAATAGGATTGACTGACCTCTGCTACGCCGCCGCCGCCGCCGTAGCGATCGTAGCAATGTCGTGAGCTCTATCCCGGAAGACCCGATGAACGCGTTTTGAGCAAGGTTTTTGTCAATAAAAATTAGAAAGAAAAAGAGCTTAGTTATTTTTTTTATTGAAGCAGTAATTTTCTTGAATCGGACTTTATTCTCGTGAATAAAACAAAGTGATGGATCTCGTGTTTACACGTTTTTTATACGATGCAGTAAAAACGATGCGGATTTTAAGACGGAAATAAATCATTTGTGGTGGCTAGCCATGTGCAGGTATAATGGTTTTTAAATTTAGAATATACCTACTACAAAATAAACAGTTCTTTGGTGTAAACTAAAATCATAGAAAGCTTAGTTACTTGAGTAAATTACTATTTACTAAGTACTATTTTAACTGATTTATTAGAGACCTGGCTCAACGTCAACTGACTCAACCAGTTGGATTGAGGAAAAATTAAAAGTTTGCAATAAGACTTGTCGCAAATAGTTAGTTAACCGACAAGGGTCTGAGCCTCCCTGATCTGAGCTCATCTGAGCTCCCATGCAAGCACGCGTCTGCTATATTACCACTTTGGTATAGATGTTTTTGGTTTTTTAGAGAAATAAAATATAATCATCTAAAAAAAACACATGTCCTGTCAAAAAAAATCGTAAGTGTCACTCGGGCTGATGAAAGAATTTTAAAATAGTACATCCAAATCTTTGCAAGTATTTAGAAGTAATGGTGGGTGGAATAAAGAGACCTAACCTAACCTTGAATAGGGAATATGCATAAAAAAATGTTAGATTTTTTCATAGTTCATCTGAAAATATACAAAAATAGAATACTGACAGTCAAAACAGAATCGAAATTGATCGAAAAGCAAACTAGATACAACATTATTAAACAACTATATCTGTCCCTCTGTCCTTCTGGTATTCCTCGTAGTTTTATGGTACCAGTTGACGGCCCAAAAGCACCCTCTTTTCATCATCAACGAAAACAAAATTTTCTATGACGGATGTATGGCGCGCATGACCAATGACGTCAATGGTCATGACGGACCTCTCTGTCTAACCATCAACTTTGAAGCCTCATAACTTTGTTTCTGAGCAAGATATTTGAAAAATATTTTTTTATCTGTTTATCTGGAACTTGAAATATTTCGATTAATGAATTTTAAAAAAATGTGCATATTCCCTACACACATTAAACTCCTTTTTTTGGCAGTCGTGTAAAAAACAAGAATGGATCTAAAATACAGTAGCTTTGGTAAGGAAAGAGAACTGTTTGGCGATTCCTACCTTTGTTGCTTATGCAATTATTTAGTTTCCTTAATTGAACGATTACCAATTTGTTAGTCAATCAACGTCATCTCTTAATTTCACTACGGAAGCTAACACGTCCATGGCTACCGTATTTTATCAAACAACATTGACAATGGTAACGGTAAACCGGAGGTGGCCGTAACGTTTCCGATCCACTGACCAACCAACATCCCATACGATTTTGAATGTTATTGCAATGTGTTTAGTTCCAAATTGGTGCTTCAGCTATGATTTGGCAAAATTGCTAACCGGCGCCGTTGAGGTAAATGGTTCATTGTAAATTTGTATGTCTATTCTAATTATACCTTGAAACAAAATTCATTCAATAAATACACCTATATACATTGATGAGTGGAGCTGTCTCTCGACAGTTTGTTAAAAATACTTTGTATACTACAATGATACATAAACTTTAATAACTGTCGTCACATAGGTATCTAAATTAGTAAAATAATAGCGGGGGATGTATTTGATACAAAAATAGCTTGATTTCCACGTGACACGTAATTATGGACGGCGGCGGCGGCGGCGGGGCGGGGCGGCGTCTATTCTGGTACTACAGAGGGGGACAATTTTGTTATTAGACGGTCACTCAAAATAGCCCCCCCACACGAATTGAGACGAGGGCACAAATGAATGCATCCTGCTTATCCTGTCTGTGCTAACTTGTCGAATTGACAAAGCATAATAATTACCTTAGTAAGCTTCATTTGTATTGATATTTGGGCAACGAATAATTCTAGACGGAAAAGTCGGAAGCAGGAATTTTAACTTCGGAACTTTGTTTGGACTAGTTAGGAGGTATACACACTAAAAGGTCCCGTTTTTTGGTTGTTTGCTTATATCTTGAAAACAGTGCGTCGTACGAAGTTTTGTTGTATTGCAGATTGAAGCCTGATGAAATTATCTATAACTTTGGCATTTACACTTTTTGTCTATCTCCAATCGTTGTCTAGATATGCATAACTAAGCAAATTTTGGAGATAGATAAAAAGTATGAAAGCCAAAATTGTAGATAATTTTATCAGGTTTCATTATGTAGTACAACAAAAATTCGTACGACGCACCGTTTTCGAGATATAAGCAAATAACAAAAAAAACGGGACCTTCTTTGTCCCCCCCCCCTCGGTCGGACTTCGGAGGGGTCAGGACTTTTAGTGTGTATACCTCCTGTCTAGTCCAAACAAAGTTCCGAAGTTAAAATTCCTGCTTCCGACTTTTCCGTCTAGAATCCCATATGAGCATTCATTTACAATATACTTTGTTTTAGGTTTTGTTTTTTAAGTAGGTAAGTACCTACTCGATTCGATATCGATTGATCGAATGGCTGTATATGTACCCAACCCTTTTGTATCATCCATTTGTATTGTTCTACTATGTATGCAGCTGTTTACTTTCCCAAATAAATAATGTAAAAAAAATAAAATTTTAGGACTTTACTAATGTTGATTGTCACCTAATCTATGAATATATCAAGAGAAAATCATGGACACGTAAAAAGACATATCATATCTTCTTTACGTTTCTAGATCGTGGCATGTTTTGCAAAAACTGATATTCTTGGTAAGATGACGCACTTGCCTCTGGGTGGATTGGTTCCACTTCCACGCAAGCAGTCACGGGACTGTCTATCTAGGTCAGATATATTTTGGTTGCTTTTCTGGTTTTTTTGATATACTACTTGATTTTTAATATATATTTTGGGTAATTCATTCGCACTGGAAGACGCAGCGGGGAAGCCACTGGATGCGGGCGGGCAGTGCGGGATCGGTCATTGTGGGGGTCCTTGGGGGAGGCCTTTATGCCTTCGTCCAGCCGACGCGACGTCTTTAATTTGAAATGATGATTCATTCAATTAACCTTTTTATATGATGGATAAAAATAAATTTATTTTTTAGACTTTAGCCTGCGACGCCATTTGAATTTGTACCTTATAAAATAAATACATCACTTATTAAAAAAAGCAAATTAATAACTAAAAAAAAAAGATCTGACTCTACAAATAGATGCATCGACAAAAACAATTAATCAATTAATTTTATTACTTACATAGACGTAGCAACTTAATGACAATACTGTGATAATAATTATGCACTGACAGAAGTATTTTTTACTGAAGTTATTCTCTAACTTCAATTTGTTTTAAAGATGAAACAATACAATACGTGCGTCAGTTTAAATATTTAACCAAAGTATGTATGAGTTGGAAAAACATATTATAGTTTGCGTTTACAGAACTTTCAAAATTGAGTTAATTATGGAAGATGTATTAAAATTAATAGTAAAGTCTAATAATAAATCTCACGTAGTCTATAGAAATTTTAATGTAGATTTATTAGTAAATTCAACCCATAAAAGCAGGCTACTTGGTTTATTAATTTGGTAAACATTTTCCTAGAGCCAACAAAAATCACAGCGATCTCAGCTACTTGTCTCGATTATTTTTACTGTGATTGTAATTGTTCCAGCAAACAAATAATAAACTCTCTTCAATCAGTTTCCATTTAGTCCAAAAATAGAGAGTATTTCAATAAAGAAAAGATCTGTAACCACGAGTAAAATTGAAAATACAATAAAACATTGCATTTCCAAATAATAATTTGAATGATCCAAATAGTTTTTATAAAGAGTTCATTTCTTTATTACCTTGTGAGTTTGAAGATATATTTAAAGTTAAGAAAATTAACATTAAGCCTAGACTCAAATTTAGTGACTGGGCTACTACGGGCATTCGTATTAGTAGAGATAGGTCATTTGGGTGAATTGCCCAAGCTTAAAAAAACCACGGCGGAGCTGAGAACGGTAGTGCAATGTCTTTCTATATGGTTGATTATATTTTTTCTGGGCAGAATACATAGCCCTCCACTTGTGCAATAAATTTTATTAAGGTACGTACCCAATTACATATATATAAAAAAAATTGAAGTGCCATTTTATCATGTCGGTGACTTGTCCTGGACCTATCTCTGCTCATATAATGCCTTGTATCGGAAATGTTACTTATTAAATCAATTCAGATGTACTTAAAATATATTAATAGATAACTAAGCCATCAATGGAAATCATTTCTAATTGTTTAATTACGTAAGAATAAATTTGACAGGCAATCAACTTTTGTCCGGAGAAAAGTATTCATTCCAGTGGGGAGTTATATTTGGTAAGATACCTCCGTTAGCATTGAATCTGTGTGTCCCCCTTACCCTGCGCCACCTTCGACCAGTCCCGCTCGAGAGCTCGGCGTGAACACACCGGTCACAACGTGTCGTGGTTTCCCGCCAAAAAGGTAAGTTCATCATTTCAGTGGTATAGGAGACAAAAATATTTTAATTTCGGTAGTCGTTATAACTCGTGTTATATTCATTCGATTTCTTCCTTAATTCGTATTTTGCTTTCTCTTTAAGTATTCTTTTATTTAACCAGTATTATATAAAATACAGATTTTATTTCGGAGTTTATATGCAATTAACTTAAAATTTTGTCATCTCAGTGTTATCATTTCAGAGGATTCGGTGGACTTAAATACCGGTAACAGTCCATGGAAATTAAATATGTCACCGAAATGAAAACAACCATAAGTCTTAGAGTTCCTTGTGTGAAATATTGAGTCAAAGGGTTATAATTTTATTTTTGTTTACGTTTCTATTTATGTTACGGCTAATGGCCAAATAATTAAGAATGTGGAAAGAATCTTTATCCTACTTATTAGATGGCATCTTAGAAATTATTTTAGAATTTTATACAATCAAAATTTATTTCATAACTTATTTAAGTTTTTATTTTTATTTTATTCCGCTTTAGTCAACTACAGAATAAGCAAACGTTATATATTTAAGAAAGAAAGACGTTTGATATGGATAAAAAGACAGTCCTAACACAGACTGAACCCTGATTACGCTATACAACTTTCCTTGGCCGTATCATTTAAGTGGGCTAAATTAATTACGGTGTACAGTTATATCATCTCGGTGGACTAATTATCACAACGGTGCACACTTTTATCATTTCGGTTGACACTTTTCATTTCAGTAGCCTAAAAAAAAATCAACCTTAAATATATCAGTAAGTTTTTATAATATTCGATGCCCATTCACACACACGAAATAAAATAGAATAAAGTTTTATTTGTCATCGAAACTGCGTAGAAAAACATTAAAATAAAAAATCTCACCGAAATGATAAAAAAATATCGCTTGTTGAAATTCACTCATTTGAATTATATGCAGAAAAACCATAGCGAAACCTTCATTTAATAATATTATGTTGAAACTTTGTCAAAAAAATTTAAAAAGGTTTGTGCAGTAAGCAAAGGCCAACTATATTAAAAACAAAATAGTTTCGGCTGATAATGTTGTAAAGACGATTTGGAAGATGATAAACTGCGAAACAGGAAAAACTTAATTATACGACAACAGATATTCATTAAATACAGTTAGTGGTATCATTACTGCAGATGAAGATATTGCTCAAGAATTTGAAACATTTTACACTCCTCACCTTCTTCTGCTCGCGATCTGCTAAATGCTAATGTTCAAAGGTGCCCGACTGTTTTTGAGTTTAGGCATATAACTTCGCAGGTAGTGATTAAAACTTTAAAGGAATTAAAACTAGCTTGATTGAAAATTTTAATTCCCTAAAAGTGATAAAAACTTTTAAAAAATTAAAGCTAAAAATACTGAAGATTTATTTGGTATGTCGGTTAAGTTGTGTAGTTCTATAATCGAAACTCTGCCAGAGTTCTAGCAGCTTTATCTAGCAGTTTTATTCAATGCTTGTGTTGATCAGGGTGTATTTCCACATTTAATGAAACATAGTAAAATAATACCTTTATTTAAGTCAGGAGATAAAAAGGATCCCGATAATTTCAGGCTAGGCCTTAATCAATTGCTATCTCATTTTAATCTGTACCATCTACTCCATAATCAACAGTTCGGGTTTACTAAGGGGCGTTCGACCACCGACGCTGCAGTTGCTCTCCTACATCACGTCTACGGGGCTTGGGAGGAATAGCAGGATGCTATTGGGGTGTTCTGTGACTTATCTAAGGCTTTCAACTGCGTCGATCACGAGACGCTGCTAATAAAGCTGGAACATTATGGAGTTAGAGACGGAGCCCTAAATTTGATCAGTTCCTATCTAGAAAATAGAATACATACAGTTCAAATAAACAGCACGAAGTCACTGGGATTTACAGTCAAAATCGGTGTGCCACCTGTCTAGGATAGTGTTATTTGCAGATGACACTTCTCTAATTTTCAAAGTTAGTAGACAAATAATTTGCAAAAAATTTTAATTCGAATAAAATATTTTTGTTTTTTTTATTTCATCCTCAGACGAAACTACTGTGAAACTGTGAGGGAGTTTTAACCTGAGGTTTAATTTAAACTACCTATGTTCTGTAGAAGAAATAATCTAGGCGTAACACCACCAAAATATCAAGTTAAGTGGGAGGTTTTACATTCCACACAATAGATCAAAGCAAAAAGAGAAAGGTTAGTCTGAGCCTGTTGTGAGAACATCTGATAGAATTTTTTGCAAGCGAAAAACGGGTTTTGTGTCACTTGCTCTGTTACAGCATCTAGGTTTAAGATCTAGCTCAAGCTAATAACAGTTGTTATATATTATTAGTTTTTTAATAATTGATAAGAAAATGTATTTATGTATTTATTTTCTGACAATATAACCTGCAGCATTACTGCAGGTTTTTTTAATAACCTTGTTGGTATGGTTCTTTTTTCTTTTGGCCGGTTTTTATGTCACTTTTTCATATTTCAAATTTTCTTGGTATGACCATT
This sequence comes from Carpatolechia fugitivella, assembly GCA_951230895.1. Lineage (NCBI taxonomy): Eukaryota > Metazoa > Arthropoda > Insecta > Lepidoptera > Gelechiidae > Carpatolechia > Carpatolechia fugitivella. The sequence continues at coordinate 7,793,918 of OX579648.1, read as the reverse complement.
TTTTAAATGGTCTATTGTTTCTGAGTGTGTCAGTGGGTGATTAAAGAGACGAAATTTCTTGCATTATTATAGTAAATATTTATTAGAAGAATTTCGTGGTCAATACTGTATTGTATTGTGCGTTAAGCGTTGGTTGTGTTTATATTGTTCTATCCCCGATATACCACAAATATCAGGTGCCCTTTTGGACTAGCCGGGTAAGTCTTGTGTTGTCTTCCCACTGGTTTTTATCGACGCACTTTTCTCTTTCCCGGTTTTGGTTGGATGGCGATTATTTCTTTGTTGTCCTGACTTTACAGTGTATTTCCGGCTTCTGCAAGGACGCCACACACACTAGGATCCCTCCGTGCTTGCGGGAACCTTCCACGATTTCTTTCTGTGGTCCCGGACACGTGAGGCCACCAGGCATTGGACGAGCCCGGATTCCTGTGTTGTGTGCGTCCGCACACCTAACAGCTAAAGCCCAAGTCACACAGAGCGGGAGCGGCGCGGTCCGGGGCCGGGACAAGCGGGACAGCGCTATGCCGCGCCATAGCACCGTCCCGCTTTCCCGGCCCCGGACCGCCCCCGGCACGGCTCTGTGTGACTTGGGCTTAAGTGCCGCATACCCGCACACCGGCGTTGGAGTCCCCCCTGGCGTACTGCCCATCTGGCAGATTTTTAGCTTGTTTCTTTTTGTATCTGTTGGTTGTAAATTTTTGTATGCGGATGTATTACGGATTTTGCCAAATCTTATTTACTGTTAAAATTCTTTTTCTAAATTCTAAAAAGGCCGTTTAGGTTGCTCTGGCCCTCCCTTTTTGGTTCCCGTTTGGCCATTACTCTCCCGGGGAACTCCGCGGTTTTTACACCTTCCTGCATCGATACACTCTCAACACAACACTAGTTCACCAACACTTTATCGACGGAGTCCCCTCAGGACCCGACTCTCGGCTTATCTTTTCTTGATTCTTTGGCAATATCTATACCCTTTTAAATTTCAATTATACTGTTCGGACAAATTTTAACTGAATCTTTCCTTATTCTCTTAAATTTCACGTTTCACCTGTGGTTGACAACCACAGGTTAGCTAGCTTTTTTTTGAACGCTAACCATATAGCGACATTATGAAAGACAACGTATTATTAAATCTACTACGTACGGAAGCATCGCAAATGCAATACCGTCGTCAAACGATGAACATTGAAAAATTATTTTGAAAAATGTCAATAGGGGATCGGACTGTTCCCAAATTTACCATATTTTATGAATTATTTTTAAAATATAGATTAGTAGCAGATGATTCGTGAAAAAAAAATATCGGTTGAAAAACGAATTTACAGTGATTTTTTAAAGTTTCAGAATGTCTGTCTCTTTCAAAAACGATTTTTGGTATGGAGATTATATGGGGTTACTAACAAATGACGTCACAAGTGGGTATGTCCTCTCCATCAAATCTTGAATTTCAAACCAACTCGGTCAATTTTAAAGATAGAGCAAAAATTCTTTTAGTGTTCAATAGCAGAAACTAAGAAGTTTGGTTTTATAAAATAAAAAAAAGTAGTCCGATCCTCTATTGATTAATGTGATTAAAGATTGAAATTACTTAGATCTTGTGCATTTTATGTGCTGGTTTTAGGTGAAATAATATGTCTGATAAATAGAATAACATGCCATTTATATTTAGAATAGAATAATATACTTTATGGCACACAAAGATACAGAGAGGTATTATTTTTTTTTGTATTGGAGTGTGATATTTATTATAGAATACATTTATATTGATATAAAAAAAAACTTCATCGTAACTATTTTAAGTTTAGCTTCAAGTTTGATTGTATATGTTGGTAAGCAATAGTAAAATGTACTAACTGTTTTGACTCTTATACCCTTGCGTCAAGGTTCAAAAGTAGTATCCAACTGACTAACTGGGGACAATGAAGAACGGAAACTGAAAATTACGAAGCTAAATATGGAATAGCGGACAAAAATGTTATCAGCATTTTGTATAGCTTGATACGTTCCATATTCAAAACTGTGCAATTTCACTCCTGATATCTAATATGTATTGTTGTGTGATCATGTATGCACGTATCTAGAATTTGTATTACTTTTGGTTTGTGTAAAAATATACATTCATATTCATTTATTGCAATATCACTACAATAATAAATAGAGTGGAATATGCTTATTGAAATAAAAATTGCGCAGCAAATGATTAAAATAAAAAAAACAATTGCTACAACCGGTGGCGTAATTATTTAAAAGTATTGTTTGTATTTATATAAAATTTGCTACGGCGATAATACTTAGGCTTACGAATATGTATTGGGATGTTACAATAAATGTTATATATTATATTTAATTACTTCTAATATAATATTTTCAAGATAGATGATAAAGTACATACCTAAAGAAATGCAAAATATTTTTGTTGAGCTATGTTTAAATTATGAGAAATTTAAATTGATTGGCAGCTTACAATTTATTACCTCCTTAGTTCGTCCATTTTTAGGGTTCCGTAGTAAAAAAGAAACCCTTATTGTCTTATAGTGTGAGGTATCGTTGGATAGGCTTTTTAAAAATAACGGACGTTTGTTAATACCATTTTTCGATGCTAGTGCACGTTTCAGAAATACTTCGTTTTAAAGTGCTTATTTTTGTTAGAGTCAATTGTCCCCCCCCCCCTACCAGCGAAACCGTTGTATTTGGAAATGTGAAAAAAATCACGGTAGTAGATAGATAGATAGATAGATAGATAAAAAGTTTTATTCAAAAATCTACATAACACATGTACATACATTAGTAGTGTACTCGTGAATGTAAAAGGAAAACTATCAACATCAAGTAGGCTTTACAGGTTATCGAATAATAGACCAACTTATAAAATGTATATGTACAAGTAAGAAAGGTACTATGAATATCATAGAAAAATATTTTGATGAATGTTAACTGTCTTAAACAGGTACCCTAAGTAGTATTGGGAAACTACGGAACCCTACACTTTGCGTGGCCCGACACGCGCTTGGCTGGTTATTGATTTACGGTTATACTTTTGTTGTTGTTTGAAATCAGCACTAATACGTCGCGTAAATGTTTGTAGTTAACTCTAATATTGATATTATGCATAGTTGAAGCTAAAATTAGCTAAGGAATTTCGAGGGCATGAGCAAAAATATCTCGAGTGGATTTAGCGTTCATACTCGTATCGTAATACGTAGGTCTGTCATTGCCATGCATTGGATCTAAAATGATCATGACTCCTACTTTACACACCAGAACAAGAAGTCCTTGATAAAAAATGTGGACTAAAAATGTCGACCGTTTTTTTATTTTCTTCTTCTTCATCGTGTCGACAACCGACCTCACAAACCCTTCTTTTTTGACAAAATGTACTCAGCGCAGGTACAAGCAATGCAGAGAAATATGACCACCCCCTGACGCGTAGTGTGCCAATTGGATCATTATGTTATTTGCATTTGACTAACATAACATAACCAACTACAACTACGTCTGGTAGTTCGAGTTACGCGATCGTACAAGATTATATTGTCACAGAATGTTCAAGGTGTGATTAGTGTGCTATATTGAACACGTTACTATAGTAAAATTAATTTCTCAGTCTATTTGCTGGACACACAATTCTTGAGTACGTCTATGTGACGCAAGTACCTAAGCCTTTTTGGCCTATTCCTTATTACGTATCTATACGTACAATAACCTCGTAGCAGCTTTAATTTGAGCGTTTTTAAATTTAGTGTGTTTATCAGAGTAATCTCCATACCAAGTAGGTATACCTTTTTACACAATTTCTGTTTTAATTCAAACGTACTTTTCTCAATTGCTGTCGGAAGCTATGGAGGGAGGATTTCCTTTCTTATTTACGCCCCAGGAATACTAATGAACGTACGCGTGTAACCATTGTTGGCTATTATTCAACATCTATTTTGTTCTGTAATAATAGTTCATGAACCCTTGAGTTCCAGGAAGGGATTACGGTGTTTTCAATAATAAGCCGTTTTGTTTTCCTACGAGGTTTGCTACACACATCATTAGGTACACAAAATAACGCGTTTTAGTTAAGTATATTATAATAGCGTATAATATTTACAAACAAATGTCAATAAATAATACAGGTATCATTCATCAATGCATCACGATGATTATAATGTGGGTATTATAAAGTAACAACCGCGTGTCTTCTAATAACATTTTCATTTTGTCTTTTTATTTCTTGTTTATTTTTATTTAACATACTGCTTTTGGTCGGGCTATTCGGGTATTATCAGAACTTATTTTTTTCCTTGGTAAATTCACGTATTATATTACAAAACGATATTTCACAAGCTCATTCACAAGCAGGTATTCAAATCATTTTGATGGAAAACAGTTGAAGTAGAAAGCTTAGACGCTTATTTTTTGACAGTGCTCAGTTCTTGACACGTAATCTCATAAATTGTGAGCACTCTTTGGAAGTTGGTTTGGAGACGTCATTTGATGGTTGCCAATTGAGATGTAGGAGTAAATATGCTATACATTCACGTCACTATTTGTTACGTTTAGTTTAGTAATCATCTGTGTGGAAGGAATCATTGAAATTAATGTTGAGACGTATTCGTTTATTGCTGCAAAATCTTTTCACGGTTGAGCGGTGATGAAATATACTAGAGAATAATTTAATTGAGATATGGTAATTGAAAATTTAACAGATAAAAGCATCGAATAATCAGCACAACACCAAGTTCCCGCAAGTCAATCTTCTGGGCCCTTCCAGTAGGTCTAGAAAGAAATAGAGTTTGTCATCAGGCAGTGACAATAGACGCTTGAGAGAAGACAGGCCCAGCAGCCAGCGGAGCGGACGGACGGAAGCACCGGACTGGAAACGGGCCAGGGGTCGATGCCCGTGGGCCCGCCCGCGCCCGCCACGCAATCGCATGGGAGTATGAGGTGCGCGGGCGCGTGAGACAAGTGAATATTGTACAGCCTATTCACGTGCAGTTAGAGACAGGTGTTAAATATTTAATTGGGGAATGTGTAAAAGCTACCTATCTTCTTTGTTATAATATAACACTTTTAAAGCACTCATATTGAAGAGACAAAGAGACTGATAAATCCAAATCAGGTTAAAAAAATAATTAAAAATAAAATTGCTAATGGTAACTTTATAGAGCTTTATTTTTGTGGTATTACCTACATCAAAAGTAATATTTACATTAAAATTAATTGTATGATAAACTGCTGACCACAGCATCACTATAATATTATGGATGGTCAACGTGTTATAAAAAAAATTGTTTATTTTTCAAGTTCAATGCGGGCTATATAATATATTTAAATAGTGATTAGTTCACAGGCATTTATTCCCATTATAATTTGCTTTATTGCTTCAAGGTTGAATGAGTCAAGGTCTCTTGAAGAAAACAACTTCTTACTAAATGGTATAACTAAACATAATAAGAAAATCACCCAAGGTTGGATTTCACGAGAAATTACGTAACGAATTTGTTATTTTTTATCATTTTAATAGCAAAACATAAAACTCATCTGTGGGTAGATTAGATTAATTTTTTGGCTACCAATTACCGAATTACTGAAATGACCACAATACATACTTACCAACATTACGAATATTTATTCGTTTATAGTACTTCAAAACAATTATGAAGAGCGTCGGTGGTGTATTCGCTAACACCACGTACCTATATATATGTATATATGCGTCCAGGCAGATATTTGAATTAATGTGCTTTCCTATCTCTTTTTATTTTATTTTACTTCATTTTTATAATAACTTAGTTCTATAAAATTTCATGTATACTAATAAAATATGGACTTACCATCTGAAATAAACATTTTTTATACATATATATTGGTATGTATTATATACCAATGTGTTTTTGATTTTTTATTCGACGCTCTTAAGGTAATGGAAAATATTATGGAGACATACTATATGAGCTGTTGATGATGGTGATTTCCAAACTTTTATTCTTTGTGTGGGTACTGTTCATCATTTTGTCCTTTTATGGTATTTCCACAAAATATAAATTACTTAGTTACCTGTAACAGGAAATGCCTATTAATCTGATCTGTTCTTTGTGGAAACATCCGAGAGATAGCTCGCGTGTTGCAGCCAAATAAATTATTGCTTCCCCCGGAACTGGATAGATCGGTGATATAGACGGCTGTTTATGACCCCTCGATGAGCCTTCAGGCTGAGATTTTTTTATTTCGTAGCTTTGACCTTGTTTGTTAATGTATTTTTGTTCTTATATAATGTAGGGCACTCGGGTTGGCGTGTCAGTGTAATCATTTGACGATTACATAAGTATGAGCAACATTCTTCATTAATATTCCTCAGATGGTTTTATGGTATTAGCTTATATGCTATTAATGGCCCTACGGAGTTTTCCAATTAAAAACATGTAAATAAATCATCTCTTCTCTTTTCAGGAAAAAACATTAGTTGTAAAAATGTATGCACTTAAAGCATTTGCAACCTATAGGTATACCTAATGTTTATTTAAGCTTGTGAATGATGTTAGAATAACATAGGTTGTAGTTGTTGATATCCATCTCATATCCCATCAATAATGTGTATATCTAAAAACAAAACTAAAGCCAAATTTTCATTTATGCAACAGATCTCTTTTTATCTTATTGCGAGCATTTTTTAATTAAATTTTATTCTAAATTTGTTTTAACAAAATAACTATTCGACGCCAAAATACCCTTCCTACAAGTATGTATTCTTCAGTAAACGGCCAAGTAAAAAAATAATAAAATAGGTCACCCAAATCGCACATTACTAATATATTTAACAGTTTGATATATAGCACTAGGTACCGACGATATGTGGCTAATACTAATGACGCTGGAGATCATTCAAGTTAAGTGCCAAGTATGTGACGATGACGACTGACAATGAACTGACTGGAATAGATTATGAAAAGCCCTGTCCTAAAAGAAGCTTAACTTGCTTTGAGCCGTCGAAAAATTTGGCAAACCAAATCGTCTTTACGTAATTAGAATAGGAAGATCACTTCACAGTATTTTTGCTTCTTTATTGTTCGCGAATGCGTAAACTAAAGCACCTGTTTCGAATAACTCATTTGTGTTTGAAAATGGTTATTTTGGCTCTTGGGGCTTTTGGCTTTTGGACTATTGGACTCATGGAATAATAAAGATTGAACATTAGACACGGTAGAAGAAGAAGAAGAAGAAGATCCAGTATGTTAATTTAAAAGCAAATAAATAATTACATTGTATTTAATAAATATCAGCATATTTGTGATTTATTACGGTGTAGTAGTTTCATACACGCACGTGTGTTAATATTATATTCCAATTTTTTTAGCATATTATTACACAACATTTCATCGCCTGAAGCGAATACCTACCTTACATAAACAAAATAAATAAACCATGCAAGTAAAGGTAAGTTCATAAATATCACGGCAGGCAGCGCGTTCAAATGGCGGGGCCTATTTGCTTACAAATGAGAGCTTTTTCTCACAGACGCTACATTTAACTCCTTGTTTGTTATTTGTTTGATACAACGTGCCTGTGTGCCATCTATTAGGCACATGAATTGCTGCTTTGTGCGAAAGTCGAGTCTCTCGTCTGATATGATGGTAAATTATGAATAAATCTCCCATGCAACGTATTAGGTACATCATATCGAGCAATAAATAACCAGTTTTCACATAAACTATAACTTTTTTTTATAGTAGAGTATTTTGCACATTCAATAAAAGTTGCATTGTTACGTGATAATAATATAATAACGTATTTGAAATAGCAGCACGATCACGTTATACGGTACCTACCTTTAAATTTCTTGATCACGTTTATTTTAACCTACGTCTTAAGCTATTTACGTAAAAAACAGGACAAAGGTTTTCAATATTTTAGATTAGGTAGGAATAAGGCTGCGCTTTAAGAAATTCTTAGTTTGATTGAGCGGCTTATAAAGAACAAAATATTAACATAATAAACAAAATAAATAAAATACTAGTAAATAAACATTCACACATCGTCATAAATTATCACAATTTAAATCAATATATTGGTCAACTTTACCAAATTAATATCCGCAGCAACAACTCTACCTTTTTACTTTGTGCTCTCTACTCTTTTTAATATAATAAGTAACTCCACTTTTGTTTGATACGATGAGTTAAAAAAAAAGTTAGATATTGACTAAACTACTAATAGTAACGACCGATAAAGAAAAAGAACGACGAATTGACATTAATTTTGATCAGTATATAACTTAACTAGAACATCGTCCTTCTTCGTGTAGGTTGTGAGGTTAATAACCGACCATGTGAAAAGGTGGTAAAAGTCTGTTGGATTCCGAAGAACCGTTTGAGGTTCAGAATTTGCGAATAATTAACTTACCTGCACACAGTCGCACGTACTTTACTTTGCCTCTCATACATTCGGAAATGGAATAGTTAGATGATTCCTTACCTGTAAAAGAAAAGAAAAGAAATTAGAATTTAAAAATTCGTGTCGCTCAAACGACTTCAAACGAGTAAGTTGATCAGTGTAAACAACGATCTAATTAACATTTAAGACAAATTCTGGAGGCATCAAGTCTCGTAAGTTTGACGGCACACTTTGGAAATATTTTATTGTTCTTTTAGATAATAGACAACTATGGATTTAGAGGTAAGGCTTTACATTGGCTTACCAGCAGTTACTTGCATAATAGGAAACAATGTGTAGAAATAACTGGCATTGATAATAAAGAAACTTTAACATACTATATATTATTCGCTACTATGGGGCAATAGTACCAATATACATCGAGTTTTTAAAGCACAAAAAAGGTGCATCAGATCTATTTGTCGAATACCACCAACTGATTCTTGCAGACCACTGTTTCAAACAATAAACTAAAAAATATACTAACACTCCCTTCTATGAATATTTTAGAATCTTCTAAATTTGTTCAGTTGAATTCCTATTTGTTGAAGAAGTCTAGAGATTTACAATCGAGGAGTATTAGAGACCCAGGCTAGGCAGACCCTACAGTAGGCTTGTATATGACAAAGCACCTAAAACTGCACTGTATTTACAAGCTCAGTACCTGGGAGACCGAGCTTTGCTCGTGCCATCTGTTGTAAAACTTTCGGACAACGAAAAAAAAAATAAGAAATTTTAATTTCTTTAATTTTTATATTTAAATAACTAAATGGAAGAATAAAAAATAAAATAATAAAAAAAAACTGTCGAGATTCGAACTCAAAACTCGAAAACCTAATTAGATCGATTTATCGACCCTGAAACGCCCTTTATTTAAAATTTTATCGAAATTGTTGCAGCCGTTTCCGAGATTCTTATTATATATATATTATATATACAAGAATTGCTTGTTTAAAATATAAGATGCTATGTGTGTAAAAGTGCTTAATGCGCTGCCAAGGGATATTAAAGAATTGCCATCTACACTTTTTGCAACCAAATTAAAAAAAATTGTGATTATCACAAGCTTTTTATTCCATAGCAGAGTTATTTAACTTTAAAAAGCAACATGTTAGACACTTCAATTGACTAGTTTGTACAAGTATTAAATTGTTTATTATTCCATAGATATTTGCATGGCAAAAATTTGGTTGAATGTGTTTGTACTTGTCTTTACCTAACACCAAGCCTGCGTGCACCACCACATTTTAAGCAAATAAAATATCCTTATACTCATTTATTTAGCTAGTGGTTGGTCATAGTGTCTAATTTTAGTAGCTTTATTAAACAAGAAAATGTATAATACAAATATACAGGCGAATCTTTTATTTATGGTACTTCTAAAACATTTAACGATCCCTAGTTTTCATCCCTTCTAAAAAAAAATAAGATAATGTTTGAAATGAAACATACCCACAAAAGTGACGTTTTATTTAAAATTGTGGCGTAGATTCAACCAATTGATCATTACACAAGTTGTCATAATGGTGGCTCATCCCGCTTAGTGGCAGCTTCCGGTTCATGGACTCTGCGCGTGCACATCGCATACCGCGCTGACTATTGATACGAGCTATTTATAATACAAATAATAGGTACTGGACATAATCCATCAAATCAGTATATATATTCTATTCTAACAATCAAACTTGTAAATTAAATGTTAGTATTTCCGTTACTAAGTATTATAGTCTAAAGATCGTTTGATTTAATTTATTTACTTACCGACCTCGCCTCGCCGCATATAAGTAGATAAACTACGATCTTTTCTTTTTTGATCCTTTTCCAGTTTAAAATTGATTCTGTTATATAGCGAAAACTTAATGAAAAATTATAATTTAGATTTCTTTATTTTATTTTATTATTTATTGTACACAATAAAGTTAACAGAAAATGATCACATAGAAAAACGACACAACAGGCACTGCTTATTTCTAACGAAATGTCTTACAGCAGACCTTGATATAGCGAAAACTGAAAAATTATAATTTAGATTTCTTTATTTTATTTTATCATTTATTGTACACAATAAAGTTAACAGAAAATGATCACATAGAAAAACGACACAACAGGCACTGCTTATTTCTAACGAAATGTCTTACAGCAGACCTTGATATAGCGAAAACTGAAAAATTATAATTTAGATTTCTTTATTTTATTTTATTATTTATTGTACACAATAAAGTTAACAGAAAATGATCACATAGAAAAACGACACAACAGGCACTGCTTATTTCTAACGAAATGTCTTACAGCAGACCTTGATATAGCGAAAACTTAATGAAAAATTATAATTTAGATTTCTTGTTGATGTTATATCGTCAAGTTTGTAGCTTTTAATTCTTTGCAAGTAAATTTTCCTTGAGGTATTTGGAGGGGAATTTTAGTTCAACAGAAATTAGGTTTAATTTTATTATAGCGTAAAATATATAAATTTCTTCTACCATACTGCCTGATACCAAAACTACAAACAACCAAACTATTCGTCCTCTAGAAATTTTCTCTAGTTGATGAAATATAAATCCTATTAAATCTGGCTGAGAACGTAGAATTAGTATTATGCAATTGCATCTGGTTTAAGGTATGTATTTATTTTCTAAAAAAAGATGTAACATTTGCACATTCTAATGTTATGCTATTGACATTGCTTAGATTCAATTAACTGTATAATTTAATTAGTAAAAAGAATAGAAGGAAGAAAAAGGATTGCTTGCTACGGCGGCGTACAATGGCTACGGCGTAGCGAGCTGCGTTTCGGCTACGGCTGCTACGATTTTTGAACACGAAAACCTAGTCGAGTACCCGCTTCGTACAAATAACAAACAAATCAACTGTCTTTTTTTAGGTAAAAATATTTTTTTACATCATCGTTTAGATAATAAGGTCGACAACCGACCTCATAATTTTGGATAATAAAGATGAACTACGGATTTGACACTAATTTACCAAAGTGATCACATGTCTATAGATATTTCATGTCGACGAGCGTTATATCATTAACTAGCAGTTTTAATTAACGTGTACAAAGAAAGTAATAAGTCTGTTTAATTGTGGAAACCTAGTAATGTAGGTAGAATTGTTAGGTCATCAGTTCTCCGGGCAGCCGTATGAGCGCAGGGTCTCGGTCAACCCGAGGTCGCGCGCCTCGTGCCCAGTTAATTACGACACCTTAAGCATAGTTGGCATAGTAGATGGGCCTTAAATAATGTGTTTTGCTAGTTCTATGCCGTTATTCTAGCCAGAACAGTGGAAAACTAAACCTATAAAACTTAAATTATTACCTATAATGGCAGACTAAAGATTTTTGCACTTAAGTACGTAACTTACGGCATAGGAATTTAGGAATAGATTCCGAATTGCCGAATCGACACCATTGTCAACAAGAGGGTAACAAAAAAGGGGATTATTTATGATAGCTCGTCCTCAGAGTCCAATGTTGTAAATTGCAATTTGCAGGCGTGTCGTAGGCGCCAGAAGGAGAGAATTATGAAATTTTCTCATTTCCCAGGCGCGTGACAAATCTCGACATTATGAGGTGACTAATATAAAAATGTGATTAGGCTTTTCTTATTGGATAGAAAATATTATATGATCACAATTTTTATTTTCTTTGCGAGATAAGAATTACAGGGTTCTCGTTTTTTTAAGCTATGATGGTAAGAATATCTGAACTTACACAACTGGAACTGATGCAAAAAAAGAGCTGAAAAATGATTGCTAAAGTTTAGTACTTTTTAAATAAAGATCTTTGTTTCGAGAGGTCGCCTATCCTTTATAGCTACGAGTACGTGGCATTATTTAAAACTTCGCCGGATGGGGGGGGGGGGTGGCTCTTAGACAAGCTGGGATGGGGTTCCCATCCCATCATGGGAACCACACCTTTCCAAATAATTTCTATCAGTTCGATAAATTCAGACTGAACTCGAAGTCGCCAAACCAATCTTACACCTACCAAAAAGAGTACCTAGAAATGTTCCGTGCTCAGTCGCATAAAAAGACGATTTGCGATGTCGTGGCGTGCTAAAGGAACAGTTTGAGTATGGTTCTCGTGGAATTAGTTGGCTGTTTCATGATTCATGTCCCTGTGAAGGTCGGGACCGTGGCAGCCGGGGACGACACCGAACTTCGGATTTGATTAAGAAATATTGGCTGTTGTTAGAGGTCTGAAAGTTTAGTCTGGTAAAGAAAAACTGTTGCCGAGTACGTAGACGTCTATAGATAAATCCATGAGGCAAGTTTTTTTTGCTATTTTGTATCTTCTCAATAATATCCAAGATTTTGCAGGCTGCAGCATCAGGTCATTAGAAGAGTTAAGACGCCAGTGGGTAGGGGAGGGGTATTCCTACATAATATTTTATTATTTGAAGGTACTTACGTAGCTAAAGTCATAGTAACAAGGAAAATTAAATCGCAATACTTACATTTATAAGTTTTCAATATTAAAAAAGATAAACAATAAAAAAACAACAAACGCTCAGAATAAACTTTAGAATCTAAGTAGTAAAAATTAGCAGAGCGCTGATATTTCCTGTTCAGTAAATGGTAGGTAATGCAATATACTTACTTTAAAGCGTATTTTTATTTGAATGAATCTCAGAATTACTAACGCTGCGTTCCGAGACGCGCTGAAATCGATTAAAGCACCCGTAATCGCGTTCCGAATTACTGTTAGCTGTCAAAACTCATACGTCTTTTTGCTTTTCTGATCGTTGACAGCGCTGAAAGTCTGATTCGGAATGCGCCCTAACTCTAACATTTTATACCTATCGTGGCAACACATTAAACGCTATTTCAAATAAATCACTCCCACATTCCTGAATTTGTGGTAAAAACTATGCAACTTCAGTGAATGGTGTGACGTAAAAAACAATCGCTTCATAATGTGGCTATGTGGACGTTTATCAGAATTGGATCTACTCGTTTCTTTGGTACTTTTTACACTAGTCAATATGGTTATTCTTGTAGATAGTGATATTACCGATCAAATCTATTAATAAAAACGTATTGGTTACAAAATATCCAAAAAATATTCTTTCTCTAAAGTGTCGTTCACTTTTGTTGCTGTTAAAAAGTAGCCTCGTAGTAGTTCATTAAAGTTTTAAATTAGCAAAACTTAACTCGTAGAAATGCTTGTATGAATAATAACTTCATTGCTTCATGTAACTTTAAGGCTGGAACGCAAGTGAAATGTAAACAGCGCAATGCGAAGTTCAGGGCAGCTTCAGCTCGAAGGTCGTCTGCACACGCAAGCACGATACTCTCACGTTCTACGGTTTCCTTACGGCCGGTCACGTGCTGGGTAAAGCCATAATTATTTTACTACCAGCACTTAAAAGGAAACTTTTTAAATAGATTTACATAGTTGATAATTACATAGTTAACAGATGGCCCTTTCATACTTTGTCTTGGTGGGGTGAGCTAGCGATTTGTTACTAGTTTCTAAAGTCTGTGGTAATTACTTATGAATGATTACCGCTTTATATTGATAAAAGTTTATTGAAAGAGAAAATAATTTCCAAATTTTAAAGAACTTTAGCTAGAGATTTTTACATTTTTTAATGATTTTCATATAACACCTCACAAAACATTTTATTTGAATACCTTTTGGAAGTTCAACGGTCACGTGAAGGAACGTAGTAGAGATAAATAAAAAAGAGCGTTTAGCATTACTTAAACGTGTAGGCTTGTATTAACTATAATTAGAGTTAAATATATCTAAGTAAACATTGCTGACATTTGAAATATGGGTTTCGGGTTAAAATAGTAGCACTTGTAAGTTTTCAAATTCCAAAATAATTGTAATGTTAGTATATCTCGCACATACTGGCTTTTATATTCCCGAGCACCCACGCCACCGTGAGTAAAAATAGTTGGGCATGCAAACATTCCGATATTTCCGATCAATAAAACCAAAGCATATTTTAAGTGCGTGCGATTCAAAGAAACGGCAAGACAAAGATGTTGCCACACAAGGAGTTAATCAGAGTGTTGATCATGACACCTTGTACGTAATTAAAACCATCTGAGCTGCATCATAAAATAATGATACGTAAATCATTATCCCATGACACGCCCGACCCGTGGTGACGACAGTGATCAGCTGATGATGGTAGTGTACTGTTACTAAGATCAAATTAGACAAAGTTATGGAACATAAATAAAAACTAATTAAATGGTTATGCACAACAATAATTATATTTACGTTAGGTCCCCTATCGGATACTAGTTTAAAACCGTATTTTAGGATTAAAAAATAGGTACGCCATTACTACCCTAAATTACCAAAAAAATATACGAGCATGTCTATCTGCAATGAACTTTGGAGTCATAAGTATCAGATTTTGCGGTGCACAAAATAACTAACCAAAAGATAAAACTGGTGTAACGTAGTGCTGGATTGAAATAACCAGTCCACCGCAAATCGCAATACGTGGGCGCATTCCGAAACAGACTTTCAGCGCCGTCAGCGATCAGAAAAGCAAAAAAAACGTTTTGACGACTGACAGTAATTCGGAACGCGATTACGGGTGCTTGAGTCGATTTCAGCGCGTCTCGGAACGCAGGGGCCGGCATCGCGTGACATGATGCGGTTCCCCATTTCCTAAGATCAGATAAGTAGACCATTTGCTACAAACACATTATAAGCTGGGTAACCTATTTGTTATATAAACTTACTGATTGTTTCTCAGTCTTTAAAATAATTTGTGAATCTGTAGATAAGCTGGGGTAGATTAGATATAATTTAAATTTTTATAAGATTTTTTTAAATTTAGCTGGCTTTTTTACCTGATAAATCAAGTTTTATAGACGCAAACAGAGTTAGGAAATACAGTATCCAATCTAACACATTAAGTTCCGTCCGTATTTCTGAAAATCTTCTTGGACATTATGTGTTGTAATAATGCTTTTTAATTACATTCCATGCGAGTATTCTTATCAGACCTTTGCAAAAAATACCGGTCGTCATGTCATTGAACTCCAGTGTCCACAAACGGGCACCTGTCCCTGCTCTTAACTGCGGGAAGGAGACAAAAAGAGGGTATCCAAACAAATTCGGTAATAGAAACTATTTATCATGCCCATAATAACGGGGACATGGAGTGCTTGGTCGTTAGCGTCGGACATCATGTTGCGGTAAAAGTATTCTCGCCGAGATTGGCCAGCATATACCGTAAAATCTAGTCAAACTCCGCGAGAATTGGGAGTTTCGTAACATACAGGTATAATTCTTTATTCGTATTTACTGTAAGCGTTCAGTGCGATAATACCAATCTCCAATTTGTTAAATTGCATCTTTATTATTAAAGTAGTTTCAAAATCAATAAATAAAATGTAAAATCAATTACAATAAAACAGACAAAGAAAAATAATAATAATAAATTAATTTAATAATTTTAATTTGTTAAATAAAACATCCGCGTTATTTTATTTTCGTATGAATATTTAGCAGCTAATAAGATCGTTTCGATTAGGTTATCGTTTTTGAGTTTTTAGGGTTCCGTAGTAAAAAAGGAACCCTTATAGTTTCGTCATGTCCATCTGTCTGTCCGTCTGCGGCTTAGCTCAGAGACTTTTAGTACTAGAAGACTGTAATTTGGCATTTGGCAATATTATGTATATCCATACATAATATTGATCATGCCGACAAAACTGAAGAATAAAATCTTAAAAAAAAATTTTTTTAGGGTTCCTCTGGTACACGTAATGTGGGGGTTATTTTTTTTATTCACGATTACCTTATAGTGTGAGGTATAGTTGGGTAGGTTTTTTATAAATAATGGGGGTTTGCTAAATTTATTTTTCGATTCTAGTGTACGATTCAGAAATATTTCGTTTTAAAGTGCTTATTTTTGTTAGAGTCAAGTTTCTCCCCCCCCCCCTACCAGCGAAACCGTTGTATTTGGAAATGTGAAAAAATTTACGGTAGTAGTGTATATGATAAATTTAAAAGGAAAATTATCAACATTAAGTAGGCTGTACAGGTTATCGAATAATAGACCAACTTATAAAATGTATGTATTATGTACAAGTAAGAAATTTGGTTCTACAAAAGCTAAATATTTTGATGAATGTTAACTGTCTTAAACAGGTGCAACAACTGTCCTAAGTAGTATTGGACAACTACGGAACCCTATACTTTGCGTGGCCCGACACGTCCTTGGCCGATTATTTTAGCTTAAATTCAGACACTGTTTGCAGCATTATTTCTGATAGCGCTGCCGCCGCCGCCGCAGCAGAGCCGCACACAAAACGAGATTTTGGCTCGCAAAAAATGGGGTCAACAACCGCACTCAGAACAATCTCTGCCTTGATCTTTATGTACGATAAATATTTACTAATTCAAGTCTAGGACCAATATTATAATAGACTATAGTTTTTTGCCGCCAGCTTCAACGCTCAAGCTCGTAAAACTCTGAACGTTTTGCCCAATTTCTTTTTATTGCCTGCCTCTTTGATATTGCCCTAATAATAATGATTGACAGAAGTTGGCCTGGACAGGTGCTTTATTATTATTAACCTTAGAAATTATTTGTACAAACATTTTGAATTTCTCTTGGCTGAACTATTCCAGCCAGGAGCTTAGTTACATCACCAGGGATACGGCAGATATGGCTGTAATTTACTGTGATATATATTGGCTGCAGTATCTTATCGATGGAGCAGGTGGGACAACAAATTCAATTTGAAAACTTGCTGCGCTGTTCTGTGGCTTGGAATGGGACGAGGGTATAGAGCGGAGAAGAAACTGGCATAATAAGCGCAAAATATTCATACACGCAACAAAATATAAACAGAATTTACCTATATAGCAACAAGTAAAACCGAATATTCGATACCACGGTAGTTTAGGACTCGGGCAAGAAACATCCTCTTCAATATTGGTTCAGTAGTTTGTTACAAATATGGTAAAAGACTCAATACTTTTAACCTAGATCCGTAAAACGTCCAAAGCTGTCCTTGTTGCAAAAATAAATGAGTCTATAATAATAAGCCAGACCTTGATAGCAGGTGTTGAACTACACAGTTTATTTGCCGCCTGAATATTAATGAGACAGTACCGAATAGGCACGCTTAATTTTAAAGTAGGGTTTCATGAGATTCTATAACAATACCTAACCGAGAAATCATAAAGTACTTGTTGAATGGTGTAATTACGAGTATGATACATAACATTAATTTGGATAATAGTTAACCGCATACCAAATTAATCAATATTTTCTTAAAATGAATTATTGCATATCGAAATATGCACATCAAAGGAATATTGAATTTTGGTGAGACAATGACATTATTTTAGAACAATTGAAAAGAAAAAGTTGGTTATGATAATGTAAGCTAGAACTCAAAAGGAAATGGTATGAAAAATCACTGAATACATAACCTAGCGTTATTTCATATTGTTATTCAAAACACTTTCCTCACATTTACATGTTTGAGTTTTGCCAAAATACGCTGAAAGCAGGTGTATTATACTATGCTAATTTTGATTCCTGACTCATATTGACCTACAATTCCAGATCTTCATTTAGCGATCTACTTTTTGTTTGTTTTTACCGATTTGCTTTAAAAATGTTTGTAACGAATTACGCACTTTTCAGAATTTTTCCGAATTTTAATAGTTCGCTAGATGAATTTACTCAATTCTCTTTTATACTCGAAGGCTCAATTTTTACGCGCAGGTGTCAGGCATGTCACTTGTAGCTGGTGTGTAGATCTAACTTAACTAGTTACAAGCGAAATGGCAAACAAATTAAACTCCAAGTATTTTCACATTTAACTATGATGTAAGATGTTTGTTTCAGTTTTTGTTCGTCATGCCCAGGCTAGTCTGATTTTTTGGATCGAGTAAAAAAAAAAATCTAAAACTGTTGATGTATTGAACTTAAAGTAGATTACTGTGGGTATACACAACTCGTTGATACAAAACTTTGTCACATTGTCAGGAGTGTGGATGTTAGGTTGATGATTGTATGTTTACAAACTCGACGCGCGGCAGGCAGACCACTTTCAACACGGGGTTTCTCAAAACGAAGATATTTGAGCCGATGTTTAATCGTTGTAACACGTTTTGAAAACTGTTTGGATACGATGTTGCGGAATTGTCTTAAATACCTGTTATATAGAAACTATTATTATTATAACAACGCAAAGGTGTAATAAATGTGAAGGAATATTGGTTCCGGTGGTTATTAGGACGTTTTCAGATAATGAAAAAATAAAATATGATGATGTTAATAATCTAAGTTGAGATAATGTAGGCTGGGAAGAGAAAAAATCTGGTGTTCGTGAGAATCTGATCTGAAAGGTAGTGATTATTACCTATTTAATCTAAATTATGGCGTCATACTAACACGGAAATAACTAAACAACATAGAACTAGAAACAGAAGTAACTATTTCTAGGTCATTGATACATAAGAATTTATCTAAGTCTAAACAATAGATTGAACATGTCTGTCGTATGACGTATCATACGGTACTACACAAAGTGGCATGCTCTCTGAGTCATGAGCATGATGATGAGGTTACATACTTACCACCGTTACACACAAGCACGTTAATAGACTTACTCGGTGTTTGAACTCTACCTAGTGTACTGATTCCGATAATAATAGGTTTGTAACCCAATTAGGATACCGTGAAAATTACAGTTAACGACCTGAAATTTAGGTTTATGGCTTCTGTTACTGGCTTGTTAATTTTTTACGGTATCACAATTCTTAACTCGAGAATCTGACTATACTCATTTACCTAGTTTATGGATTACCTACTGCTGATGTTTTTATTCTTGTTTTAATTATGTATTTTATTATCTAGAATTTAGTCTAGACGAAAATACGATTTAATACAGGTACAAATATTAACGATACGATTTTATGATATTCTTTATTTTGTGTAATACGATTGGAATTTTGTTGTTCAATAAAAGACATTTTTTTAGCAAAAATATTTTCATGGAAATCATCTAATACTTTCATGTTTTTTTACACATTTGTTGAGCCTTATTCTAAGGTCAACAGCCATGAAAAATATTCTATGGAGCAAATGATTCTGAAACTTTATGTTGTTGCGGAACGTTTTATTGTATCTGCTCGGATTGAACAGTTCATTAAGAAAGGGTAAAGCCCTTGGATTCAATAGTATTATGGCTTTCACGGATAAAGGTTAAGCAAGGTCAATTCCTCAGATTAAAAAAAAGTTCTCGGGTGTGCAACGATGTTTTGTTTAGTATCAGGTCAACAAAACAAGCGCTATTACAGAACAGACTGCGGGAATAGACTATTATGAGAATCATGGATTTTTAATGGTTTTGGATTCACAAACTTCACAGAAGTCAGAACAAAGAAAAACAAAAATTAAACTAGTCAAAGTCTTCATTCGAATAAAAATCAGAAATGGTTATTTATTGGGTAAGAGAGGAATATCGATTTTTTCTCAGAGAACTAAATATTGAATCCCGAGCATGCGAAGGGGGTTTCTTTAAGCGAGGGATTCTAAGGTTCGAGGTGATTCCTCTCAAACCCGGCACATAATTTTTCACTTCCGCCAAGGAAACCATTAAATACTTACTTATTTCCGATACTTCTATAAATTAAGACTTTGTCATTGTATTTTATCATAATACTCTTTACTTTTTTAGATAAATACACAAAAACAAACAACCAACAACAACAAAGCTTTTAGGTTATGTTTAGTAATTTTGTTTTTTATAGCACACGTCACTTATTTTTTTCGCGGAAATACGAAAAACTTTTTCCTGTAAAATAAAATGTTCTAAATTCAAACGAATTTTCCTCTTCAGACAGGAATATCTAGAAATGAATATGCGATATTCGGCCCTGTTTTCGGGAAGGAAAAGCCATCTTTCCGTGGAGAGGTGAAAAATAAATTCCAAGTTTAAAACTATAAAACTGTCTCAGTCAGAGCCTCGAACAGACTGCGCCCTCAGACAATTTATTGAAACTAAAATCCAAAAGCTCTCACACAACCACTCACTTGAGTTGCCGTAATTTAACTCAGAACTGCGAGTGATAACGCTGGAAGGGAATTAACTCGAACATATCTGTCTGTCGGCACTCTGGACTGTTTCACCGAATTATTTGTTTTAGAAATAAAACATTCCACTCCCTTTTCAAAAGGAAGAGGACTAAATTGTAAACGAATTTGACCGGTAAATCTGATTATGAGTTTGTAGGGTCGTAATTAACAACAACACAATCAAGATCCCAGAAAATTCGTCCGTTATTTTAGATTCTTCTTTAAACAAGAATGATTTTTGCTAGTAATTATATTCAGATATTTAATCCTTATTTATCTTCACTAAATTCCGGTTTGTTATGTATGATTCAGCTTAAACACGACACGACCCCAAGGGGCTCGAAGAGCGGTTCGGACACGCGAATAGTGCAAATTGGAGGGTCTACTTCACAATACAACCTCTTTTTAATTTCATTACAGGAACAATGTTTTTCCTTCACCTTTGGAGGGTGAATTTCCCATTTGGTAAGAAGATACAACCAAAATCATCTCCATGTAAGTTCCAAAATCTTGTATCTGTGGTGATATGATCAAGAACTCATTGTGGTATTGCGAAAGCAATTTAACAACATGCTCTACTGCTTTGATTACTTGCGCCATCAGAAAGAAAGAAAAGCCGGCACTCACCATCACAATGGTCCGGACGCTAATGACGACACAATAAACACCTCTACCACACAAGTAAACATCTGTACACAATGACATGGCGTATGTTGCAGTGATCTTATTACTAAGTGCTTTGTATCATGTACAAGTTTCCGCAAAGTTAATCCTTATGTCAATGGTATAGCAACCGCATAACTTCAGTAATGGGTGGAGGAGTGTGCAAATTGTATAACCGTGTGATACTTTTGTTGGGTGTATCTTTTATGATATTTATGCAAGTTTGTGTTTATGGAATGCTCTTCGTTCATTTTATAACTGGTTTGAATTTTTTAAAGTTTTAATAGACGTTCTAGACTACTGGAGCGTGAATTTGTGCGTTTTGTGTACAGACGTTCTTCATTTTATAAAAATAGTTTAATGAAGACGAAGACAATGCCCAGTATTTAATTTTCAGCTTCGACATGCTTATTGTATTTTAATATTTTGTGTGTAACTTTGTGTAAAAATATTCTGAAATTGTCTTGTTAGCAGCTGCTGTGCACTGCACGTTAGATTACCTGTTTTTACATACGTATCTACGAAATAATATATCGAAAAAATATAAAATAAAAATACATAATCCATAAAAAAATAAAAATCATCATCTTGGCAAGTTGGTTTTGTGGGCTAAATCTTAAAATGTCAGAATGGAAAAGAATTTGATTATGGTGCACAGACAAGTTTTTATAACAACATTAATAGTTTGTATGTTTTGGGAGAGGTTAACTTGCGAGAGCAGGGCACATGAGCAGAATATAATTTGTGAGACAAACTCATTCTCACTGTGTCAACACATTCCCTAAGAAAGTTTGCCCAGCAATATCCATAATTTATATTAAACTACAGGGACCAATTCACTAACATAATTGGATATCATCTAAAATAAGATGTTTTAATCTACAGGTACCTATATTTTATCAGTGTAGCATATTCTAGACTGGTACTTAAAAAAATAAAAATAATCCTAATCGCATTCTAAAAGTTCAGGTTCGTAGTAATAAGCTACAAAATACTAACCCATAATATAGTCACTATTGCGAGATTTGAACGAGACAAATAGTATAAAGGCTTCAAAGTCCCCGGCAACTACAAACGAATATATTTGACCCAGGACGCTCATTATTGTTTTCTTAGAAGATGTAGGAGACCGGGATTTTTCCAAATTGAATTGATTTGGGAACATCTCAACAATTTACGAAACATTATTGAACTCCAGAGGTTGATTGGGTTAGCTGATCCATTTCAGATTTTTGTTACTGGTTTATTGTATTAATGTCACATAAAAACTCCGAACACAAAATGTTTTATTATGTTAGTGAGATGATATCTTGGTATTATCTCAACAGTTTTTGTGTAATTTTTTTTACATCGTCAACATAGATAAAAAACGTGCGTTCTGCATAGTTGAGAAGAGCAGTTTTAGAACTGTTTACATTTTTAAAGGTTTTACAGACAAAATTTCCAGGTTAGGTTAGGTTTGGCCAGATAGGTAGGTTAGGTAGATAGGTGGGTTGGGTACTTTAATTTGCATGTCATTTTTCTTAAAAACTCTTCAATTATATTTTACATATCTACCTGTAAATAAGTAGGTTGGAGTTGATTTTTAAAGTATATTCGAAGAAAAAACGACCTAAAACGATCGCATCGAATTGATTGACGCACTTACAAAATTATAACCAAAACATAATAAGCAGTACACGATTCTTATATATTAAGAACCGCGCCTTAGATCTACATATTTTCAAGATGGATCTTCCACTAACATTTGCGATAAGAAGCTTAGGAATTATTTAAAACATTCAAAAGTTTAGAGATCAAAACTTCAAGCCCAGTCAGCAGTAGCACCGGTAAAAATGAAAACATTTGTAGCCAAGCTTAGAAGCGTTTAAGTTTTATAGAGATAAAATGCAAATGCTGTACAACTCGAACCCGAGAACTAAAAGTAAAGTGAGTTAAGTATGATGTAACATAGAGACGGACAACAAATATCGGCATCTAATCCAACCCATCTGAGAATAAGGGCTTTCTACTCTACGTATGCGTGTCGGCTAGTGATCTCACCAAACCGGCTGGCCCTTCATGTCACTCCCTTCGAGCAGTCTCAAATGCATCCTCAGCTACTCCCAGACGCATACCATTTGTGAGCACAGCTGGCACCGGTCATCTTCAAACACTGCACATGATCCACTACTAGCACACAAAATGTTTCTCAATTTAACGGAGTCAAAGACGACCGTCAGGCGTCAGCGCCCGCCAGCGACTGAGGCCAAACGACTCTACCCATCTCGCCACGGGAATATAAACTAGACTGTAGCGATTCGAGAAGTTTAAGCTGAATTAAACCTTACAGTTTCTTCTGTAGGGTTTATTTTGTAGAGAAATTGCTAGGTGTTTAGGATTGTTTTGATTGCGTTGTTGGCAGCGATTGTGTCCAAAACCCGCTAGATGCAGAGTAGGCGCATTTCCCTGGGTTGGATGCTGCATGCGACTAAATGCGGTCAGTGCCGTTGCCACTTCATGGTTTTATAATGTGCTGAATAGACCGCGTATTGATTGTAGGGTAAAGTTAACAAACTGAAGTTTCAAAGTTTAAGATTAAACCCTCCACTTAGGTTAAATAGAGGCAATCATTTTTAAGCTAGGAGCTTAAATGATCCTACAGCATTTTTCGTATTTTCTTTCAACTGTAAACGCATGCGCCTATTTATCTTACGTATTTATTTGACGACCTGGGGCCGTTTCACGAAGCTACAAGTTACAAATTACAAGTACAATTCGATGTACATTGCGTAGACAATGAGGTAAAACGATAAGGGCTTCCAGTTTTGGCGAATCGGCTACGCAATGAATATTAAATTATAACTTGTTACTAGTAAATTATTTCAATTCCTTATGACCGAGCAAAGAGTCCCCGTTTCAGCTTGGGCAAAAATGTTTTCGCATGTTGTCCGGCAGAGGTTGTCGGGCTGTTCTCTACAGGTAGCATTCTGATTCTCGTGTAATTTTGTGAGTATGTTCTATAATTATAGCTACATATATAGATCTATTTTTTATTAATACAGTTTTGAGATTTTTTTCTGTATGACGAGTAACTTTGAAATTCGAACCTCTCTTTTTACTATTTGCATAGAAAATTGCAAACGATAAATGGCAAAAGAATAGACGTATACAGCCTACAATTAGGGTATCGGACTGTTCTTAAATTTACCTTATTTTATGTTTTTTTTTTAAATATAGATTAGTAGCAGACGATTCGCGAAGAAAAAAACAGAATCGGTTGAAAAACGAATTTACAGTGATTTTTTAAAGTTTCAATATGTCTGCATGTCTCTTTCAAAAACGATTTTTCTATGGAGATTATATGGCGTTACTAACAAATGACATCACAAGTGGGTATGTGCCTCTCTGTCTAATCTTGAATTTCAAACCTTTGTAACTCGGCCAATTTTAAAGATAGAGCAATAATTCTTTTAGAGTTCGATAGCAGAAACTAAGAAATTTGAATTTATAAAATAAAAAAAAGTAGACCGATCCCTTTAATTTCAATAAAATATATAAAAAAAAACACTTGAAATACTTTCCTATGCAAGATGAATACAAAATACATGTATTTACCAAGAAAAATAAAATTATAATAAATAAAAAATAATAAAAAAAAACATTTATTTTATATTTTTGTCAAAAATTATGCCTGGCTGGAAACGAACGCGCCCTATAAAAAAAGTCGGGAGCAAACTTTTTGTGAAAAAAAAAATGTTATCTGTGGTTTTTATTTTATTAATTTATGTAAATTCGATAAAATAGTGAAAAATTGCTTAATTTAGACTTGGGCGTGACTTTTCAAAAGAATATAATAGTGAACCCATTGAAAATTTCGCTGTGTGTTGATGTGTGTGTCGCACGTGTGATGTCAATGTGGTAGGTATGTGTAGCCCATGTGTTATTTTTTTACAAACTGAAGTCAGTTTTCTTTCTTTCCTCACAATCGAGATGAAAAGCAGAGAGTTCACTACGTGGGAAACTGATCAATTCTCTCACACTTTAAGCGCCCTCACTACGCTCGTACGCCAAAATACCTCGGGGTGTAATTGGTCAGTTTCACCCCTCGGTTAACAATCTACTATTAACTTTGAAACGACCCAAGTGAACATTCATCTTTAATTTGCAAATATGATGGACTTCAGATACTTTTCTTTTACAAAACAATAGAAATATTACTTTACTTGTAGTAATATTTCTACTTGCTTTTAGTACTCCTAGCTAGTAAATTACTAAAATAATATTGACCACTGAAGGAAGAGGCGAGAATTAAGGATTAACGTAACTTACCGAAGTAGTCTGAATTAAGTGTGGTTTTACTATTAATGATAACGATAAACTTACCTGCAAACAAACAAACAAACGTTTTAGTTAAAACAGTGACATGGCTGCTGTTGTCTAGAAAAATGAAAGTTGCCAGTCGAGTTTAATCGACCGGTTTTGTGCGGATTAGTGTTGCTGCTTTATATCGAGATCGATTTTCGACTCGATCGAGTCTTA
This sequence comes from Carpatolechia fugitivella, assembly GCA_951230895.1. Classification (NCBI taxonomy): domain Eukaryota; kingdom Metazoa; phylum Arthropoda; class Insecta; order Lepidoptera; family Gelechiidae; genus Carpatolechia; species Carpatolechia fugitivella. Next base: position 7,768,248 of record OX579648.1, on the reverse strand, counting down.
ACTATCGATAAATTAATCTCGATATCGATTAAATTAATTGAACACCCAATCGCACATTGTCTTTTCCATATATTTCCTAATTTTATTCTCATGCGCACAAAACAAAAAAATTAATGATTTAAATTAAAATTCCAGATTCCATAGAAATTGTGAATGTTAATAGCTGTTATTCGTATTGAAAGTAGAAATATTTTTATCATCTTTCGACCCACGCTCCTTGAGAAAAGTTATTGTACGACAGCTAAAAGATCATATTTTTGAATATGCGCATGCAATATTAATTAAATTACAGTTATTCTTAGTTATAAATGTTGTCGATTTAATAAAGTTCAAGTAGAAGGTTGAAGACTATCGATAGTTTATTTATGTTCGTACTCACATCTCTAATTGGGAATAATTCGGATTTTAATAGACATAGTCACATTTTGTAAACAGATAAATCAACGTGATATAACAACGTTACTCGTACGTCGCGTCTCATGTAGAAAACTACAATTATTTAACGCTTTATGATGATTGAAGATGTTACAGCAGATAAGAAGATAAGAATGTGCTTGAAAATGTTTCATCTTTTGATGTAAATAACTATCTAAATAAATTCAGTATCCCACGTAGACTTTAGGCTCTTGTTCTAGCATCTTTTCATTTATTAAAAAATCTTTACAAAAATGTGTACGTTTTTGCCTCACTAGAGTTAGAAAATCTAAATTAGTTTGGGGAATTAAATGCAGCGTAAGATCTGTAAGATAAATATAATATACAATATTGTTACGAGTGAAGCCCGTCACAGATTGGAGCTATAATATATATTATAGCACGAGGCAGCCAGCTCTCTCATCACCATTCACTTTGTGTGCAAAGCGGGGGTCAAGCAGAATGGCCGGTCACTGATTGATTCGCCATTTTGCTTGACCCCCGCTTTGCGTGAAAGTGAATGGCGACGTGAGAGCTGGCTGCCTCGTGTTATAATATATATTATAGCTGCCGTGTGTGATGCCCTTGAGCGGGGTTCAGGGATTGAAAATTTTGTTCACGAGGAATATGTCATGTTACACACGTATAGTACACAAGCCAACGTCACAAACTGTTCTTGATCGCGCACGGGTAGCACTACACCGAAAATGCACTGAAATAACAATTTCACTGCACTTTGTCAGTAGCACTTGAACTTGCACTTTTATTTACTTCGGCTCTTGGTCTACTGCACTGAACTCACACTGAACTCCCCGTCTAGCCGGTCGCGATCCTTATATATTATACTCCTATGACAGTTCGAGAATGTTCTCTTTTTGAGTAGCGACTTTCTCGAACAGAACTTCTAGAGTGTTCTATCCAATTTTGACAGTTAGCTGTTTCGAGTAGCGAATACTTTTTGAAGGAAAATGACAGGTGTCTCGAACTTTTTGATCGGTTGTCAAGGACCACGTCTGGCGTTTTCTGGATAGTTCTCTGGTACAGTCCACCACACCCAACCGTAACAATATGTTAGCTAAATAACGCAAAGCCTCTCGGGTGGTGGGTCAGCCCATGAAACTGAACACCTACAAATTAACTTGGCCATCCAAACAGTACTTTGAAAACTTATTTTTTTTGTGGACCTTCTGGAACAAAAGTTGTTAAGTTTGATGGGCTGAGCCACCACCTGAGAGGTTTTGCGTTATTTAGCTGTAACTGTAACTTAATGACGTCTACGTATTTTAGTACCCTAATATTTTTTTAATTATTGGATTCTAACGTGTTTGACTTCAGTCTCACGAGAGCAACGACTCGCTTTTTCAGAAGATGCTTTACTCTTGCCTTGATTTTGATTACGCCAAGGTTCATCAGTTTTTTACAGGATGTACTTCGGGGAGTGTGCTCAAGAGTTGCATGAACTCATTCCGCCTTCCCCCTTCTTCCATCGGACGTCCAGACGCACGGCAGGTTACCACCCTTTCCTGGTGACTATTCCTCGCTTGCGCACCAAACGCTTCTCAACATCTTTTATAATGCGTACCGCAAAGCAGTGGAATCTCCTGCCAGCGTCTGTATTTCCGAGCACATATAATCCGACTCTCTTTAAAGCCAGAGTGAATAGACTCTTTCTGGATAAGCTCGCTACATCGTAGATCCCATCCCTGCTCTCGGGCTGGATCGGGGTCAAGAGCAAACCCATACAATATAAAAAAAAGGTTAAACCCTTTCAGAAATACAGACGCTGGGAGAGCTATTATAGGCTCATTACAATAAAACGACTTATAATACGTACTACAATTTAGAAAGTGTATAATGTTACCCGAAATCTGTATTTTCTATAATTCACTCCATAGAATATCTAATTATTCTAAACAATACTAATAATACTTTGCCGATAACAATATACAGGATTATAGAATTTAATTCACTAGATAATCGTTCACGCTCACAGAACACCGGTGTCGGGACCAATATGTAATAGTACATTACATCCATCCAAACAATCAACACAGGTGTCGATTCGGCATACGCTCAACTAAACTAAACTAAAATTAGTCCTGTCACTTTCTATCATTTTTAATTGAAAAGGGACCGAAGATCATCGGTTTTGTTTTTTTCTTTGACTTCACGACTAACTGTCAATTTTAGTGGCTTTTTATTCGTCATGGTGTTAGGTAGGCACTAAAACAAGACAAAATTGACAGTTAGTCGTGAAGTCATAGACAAAAACAAAACCGATGATCTTCGGTCCCTTTTCAATTAAAAATGATAGAAAGTGACAGGACTAATTTTAGTTTAGATTAGTTGGGCGTATGCCGAATCGACTCTACAGTCACGTGTCATTTCACCCACCAGCGGTTTATGTACGAGTACAATCAACAAGAGAAGAGTTACGGGGATGTTAGTATTAATATAGTCTACACATACATTCCCTGAAGACTATAATCAAATAGTAACCAGAAGAAATTAAATAATGCCTTGTAACATTCAGGCATTGATGAAGAAAACAACTAGATCATACATACGAGTACTTACTATTTAAATATTATCCTTGCGCGCAACTCAACAGTTTTGAAAGATTGTGTGACATAATGGCGGAGACTAACAGTAAAATCAAACAACACTTCTATCAAAAACTTTTCTTATTCACTGTACTTACATCACGTCTCGTCGCTATGTAAGCAGAACATCCAATTTGAATCCGATCGCTTCCGATCCGGTATCTCATCGTATCGGTGAGATCGGATGGTTACCGACATCAGAGTAGCTTTGAGAATCGGTAACTACAAGCTATATACGAGTTAGTATGAGATTAAAAAGAAAACATAAATATAGGGTGATGTAGGTAAAGAAGGAAAAAAATGATCTCATGAACAAGCAAATTGGTTGCTGTGGTCGTCGTTGCAGGTCAAATTGGAAACGAAATAGACTCGAATGTTTTTTTAAATTTTTTGGCTAGTAGCACACAAGGACTTCCAAGTACTAATATTCCCAATATCCATTGTAGTGGATCAGACGGATGAACTCTTTAGATGAAACATTGAGAGCTAAATGTTGTGTAAAATGTATGTATTCCATTTAGATCCTGAATCTAGTAATAGAAAAGTATGTTATTCAATATATTTATTTGTTATCTAAGTAAATATTTTTCAGATGAACGGAATGTGCATGTACACAGATAAATTATACAAACACTATAACGTAATTTCAATTACAATAGATAGTTTTGATATTATGTGGTGCAGAATGCAATCTACTGCACCCATGACGGAAGAATGATAACTATTGCTTCAGGCCTTTGACTATTGTTAAGTACCTAACCTACGTCTACGTAAGATAACATGGTTAGGTTTAATGGTTAGGTTTTACCTTCAAAACAGTTTTTTTTTTATTGTAGACTGAAGAAAAAACAAAAATAATATTTTTTTAACTCGTCTCTACATTCTAAATGTACAGCCGGCATTGCAACTTAATTAAGCTGGAGTTGTAGAATTTGGTAGCATAAAATGCGTAGCAGTCAATCGGAAATGCTAATATAGAATTACAAAGGAGGTATGTGATTTCAACACGTATTATTAGTACGTAGAAATCTATGCAGATATACTAAAAGAGATTCGCTACAAAAAAGCTACGCTGCATGCCGGTAGGCAATGCGCGTTTCGTTAGGGCAGGTGGGGTCTATCAAAAAATAAATATTTTTTTGCAGTGCACAAACGAAACTAGATTCAGCGTATAGAAATGTACCCAAATGTAAGCAAAAGTTGATATGGTGACTTACCTCAGAACCTAAGTAATGATCTGTACTTTTTGTCTGTCTTCAAAATATAACAAACGTTTATATATTTTACGATGTTTTGGTAATGGCTCACATTACTTCTAATTAAAACTGTAATTAAGGCAAAGAATTCTCGTCTCGCCGGTGGTGGGTGGAGTGCCACAGTTAAATGGTGAGGGTGTTAAAACATCGTGTTATTTTCCGGGCCAGTGCTCGGAGCGACGGCAACCAGGGTTGCACTCAGGCGTGTACTTATGTTTAAAAAAAACAAATATATTTTAAAAACTAAATAATGATATTTGACTCCCGTTATTATGTAATATTTCAAGGCAATGCACTACAGCAAATTATCTTTATCTCAAATAAGGAATTTTTCCTAAATAAATCTGGTGGTGTTTATTTTGATAATTTTGTGCGTATACCCGCAGTGAAGAAATGTGGCCTTTGTTCTTATATTTATTTTAGAAGATTTAGAAGTTATGCATTTTTTGCACTAGGTAAAAGGATCAGAATACACCTTAAACTATCAATAACTAAATACAGCATTTTTCCTGTATCGTGTGATGGATGATATGGATGAAGAGTTTTTATTCTCTAGGTTATTGGTCACATCTATTTGCTCACTAAAGTATAACTAAGTTTATTTTGCAAATAAATAATATAATATTCTTCTTCTTATATAAGAGTCAAAAGCAAGAACTTCCCACAGTGTTTTATAATGCTCTAAATTAACTTTGTACTGCTTGGGAATAAGAGTTCTAGATTCAACTCTGTCCACATTTAGTGAGAAGGACTCGTCACGACAATCTACGAAATGCCTGTCATTTTCGTTTCCGCCCAGCAGCGCTGCGCAGTGTTTGACTCCTTGGTGACAACTGACAATCGGCCTTCGAGGAAAACAGCCACATTTTACAGCACTAAAAAGTACAGGTAGTACCGCTACATTTGCAACGTGTGTATTCGTGATGTCAAGGAAATGGTGTATGGTTTCCGTACCGTACCCTTTTGAGAAAGAAAGAAAAACATTTATTTTCCTTGGAAACCACCGGGAAAATGGATTGGCTTTTTCCTTCGGACTTAGTGGTCTACGTTTGAAGGTAGAGAACACATAGATAGTTTTATAAATTACCAAATAGATGGGTAGAGTACATCAATTTCAATAGCTCACATACGTTCCCACCGAGGGGCTCAAGCCTACCCTGATTAGAGCTATCAGACCTTAGTCGACCACCCAGTGCGGGTTGTTTAGAGTAATGAGTGGATGGCTATCTAGAGTAACTATTTTAGAGCCGATGTAAATTTAAATTTTAGGCGCCCAGTAAGCAATTACCCGTCGAGGTACAAAGTATTTAAAAATCGTGCCACCGTCGCGCCGTCCTTACAGTCGGCGTTAGAACTGGACGTGCAGGTAGCTGCAGTACCTGCAGCGATTGCCAGCAGTTGGCAGTTGCAGTCGCCTTTCAACTTGTACCTTAGCCAATTTGGCTCAATATTGCTTTAGTGCCCACAAGTAAAGCAGCTCAGTTCACCCCTAAGAGTTAAGAGCGTAATTTATGTAAGTACCTATCAAATTGCAGCAGTATAGAGCTTGCATTTATAAAAATATGTATCTATTTGCTATTGGTTAGGGCGAACGGGAGCTACATAACAGATTTGGGTTCTTTTTCATATTTCGCTTTATAAATATTAGACATAACAGATGTTTGCTCAAGAAAGTCAACAATTTTTAGGGAGCAAACATACCTACCTAAGCAATAAGTATTTGTTGGATACAATCATACAGTCACTATTATTATCGTTTAGATTTGTTTTTTTTTGGTAATGTTAGGTATCCCACGAATATGCCACATGACGGGAAAGTACTTAAAATATTGTAAATAAGTATTTTACTGACATTCTGTATGATATCAAATGATATGGTATGTCTTGGTTTTCCTATCTGGCAGCTCCTATAGAAAATATTCAATTATTATTTACTCCGTATAATTTGCTGTGTAGACATCTAATAAAGACTCGTGCCGTGAGTCATTCATTGCGCGTTTAGCACAATATTTTAATTAAATAAAAGGTTAATTAGGTCAACACAGCTGGCTATAATTTTATTGATCATCGATAACGAATATTACACTTTTAATAGTTGTTGTTCATACATATGTGAATGGGGTTCGTTAGTTGGAATTGGTAATAAAGGATTGTCCTCATCGCCACCGATCTATATCAGATCTATCGATTTTAAATTGCAGTATAAATAAATAATAAACACAGCAATAGAGGTAGTTCGCCCACTATGTCTTGAGGATACCTAACAGAAAATGACACTAGGACTAGAAATATTATTTTAATTAAATTCAAATGTACAGACATTTATTATTTTATAGACAGGTATTATTACCCGAAAACCAACTAACCAACAAGGCCTGCGTTTACACGAAAGCCATTCTTTAGAAGGAACCAACCACGCGAAGATGCAAAAATATGCCGAACCTTGGGCTAATAATTTGATTTCATTTAATATATATTTTATTCGTTTTAAAATACAACAATAAATAAATAATAATCAATAAAATAGTCATATAAAAAAGGGAAATCAGTTGTTTTCATAATTCACGTTCTGTTTAGCACCTATTGAAATCATAGTTCAGTTGAAAGTTCACTTCACTGGTTGTTAAAATATCTATCTATGGGGCACAAACTTGGTCATTCACGGAACATTACTCAGCAAAGTTCATATCAGAATAATATTTCATAGACATCGAAACAAAATTGGAAAAATGATAAAAAGCAAACATTATTTGAAAATATTTTTATTTTCTGTTATAGTCATCTACATATTCTACGCTGCTGAGGAAGGTAATTTTGAAATGGATTTTTTTATGAAAATTATAGTGCGAAATTATTATAAAATTATTAGAAAACTCGAAACTGCAACGTCAGGGCGGGCTGTGCCTCCAATATTGTCTGACTTTGCAGTTCCTAAACCGTCCAAGGGATAGATTAAAAAAATTTTTTTTTTCTACAATTCATTAAATAACTACTTACATTAAATAACTAAATAAATACATACATTATACATACATACATACATACATTAAATTCGTATTTTTTTAATAGCCCTTTTTAGTTGTCCCACTGCTGGGCAAAGGCCTCCTCTTTTTCCTTCCAATTCATACTATAATTTTCCATATTCAGCAGATAGCCATTTTTAGGGTTCCCCCTTATAGTTTCGGTCTGTCCGTCTGTCTGTCTGTCCGCGGCTTAGCTCAGAGACTCTTAGTACCAGAAGGTTGTAATTTGGCATGGATATACATATGAATCATGCCAACAAAGCTGAAGAATAAAATCTTAAAAAAATTTTTTAGGGTTCCTCTAGTACACGTCAAGAGGGGGTTATTTTTTTTCACGATTACTTTATAGTGTGAGGTACCGTTGGATAGGTCTTTTAAAAACAATGGGGGTTTGCTAAGGGTTTCAGAAATATTTTAAGTGCTTATTTTTGTTAGAGTCAAGTTTCCTCCCCCCCCCTACCAGCGAAACCGTTGTATTTGGTAATTTGAAAAAAGTCACGGTAGTAATGTATATGATGAATTTAAAAGGAAAACTATCAACATCATGTAGGCTTTACAGGTTAACGAATAATATATCAATTTATGAAATGTACTTGTACTAGTAAGAAATTCGGTACAAATATCATAAAAAAATACAATGATAAAGTTTAAACTGTCTATGTAGTAAATTTAAGTACGAGAAAAGTAAAAAAAAATGTGAAATAAGTAGGCTTGACAGGTTAACAAATAAAATACCAGCTTTAAAATGTAGGTACTTGTGCTAAGTAAGAAATTCAGTACAAGTATCATAGAAAATGACTTGATGGAGTCCGTCTATGTAGGTAGTAAATTTAAGTAGGTATTAGAACAGTAAAAAGATTGCGAAAAAATAAAATCATAACATCATTTACTAAAATAATTTCATAACCTATTTACCTTATTTACCAGTCAGTTTTAAATGTGTAACAATCGCGAGTTGCAAATGGAACATTCGAAACATTCGAATAAAACTATTTTGAATTTCGAATAAAGCGCGCCGCGCCGCGGAGCTTATGGCCCTGCGGGGCTTGCGCGCGGGGGGAGTCGATGTAAAACTTCTGCATATTAGGCAACTACGGAACCCTACACTTTGCGTGGTCCGACACGTGCTTGGCCAGTTATATGTATAAGAACGTGATTCAAATGTATCACTATCTCTATTCATGTGTTCAATTGTTTAACAGGTTTTTTCTGAAGTCGGAACAAACATACAAACATTTAATCATTCAAATATATTTTCACATTTATAATAGTGTGAACTGTGATGTGGTGTGATGTGATATTTTAGTATGGGTAGTTTATTTTCAGCACCTAGAAACATCACTATAGGTAGCCACTCCAGGACCAGACGCCACATATATCCCAGCAACAAGAAAAGGCCGTGTCCCGACGGAGGAACATGCTGCAGTCTTACTTTCTTCGACAGTGACTATGACAACCAATCTTTTTATTTGAAGTAAGCAAACAAACTTCTCTTCTCTTTCTTCTTCGTAAATTTTTTAGAATTGCAGAATTTGATCAAACGTAAACAATTACGTTATTTATCAAATAACGATAAGTAGATAATTAAGAACTAAAAAATTCGCTTGTTATTTTCTATTTTTATATAAAAAAAAAAATTGGTCCCACAGGCAAGCACGGACCGACGGTAAGTAATTATATTATACCTAGGTATATAATAACAAACCTTGATTATTATATTTTTAATTTCCTAGTACTTAACCGGAGTGTTTTATTTCTTTCATAGATGTGGTGCCATACCAAAAGCATATCCTCCGTGCAGACGAATTCACAGGAGTCATAGGGGCTTCCCAGCTTGCTGCCCAATCCTGGCCTGCCCACCGTACTTCACTTATATTGATGCATTTGTCTATACCATATCCTTACTAAAATCTACTGGTAAAGCAGTCTTCCAGTATGGAAAAAAGGGGAATTTGACAAAACTTCTGGAGCATTAGATTAATACTTAACACTCATAAATGAACAAAAGAATTGATCATAATTTAAACTACGAAATATAGTTGTTCTTTGTTTGACATGTTCCCACTAACTTGCAAATGAAAACATTGGTCAAACGCTTAAAAACAGAAAATTTTATGTACGTGTATAACAACTGTTTGTAATGTAATAAATACAGTACGAACACATGGAAACAAAGGAAAATATTTTCTGTCGATATTACGACAAAATGGGTCATTAATGTAGTATTGTGTAAGCGATCTGTAAATAGCGACTTTATCTATAAAGGTATTGATGGAGGAGACCTAAAGAATATTCGTATTTATGCATTTCTAGCTTTTCTATTTGGGGGTTGAAACCATCATCGTTGTCTGATATCAACAGCCCGTTACAGTCCACTGCTGGACTATGAGCCTACTCCACTTAAGTGGAGGGTTTTGCCATAATCTCCACCCTTGGCAGGCGGGTTGGAGATCGCAGATTAAAAGGTTACTGTATCAGAGAGCGCTGCTGCCCGATTCCTGTTCAATGTGTAGTCCCTAAGTCGCCTCTTACGACACCCACGGGAAGAGTAGGGGTTGGTGACAAATGTATTCTACTCTGCCGTCACCACACGGTACACACGCAAATTTTTGTAATTGCGTCCCACGTAATTATTTACTCTTATGTAATTATTTAATTATTTATCACGTAATTATTTTCAAAAAAAGAATCTCTGTAATTGTCAGTGCAATTGAAATCTAGTAGGTTCTGAAACCAAAACATCAACAATGTTTAAAAATGTACTTACTTGTTGTTAAGTCGAGAAAATAACTTTTTCAAACAAATAAATATACCTATATGATAATATCTATTTTGTGTTCTAAAGAAATATCACATAACACCTATATGTAACAAGTTTATTTAGTTAGATAGTATCGAATATTAAAAAGTAAAATGTTAGTATGTAAGTAAAAAGAGATTCGTGTGAAATCTTATAATATTCGCCGTGATGACGACGACGACGACACGTGATATTTTAGTTGCTTGTTTGGAGCACCATTATTTCTCAGCAGTAGAGTACGGTGGTTTTACCAGAAGTAAGATTTTTACGTTCCGAAGGGAAACCAGAGTTATACCAGAAGTAATAGTGACAACGATGTGATGACTACGACGGCGAATACAGTGGAATGACCTGGAAATTAATGTGCCACAGCTTTCGGACGATATCGATATTATTATAAAGCAGTATAGTGCTGGGTCAGTAATTCAGGACAAACGAAGGATAATGTAGTAGTTGCATGGATCAGATTGTGGTTCCGACAGTGAGTTCTAGTAATAATAGTTCAATGGGTTTAGATTACTTCTTTTTTATTTATTACTAGCGTTAGTTACGGTAGCAATGAATTCTATTTTTGCAGAACGCACTATTTGTTTATGAGTTAGAAATAATTAAATTAAACGTCCACAACTCCTAAAAAAATAGACTATGTATTGCTCTCCTGTCTTGACTTGATATTTTTCTTCACACCACTACTGGTTTAATAGAATTGAAAGGCTCATTAGCAAAGTCACAAAAAGCCGAACTTGTTAGAACCAGTTTCATGAGTCAGACAGTCAGGATCGACCGACACACAGCTCTTTTTTTGTCTGCGGTTTAATTAGGGTACACCAGTCTTGGGATGAGAGGATGCTCAGCGGGTGACCTCGCATAACTTAGGTACACAGGCGGTTTCATATAGAGACCTACCCAGAAACATGCATGTCTACGATTAAACAAAGAAACTGTAAATATAGCCAAGGCGCTGTGAATATAGAAGAAAAGGAAGAATATGCGAATGGATTTGATTGATTTAGTTTTTTTAGTAGGTATCCAAAATTCTGCACTTACTACCATTATTTATTTTGTCAAGTTAATACTGTCGGTAGAAATTACTAACAATAGGCAAAGTAAAATTTATCAGCAGTATTTACGTTACTAGGTTTTATCAAATCGTGTTATCAAAATTGGATTAATCTTTTATTCTCTATTGACATTTACAGAGGCAAATGCCTACACACTACCACTACCATTATACCTAAAATAGAGACGAGTAATATAGCATGGCTCATAAAGATAAGAGTCGATTGTGAAACTTGCGTTCTGCACTAATCTTAGCCTTTGTGCGGTCGTAAAATTGTTAAACTTTATGTCTTAGTAATTCGGCAGTAGGTACCTAAGTAAGATTCATTACACGAATACAAGAGATGTGTTTTAAAAAATTATTTTTTAACATAACGCGTTTTTAACGCACTAAGAAGTATAAAATAATTTAGATTCTGATTTTTATTGCTGTAGTACTCTTGTAGGTACGAAAAACGTGGGGTGCATATTACACACTACACAGAAATAACCGTCGGGTGGTGTCACATTCATCAACAGCTCATATACGTTCCCACCAAGGGGCTCGAGCCTACCCTGAATTAGGGCGATTAGGCCTTAGTTGACGACGCTGACCCAGTGCGGGTTGGTCGACAGTGCGGGTGTCACATTACAAAATCATTATTAAAATAATTGACAAACGGGCATCTACGTGTTGGCTTTGGCCCCAAGCCTTGGACGAATCCCCAAGCACGCCTTTCAAAGGTCTGGACACATTTTTCCTGAGATGATGGTACGTCAAACAATAAGAATGTTTGAAAGTAAAAAAAATATTGCAAGAATTCAAAGGCAAGTTTTCATTGGTTCTATTCTATTCAAATAAATTTTATCACAGTTTCGTAGTATAAAGTTATTTAGTAATTATTCAAGTCAATAGAAGATTTATTTAATTGAAAGTATGTTCTTATTAGTACCTACTTACTCAATTACGCAGATATAGATTCAATCGCAAAAGTTCTGACTCTTATCAAACTATTTTTAGATATTTCAACAGCGTACTACGAGTACCTATTTAGGTACATTCCCAGATGCATGCGTTGCCAGCACAAAGCCTATGTATAACGAGACGTTGGCAGCGTGCCAGTGGCAATTAACTCGGGGTTGCGCTGGCTCTGCGGGCTTATATCCATGCTCCCGCGCAAGTTCGGGGTCTAGCTAGCCTCTTATTAACAAAAAATCATCATTAAAGTTAATTAAATTTAAGAAACATAAAAGAATGACACGCTGCACGCAATTGATGAGTGCTCGTGACATGAGCTGATAAGGATAGAAAATGGTGATGATGACTCAGTTATTTTTAATACTTATGTTACGACAATAAGTCAGAAAGAAATTCTGTATTTTTTTTACATTCCACTTGTTTTGTTACGGTGCTGCCTTGAACTTCAAATAAACACAATGTTTATTCTGATATTTTTCTAGGTCTCACTATAACTAACTATAATTTAGTAAGTTGCAAACTTTGAAGAATGCTAAAAAAATCCCGTATCAGATATTTATTACGACTATTTGGTATATAGCCAAGCCCCGATACGGCCCGAGTTGAGGCCAAACCAGCAAAATATGAGCACTCTGTGGCCTCCAATTTTGTTGGAAAATTGACCTTGTGGAAGTTTAATACGAATATTGATTCACAATAAAACTCATGAAATGACCAGCCCATAAATAAATTTGATTTAGATTTTTTCATACCGTTGTATATAGAGAGACACAACAGCTTAAGCATACTAAACTGCTTACCCTTTTAGGGATAAGAACGTGCTTCATGTATAGGTATGTATGTATAGGTAATATATATACATCAGCCAGCAAGGCTAGATAAAAACGCGGAACTGTCCGTGAACTTATTATCACTACCAACTGCAAGATGTTTTGCCATCAACGCACATTGAATTTTCCATTTACACAAGTAAATTTAGGTAGATAAATTTCATAAAGTGTAGTTTTATTATGCAACGTGCTAACCCAATCAGTTCCTGAAACTAAACTACTTACTTTTGTTGTAGAACTGTTCTAAAGATTTATTTTTTGCCTTTTTTTTCTCAAGTCGACCAATTTTGAAAATTTATGTTTGGAATGAACACAAAAGGTTTTGCGTTATTTAGTTAACAGGTTGTATAACTTTTCGTAGCTTGCATGTCTACGCCGTAGCAGCGGTTGTAGCATTAATATTGGACCGGAAAGACGAATATAATATTACATATTACCTATGTAATACATAGGTATACAATTTTTGCCTAACATAGATAACGCAATCAGGTAAAACAAACACCTACAGCTTACGCAGTTTTATAAAAACTGGTTGTTAATTGGCTCAAGTTCCCTCGCCCTATTTTACCGTCACCATTCCCTATTTCACAGGAATAAACAGGAAGATGTGGTATATCATGTTGAGTGCGAAACCAGGTCTGGAACACCTTGTCTATATACAGTGCGACTAAAAAAAGCATAGGCTTCTCTGTCGTGCGAAGGGCATAACTTCAATTTGGTTCGGTGTAGGAAAGAGATGAATATACTTATATCTAAGATGTGTTATTAAAATAGAGTCCAGTGGTGTGCCGATCTTAATACCATATTTTTTAGACCTGGTACTGCACGGAAGAAATAAAGTTTCATCACAGTGCGAAACCAGGTCGAAAGCTCCTGGTATCCTGCGCATCTTGTACCGCACCCCGCGCTAGCTTCGCGCAGCCGGTGTTGTGATCGCATTCGAAAAAAACGCACGCGTCGACATCATGACGTCAAGACCGGCAGTTAAGGTGCCGTAAAAAAAATATTTAAACTTCAATGTTCGTAGACAGTGATAAAAATATGCAGTCGAATTTATAGATTGATTTGTCAAAAATTGGGTGACAGAAACATTAAAAAAATTATTACTGAATGGAATGTAAAATAAACTTCTGTTTGGACTGCTTCAATGACAAACATGTAGTTTTTTCTCTTCTCTCACGCTTTTTCTTACAAAAATACTTAATTTAAATCGATATTTTTATTTCTCATCCCTAAAATATGCACAAAACTTCCTTTATACAGTGCGGCACAGGATGCAATAGACCCTGTATTTTATTATAGCTATACATTTCAAACTATACAAGCTGTTGACGTACGTCTTCAGATCAGATTCATGTCAATCGATTATTTATTGTTAATATTCAAAGCAAAAAATACATATATATTTTCACATGAAGCCAAAAAAGGATTTAAGTTTCTTAAACGTTAGAGGGTTTAATAAGCTCTAAACCACCACCATGATAGTTTTATGACCAGGTGTAAAACACCTTGTACTGCAGGAATGGAAAAAATTGAAAAATCAGTGCCGCTCCGAACGTGATAATGACAGGAATCTGGGTCGGCACGTGCTAGAAACAAGAATACTAAACTAAAAGCATTCACGTTTCAGAGGTCGAAATTCATGTACCTAATGTGCTCAGAGATAATATTATGACGTTTCGGAAAAAATCAATCAGATAAAATTACATATAATAAAAATCTCAGAACATTATAATTGTAATATCATATTTTTATACTAAGTTGTCTATCTATCGCAGTTATACCTATACCTACTACGATAAGCAAGGAAATGTTTGTTTGTCCCTCTTGAGAGTATTGGTTTTCGTATTCCGAAGCAGTAAATATTTGTCTGCAAACGAAAGGCAGTAAGTTAAATAGAGTTCCATTGGCTCAGGCCAGATTGAAGTATTTCATAAGAAGAAGAAGAAATATGCATTGACGGGGAATAAATAAGTTGTGTTTTTGTGTGCCGGGTCACAGAATATTAATAGTCGGGGTAACTAATTTAGGGGGGTGCCCCTATACTTTACCATTAGTAGGGAAAGGACAAAAATAGATGTTTTAATTTTAGTAGGAAGTGGGTTATGTCAATTTGACCTGGGGTGGCTTCGACTACGTATGCAAGGTTTCCACAGTCTAAAGAAGCTTTGTCTTCACTGGGTTGCGCTCTAGTTTTTTTAATGGCATGGTGAGATGTAGTCTTGTTTGTAGTCGTGTGGTCTTCTGCCCAACTAGCACCTATTTATAGATAAAAAAACATCAATTTCATTTGGTGCCATGACACTCAGAAAGCTTGAAAAATTAAAAGTGAACGAATCATGTTTAAAGACGAGGCTTGATACTGTAAGCTTAATGAGTAGTATTCGACGACGTCGTATTTTAATTTACGAAAACGGAACCATTGTCTGACCAAGTTCCAACTTCTCTTACCTTCGGAAATATGTGCTACTTAGTCTAAAAACACGATAACAATGCTTTCGAGGGTTTTATCTCCTCCATGGTCGATTTTAGCCAGAGAGCTCTCTAGGGACGCCTCTTGAAGCTGAAGAATTCCTACGACTTTTCTCTGGGTAACGCCCAAACGGCAGAAAAACTCGATCGTGTCTAGAGTGCTAAGAAGTTTATAATGACTTTTCTATGAGAAAATGTAGTAATAAATAGTACCTATAGTAGAGATAGTATCGGATACCTAGTCGCAATCGTAAGTAGTCTATTATAGTAGTGACTCTTCTACAAGCTGATGGTCTAAGATCGTAATATGTCTACTTTATAGCAAATGATCTAAATATGTTATGGTGCAGTGCAGTGCGGTGCAAGTAAGGAAAAAAGCTTACCTAAATAGAAGTACTGACTAATATTAGGAATGCGAATGTAATTATGTTACGCTAAAATGCTTCGGGTGTAATTGTGTAATTGATCGCTTTCACCCCTTGGTTAACAATCTACTATGAAACAGGCGGTCATCATGTTTCGATACGTGAGATTACTTTGTATATAATATAGATATTATTAGGATTACTTATTATGAATAGGGAACATGCAAAAAAATATTAGATTTTTTCATATTTCATCTGAAAGTATACAAAAATAGAATACTGACAGTCAAAACAGAATCGAAATTGATCGAAAAACAAACTAGTTACAACATTATTAAACAAATATATCTGTCCCTCTTTACGAAAATAAATTTTTCTATAGCGGATGTATGGCCTGCGACACATATGTATGACGTCACATGTGTCGTCAGACCTCTCTGTCTAACCATTAACTTTTCTGAGCAAGATATTTGGAAAATTATTTTTTATGTACTTATCTGAAACTTGAAATATTTCGATTAATGAATTAAAAAAAATTGTGCATGTTCCTTAATTATTTTATTAAAAGAAAGTTGGATTTAAACTGTACTTCTAAATCTAGAAACTTGAAAGTTAAAAAAGTTGGGTTTAAGGTTTATGTGAAACTTTCTACGAAGTCGCGGTCGGAATGCTAGTTGCGTATTATTAAATAGATGTACCTTAGTAAATTGATATAGAAAAGTTCAATTCTTCAGTCGTTACAACACAGTGACTAATGAAGTAATGAATGAGCATGTTTACACTTTGTGGAAACGTGAACTGAACATTCATTCACTTTCCTGCGATTTTGGGGCGAATATAAATAGAACACTTCGCAGTCGCTGCGGAACGGAACATTCGGGGAATGTCTGCTTGTTTGTTGGTTTACTTCTTAGTATTTAAGATTTAGCAACGGACTTTGTTTCTTTCCTCTTTTAAACAACAAAGAACCTGTATTAAAAAAAAAAGTTTATCTTTTAAAACTAGTTCTACGATAAATTTGCGTGATTTATTTGAACTAAACTCTTAATAAAAAATTAATGATATCTACACTATTTATTACGTTTTATAATACAAGCATAATAGGGGATCGGACTGTTCACTATATTTTATGAATTATTTTTAAAATATAGATATAGATTAGTAGCAGACGATTCGCGAAGAAAAAAACAGAATCGGCTGAAAAACGAATTTACAGTGATTTTTTAAAGTTTCAATATGTCTGTCTCTTTCGAAAACGATTTTTTGTATGAAGATTATATGGCGTTACTAACAAATGACGTCACAAGTGGGTATGTGCCTCTGTCTAATCTTGAATTGCAAACATTTATAATTCGGTAAATTTTAAAGATAGAGCAAAAATGATTTATGTGTTCGATAGCAGAAACTAAGAAGTTTGGATATATAAAATAAAAAAAAGTAGTCCGATCCCCTATTATTTAAACAAATGAGGCTAGGTATTCCAGCTTACACTACTTATATCTGTAGCGTCACGTGACATTATTCTGCGTAGCTCTTTATATTTTATTAGAAATCTTCGTGTTAGTTCTCAGTGCCTAACTTGTGCAGTTTGCCAGAAGTTATTTACAAGATAAATAACGTAGAAAACTCTACACTACAATGAATTTGTGCTAAATGGAGAGAAAAATATGTTTTTCCGCTTCAGGATTTCTGTTACGTCATTACCAGACCATTATCATCGATCAAAACTTTAGACACACGACCAAAGCAACGAGAACAAATGTGGTTAAAGAGAGTTTTAAAGTAAATCAGTAGTGAGGCAAACGTAATGTTTAACAAATAGTGGATTGTAGCATCAGGCCTCGTTGGTCTTCGTGCCATATAGTTTGGTGCTGGCGGTGTGATTCTTTTTAGAATATATTTGTTCTCTTATGTGTTACGATTACATACCATGACGCTACAAAATAGTCAAGTGTGTATCTGGTGGGACCACGATTTTTTTTTTCCTACCGCGTTGGGATAGAGAAGTGGGACCACGGATCCGGCGTGTTAAATATTTGAAGGATAATATAATTAGGTATTAACTTCTATTTATTTGCGAATCAATCGCAATTTACGGCTCATCTCACAGTACAACGAATCACCTTTGATAGTAGGCCCGGCCCAACTCTAGGATTTGTAGTCAGCGCATAGAACCAGTCACCGTTTGTAAAAAAAAAACTGCTCAAATCAAAACTTCTTTTTATAGGTTAAATCGAGTAATTAGTAACTTTTGAATCAGGAAGTATGAAATCATCGTATTTGGTTGAATCCAATGATTCGATGAATCTGGCTGTAGATACGTACGATATATAGCTAGGTACTTAAGACATTAATATAAATAAACACAAGCATAAGCAAGTAGGTAATGCAGTGTAAACGACCGTTTATCTAAGAACATGTGTCAGTTGAAGATAAAAATAAGATAGACGCAATTAAGTAAGTCAGTCACACTATAATGACTGCCTATTTATTATAATAATTAATTACATTGTTAAATAAAACTTTTAGCTTCCCAAACAAATATTTCTTCCTAAACAGTAAAGTACTCGTATAAAATATTTGCTACTTACTAACGATTCAATGTGACTCAGATTAAAGTGTGTTTTAGATTATAATCTGGTAATCTTCTTGATGTAAGGATATTAGTGTTAAATGGATTAGGAATAATAGAGAGTTAACAGTGGACAAGGAATCTTGTGAACACTGTGGATATGACTGTCCCCAGTTAAGTGAGGAAATCGCTGGCTGAACCACCTGATTGTCCGAAAAATAAAAAAATCCTTGCTTTGGAGGGTGATTGATAGTTAAGCCGTTGCAAAGATCCCGGCTATTTTTACGGAAAATTGTCGTGACATAACCTAAGTTATGGTTGGTTTTCGATTTTACAACCTAACCAAACTATTAGAAAGAATATCAGCTGTCTTCTGCAAAAAAGTCCTGGATTATTTGAATAATGAAGTTGAATATCAGTGCCAGGTCTGGGTGTTACTTGTGTTCGTCTGTAAGTGTCTATGGCAACCTACTTATCCTAAATCCTAAACGAACATGACACAAAAGCTTAATAACTTTCGTAATAATTAATGGACACAGGCGCCCCTATTCAAAGTTTATAGAGATAAGATTAGGCCAGGTCATTGAGGGCACCAGGCTGTCGGTTTGATACCAACTTGTCCAAGAATTTGTTTATAGAAGCTATATTTGACGCCCTAGATGTATTATAGGTAGATAGGTACGGAAAGTCGGGAAGAGACTGTAATAAAAAATATTGGTAGGCAATTTTATTTCGTAGTGATTTATATTAGGTCCTTACATATGAAATTGGCGTTTTGTATGGGAGGAACAAAAAGTCGAAAAATTTTTATATAGTATATTTATTTAATCAAAGTATGAGCCATTGTAATCTATGCACTTTTGCCATCTCATAGGTAGTTCATTGATCCCTTTACTAAAAAAACCATTCGGACGGGAATCAATAAAATCTTTGAAGGCGATTTGGACTGCCCCATCTGAGTTGAATTTTTTCCCTTGCAAGAAGTTATCCAAATTTCGAAAAAAATGGTAATCTGTTGGAGCAAGGTCCGGGGAGTACGGTGGATGCCTTAGACATTCCAATTGAAGCTCTTCTAATTTGCTAGCCGTCTGTTGTGCAGTGTGTGGTCTAGCGTTGTCGTGAAGCAGCAGTGGCGTAGAGCGATTGACCAGCCTCGGTTGTTTACCAGCTAGCTTTTCCATCATGGTTTGCAATTGCTGACAATAGTCATCTGCCGTAATCGTCTGGCCAGATTTGAGAAAACTGTAATGAACGACACCGGCGCTAGTCCACCAAACGCTTACAAGTAACTTTTTATTGGTCAATTTTCGCTTGGAGCAGGCTTTGGCTGGCTTGCCAGGGTCCAGCCATTGCGATGAGCGCTTCCGATTATCGTAGAGAATCCACTTTTCATCACAGGTAATGATTCGATTTAAAATCCCTTCGTTATTGTGCCGGTCAAGTAATGTAACGCAGCAGTTGACGCGCGTTTGCCGGTTTGCTTCACTCAATTCGTGAGGAACCCACCTTTCAAGTTTTTTAATCTTCCCAATTTGCTTCAAGTGGATTAAAACAGTTTTATCACTAACACCGAAGCCTGCAGCTAACTCGGACGTGGTTTGCGATGGATCCGCTTCCACAATAGCCTTCAATGCTTCATTATCAACTTGGGTCTCCGGCCGTCCACGGGGCTTGTTTTGCAGGTCGAAATTTTCAGAACGAAAACGTTGGAACCAAAAACGCAGTGTTTTCTTTTGCGACACAACCGCCATACACATCATTAACCCTTCGAGCCGTTTCCGCAGCACTGGTGCCACGGTGGAACTCGTACTCGTAAATAACGCGATATTTCAAATTTTCCATTTTGTAAATCGAGCGATGCAAACAGAAAAAAGATAAGTAAAAAAACAAATGAATGACGGTTTACGAAACACAACTACATGTGGAAATAGCTGTATAAATTTGAATTTCGAATTCCTAACCAAATAGGAGAAATTTGTGATCAAAGTGGCCAGTACGACAAAACGCCAATTTCATATGTAAGGACCTAATATTATGTTATTAAATATCATATTCATATTTATTTATTTGCTTACAAATGGTAACAATTTGATCTTACTACATAAATACAGTATCTCATTTGATACCTCGTAAGGTGTTGCAAATTCCCCTTAATAACATTTGTGAATTAAAAAAACAATTTGTATAAAAAAAACGAAATAAAATGAAAACAAACACCTAATCTTAAGAGATTAGGTGTTAGTTTTTATAAATGATGTGCCTATTATGGAGATGATTCAACAATAAGCAATTTTAATTATATTTTAACGGGCCGTTGATGATGATGATGATTTTATTTATTTTATTTTGTATTTTATTAGAATGGATGATTCTATTATTATAAATTAGTTTTAATAAAGTAGCTATTAAGAAGTTTTATTGATGAAGTCGTCTATTTTATAATAACATTGATTGAGTAGGTATTTTTTTAATTCACTATAGAAGGATTCATATTTTTCTATTGATTTTATAGTTTCTGGTATTGCATTGTAGATTTTTACGGCTGAGAGTATGGTCCCTTACGAAATAATTCCATATCTACTGATTAATAACGACAGGTCTATAAATGTAATATAAATTCTATCTAGTATGCGGTCCAAGTCCGCGCCCACTATATTACCACTCTGGTATAAATAGTGATTAGGTCTGTTAAAAAAAAAATCTAGTATGCGGTAATTGTTGTTTTGTCACCAAAGGCACTGGGAATCATTTGTGAAAATGATTGATTTGTTTTTTTTTGTGATTTCTTTTTATAATATTTATAATTTGTATGCACGGCGGCATATAATATGTATGCCACCGTGTGGTGACGGCAGAGTAGAATACATTTGTCACCAACCCCTACTTTTCCCGTGGGTGTCGTAAGAGGCGACTTAGGGACTACACATTGAACAGGGAACGGGCAGCAGCGCTCTCTGATACAGTAACCTTTTAATCTGCGATCTCCAACCCACCTGCCAAGCGTGGAGATTAAGGCAAAACCCTCCACTTAAGTGGAGGAGGCTCATAGTCCAGCAGTGGACTGTAACGGGCCGTTGATTTGATTTGATAATATGTATTTATTTTTCTATGGAACACCATAGAAAAATAAATATATATTATATGGGGAACACAAATTCCAACATATTTGTTGTTGAAATATATTATAATTTCAGTTGTGAAATTACGCAGTTACTTTTTATTTTGGATTGAGGAACTTCGGAACTGGGTTGATAATAATGGCCGATGGTGACCCTGATCGTTGATTAGATAAGGAAACCCGAACACCAATGATTACCACACCACTATTGATTGTGCGTACTAAATATGGCAGCCAACCACAAACCATATATTATTATACTGAATGATGAAGGTTTACTGAACGCATACTTTAAGTGAGTTTAAGACATCTGTCTATCTTTAGCTTGAGCTACAGAGGCGAACTACATGCACTGAATAGACATATTTTCATTAGTTTTTTAGAATTTGCCATATATACTCAAATATTATTTATATCAATCAAAATTATTGTAATCGTAAATCAATCAATCAAATAATACCAACCTAGTTTGAAGCCGCTCAGCTCATGCGAAGCTGGTAGATATAGCATTAAATGAAACCAGCCGGATTATCACTGGTTGCCTAAAACCGACCCCGGTACCAATGCTGTATCCACTAGCGGAATAGCGCCGCCAGATGTCCGCAGGATCGTGGCAGGCTCTTCCGAAAAGAGCAAAATGCTAGACGACACCAGACACCCACTGTCCGATTATGACCCTGTACCACAAAGGCAAAAAAGCCGTAAAAAATTCATGAAGTGTGTTTCAGCGCTTCACGACGACAATCAGTCAAAGGAGAGATTGAGGTTGTGGTCACAGAGTGTCGAACTTCCTAGCCCTTTCGTTCCACTGTCTGAGAATCCACTGCCTGGACATGAGTTACCCTGGCTTACCTGGAAGTCTTTAAATAGGCTTCGGACTCAGGTAGGCCGAAGTAAGGAGAACAGGTGGAGATTCTCAGAGGGTTCTAACTTGGAGTGCAAGTGAGGTGCCGTTCCCCAAACGATCGAGCATTTGATGTCGTGCCCTGCGTGCCCCAGCAGCTGCACGCGGGAGGATTTGATTTACGCTACTGACAGCGCAATTCTTGTGGCCAATTTTTGGGCTGAGACAGTCTAGGTTTGCCACCGACTCGAAAAAAAGAAGAAGAAGAAGATTCCAAGTTACACAACACAATCAGCAATGATGCCAAGAGCAAAGAGAGGTGCGTGGATTACCTATTACAACAGGTGTACCTATATAAAATAAATGGTACGTACTATAGTATACAAAAAAATCTGCTGACTGACACTTTTGTAAGAAAAAATGTTAAAAAATCTATCTAAGAATCTGCAAAAACAACAATTTTAATATCTAGTGACAATACCTTATTCGTTTAATATTTTAACGGGCTAATCGAGTTTTCGAGAATTTCTACCCGAGTGGTAATATAGCGGGCGCGGACTTGATCTTATTTAATATTAATCGTTATCTCTATAATTACTACCCATGTAAAAGATGCGTCAAGTAAAAAATTAACAGGAAAATATAGGAAAAAATTCTTTATCTACCTACCTTAACCAAAGATAATACTAAACCATACTATCTGAACTGTTTTGGCAAAGATTTAAAAGATAGTAATATTCAGAAAATAATGTTTTCTAAAATTAAATCTATCTAGTAACATAAAGTCTTTACCGGGTATGGCGTACCTCATATCATAATACAATCGGGTATGAAAAGTTAATTCGTCACAGAGGTGTCACAATATATATAGTGGGGGTACTTTTCTATTACCTAGGTATAACTGCGCGCGCGCATAAGCAAGATAATTGCTGGTAATGAAAGTGCTAACTTAACGTCAGGTCAGGTATTTATAGAATTAACAGAAGTAAATAAGTGGTTATAATAAAGTGTTTATACTAAATAAAAAGTGACTTGAGAATTTCGTATTCATCTACTTCAGACATCCACTCTTGAACAAAGTCCTCTCCCAAAGATCCACACATCCATTACCAGTAAATGAAATCAATGAGACTAGGTATTATAGCAAGCGATCCTACAAGATTTGAGAGAGAGTGATATACTCAAATCATTTTGTAAGGGGTAATATTTAGTTCACTATATAGAATTTGTTTATGTAAACGGTAGGTAACATTTTTACCAAAAATTACAGTGAGTGTATCAGCATCAATCAAACATTCGGTCGATAAATAGGTAAGCTGACTGACAGATGGTAGTGATACCAGTAAGTCATTGGCTAATCTAATGTAATCTCATAGTCACGTGGAAACAAGTTGACTGTCACAAAACATCGAAATAAACCAGTAGAACTTTGTATGGCTTCATGAGGCTAAAACAATATAAACCTACGCAAGTAAATAGGATTTCATTCAATTAAATGAAGTCCAGAGCATTAAAAAAAAAAAAAAAACTCTCGGAAACCAAATAATTAACTAAACAGCGTTATGTATTTATTTATGAAAGTAAATATTTGTTGCAATTTACAAATAATTTTAAAAAGTGGTAAAACCAAATAATGTTTCATTTGCTTTGTGTTTTATGAAAATAATCATAAATGTAGAGCACTGAGCCACCGAGTTTTTAGAATAAATTTAGATTCGCTGGTCGTCTATCTGTTCTGTATAAGATATATTTTTTCCTAAATGTAAATCTAAAATGTAAAATTGTACGTTTAACGCCGCAATAACAATTATCATTATAAAAAAATAGTGATTCAAACGTTAAAAAACGACGAATACAAGGCAGCGAATATAGGGCAAAAAGTTACAATCGAATTAGTCGATTACATGTCTAATAAAAATAATGTAACTACTAATACCATCCTAGAAAAGAGGAGTATCTCGAGTCTAAGATGCAGTTCAGTTTCAAGTTCCCTAATATTTTTGGGTTAACCTTAACGAGACCATGATAAAACCACAATGCCGGGTCAGTAAGTCTGTACTAAAATAATAAAGTAAACTCACCCATTATCCCGGTTATCCAAAGAATTATTTGAAGACCTTGGCACCAGCGGCCGATAACTGGACCTCGTCATCTCTCCGAGTCTTATTTATATACACGTGATAAAATCACATTCACGCACGTTAAACTATCACAGTCGCATTCTAACAACTGATTCACAACGCTCAGTAATGTTTACGTCGATGATAAGCTATCAGTGAGGACAGGTATCGTATTTAACATATACTTAAATTTATACAGGCTAAAAATAAGTAAAATACTACTTAACAGCTACTCTGCTATCTTAATTTCGCTTTGAGAGGCGATCAATAAGTTAGAGTTGGGAAGCTCAAGCATAATTCTGGAGAGGAAGGGTAGCGACATCTGTGGAGAGGTGCGTGAAGTTTTACAAGGGCTGCAACCCTTGAGCGTTGGTGAAGGTTGAGTGATTACATTGAGACAAGGTTTACTCGCAAATTCCGATGATGGCGGTGCACCCGGTTTCTAAAATGATACTTTCGTGTAGCACAGAGACACAAGTGATAGCTTACTCGTTAAAGGATTTACTAATGGAAAACATACTTATTAATTTGTTTATTTTCGCGCTATTGGGTAAAACCACACTGATATTAGGTATGTATAAAACCTAGTTAGTTATAGATATCTAGTCATTTATCTTGATTCGCGAACTCTTTCACAGATAACATCAGGTAATAAGTACTCTAAAGCACCTAATCTAAAGACAAATATTTACGAACAAACACATTTTATTGCATGTACTTATTAAACTTTGTGTTCTGTGCTAATACACTATTATCAAAACACATCTCACATAGTTACTTACATAAAATTTGAATACAGAACTCGTAAAATTATTTATTTAAGCGAAAAATTTTCAGTAAATAAAAAAACATATGAAAGAAATTCCTGTAGAACATGGTTCTGTGAAAACCTATCACTTACACCCTGATTTAAACCAAAGCAAAAATTAAAAAACGCCGATATAGGACTTCACAAAAAAAAGCGTATTCCTTTGTTTCTTACAAGTGGAAAGTGACTACGACGATGCGGCGTTATCTGTATTTAAGTTGATTTATAAATTTACAGTAGGTACAAATAATGTAACGTAACAGACAATCTGTTCAAATCAAAATTTATTATTAATCGTGTCAAAAACTTACGTTTTTGGAATACCTGCTAGCTATCCACCTAATAATCAAAATGATGTCATAAAAATAGTTTTAGATCTTACAAAAATACTGTCATGATTAGTTTAAGATTGCATTTGACTTATATGGTTTTCTTATCTTCTTTTTCCGCGTCTTCTGGCAGCGGCTGTTTGTTGTCCTCTGTTTTGTCAGTAATCTCCACTTTCTGGTCTTCCTCTTTGTTTTCCGAGTTCTCCTTCATAATCTCCTCAAATTCCTTTTCAGCGTTCTTCAGGTCTTCCTCGGTAATGTCTAGGTCAGGGTACCGTTTCTGAAAAATTATAGTTACTTTTAAGACATGACTAATCATAATAGAATCGTGTCTTATTTTATACTAAATCCTATTACCACTAAACAGCAAAAACAGCTTTCGTGGTTTAGCGATAGAGCGTTCAACTCTTGCTCCTGAGGTTCTGGGTTTACATCCAAGCGACACTGGCAACATAAAAACACTTTGTAAGCTATTTAATAGCCGTTAGTTGAGCTACATCATATGCCTGAGGCGGCTCAATGAATTAAAAATATATATGTAGGGACATCTCACACACGTTCATCTGAACCCAAACTAGGCAGAACATTTACTTAGATCAAACTGCTGATTTACTTACATAGAAAAACAACATCCATATAAGTTTTATACAAGGCAAACATAAGTGCTCATCAAATGAATGTTTGCCCAGGCGTACTACTACCAACAGAGCTACCAACTAGGCTGAAGGGCCGTCAGTAACTCTGACAACAGGGTTCGTGAGGTCTGTCATCGATTTTACAGTCCACATGATCAGAGAAAAACAATCTTTTCTGAGTTTATTTAAAACTCCTAATTTTCTAAGTTATTAAACTGTTATTTAGGAACCTACCTCATATTTTAGGAGAGTTATAATAAAATTATAAGTAATATATTCTGCTATACCATATGGCTCTATTTTAGGGTGTCTAGAGAATTTAAGACGTTATTATTTAACCATAGCGCTGGTCGCAGCAATTACTACGCGAACGTAATTCGGGAAGTCATGCTCTAATTCTAATTTTATAATCCAGCTATCCAGAGAGGTAATGGATTCAGATGAACAAATGATATTATTTTGAATGAATGATAACCTAAAACAATTATTAAAGTAAAAAACATTTTTTAACATAACATGTTTTTAGCGCACTAAAAAATATAAAATAATTTTGATTGTGATTTTTATTGGTGTAGTACTCTTGTAGGACTTAAAACGAAAAACGTGGGGTGCACGGATTAGATGTTCTAAGAATTAGTATATTATTTGCAGTCCAACGAGCCCAAACACGACGAGGGTATGTTTTGTATTTGAGAAGTTCCTATGGCCACCTTCCGGCTCCATAATGAGACCCTGGACGTCAGGTGTGACTAAAGATCTAGTCAAAACAAATCCAACGGGCCCACACACGACTAGGTTATGATGTGTATTTGAGGAGTTCCTATGGCCAACTTCCGGCTCCATCATGAGACCCTGGACATCAAGTATGACTAAAGGTCTTGTCAAGATAAATCCAACAAGCCCAAACACGACGAGATTACGTTGTATCTAGTTATGAAAAACAGTTACGGAAATGGACCTAATGATATTTAATGAGTTCCTATTGTCACCTTCCGGCTTCATCATCAGACCAGCTCCATGATACCACAATATTGCATTGTGATCGAGATTAGATAAGTGTACCAAATTTCAGCACTATCGAATGACAGCAAGTGCTCCAAAAATGGGTTACAAGATTTGGACCGAACAAACAAACAAACAGACAAGAAAGCGAGTTAATAAAATAATTAATAAGGGCATAGCTGTCAAATTAAGTGCTTTTAATTCGGATGTTTTACGTGCTCTCTAAAATATTGTGCAATCGACGCGTCCGGTACAAATTCGATGATTGACAGCTCTAGCTTAGAATGGCCATCTCCTTTCCCTTTTTAATCTTTAAAAGGTGAAAAGGACTGAAGAACTTAAATTAAGGATTAGAGAGTAACCACGGAATATAAAACAAGAGAGCGTGACTGTCTGAGTCGCCACCAATATGTTCTACAGAAACTAAGTTCGAATGTTTTCAGGTCGCTGCGAACATAGGGCTCATATCGTTGCGATTACTACGTTAACGTAGCAATTGTCTACGGCGATGCTACGACTTCGTAGCAACAGCGCGAGGGACCTATTTCTACGAAAACCAAATAAAATATAACATTTCAGATCGCTACGAACGTCGTTGTGCTATTCGTAGCGATTACTACGCAAGCGTAGCAAATGCTTACGGTGATGTTACGACCTCGTAGCAATCTCGCTGCGAAGTACGATGCAGGACGAATCTATTCATACGGAAAGTTACAAAATAAGAGCAGCTATACAGTTAATGCGTAAAATCAGATTATGTGTGTCTTACTTGTCATTCTAAACAGCACAAAAAATAGATGTGCCTTGGATGTGCCGAATATTGATCGTAATCACGTGGAAATATTTCTAACAATTTTGATTTTTCTCTAATTTAAGCATGTTTTGATGGTACAAAACGATTTTTTGTCGTTTATTGGTAATATTATAATCGTTATTTCTAAAGAATGTATTCTGCTAAAGTGTTTTATATACAGGGTGTAAGCACAAAGTAGGTAAAGCGGTGCGGTTATTTTTTGGTGTAAGTGTGGAGACCTGTCCCTTACAAACTGTATAGAATATTATAATTTATTTTTGTTATATGATAATACTTAAAATATAATTAATAATGTATGTAATATCATAATAAGTAAGAAATTGTTTAACGATTCTACGTTTAATAATAGCTAGATTTCGAAAGCAAACATTGAAATTTATTGAGTATGTACAATAGTACAATAAACCTATATTAGTAATAATATTATGGAACTACCAGTAGTGTAGGGTTCTGTGATGTCGTTCTATAGGTAATTACGTATGCATTACATGTTAAACAAAGCAAAATAAGGGATGTTTACATAAGTAATTGAGTTATGAGGTATCAACAAGGGGCCTATTCAGGTGTCTTTTATGTGGAAATGAGAGGAAGGAAACGAGGATAATTTACATACTGAAAAGCGTAATGGAAGAAAGGTGCCGTTGTGTGAGACTGCTATCGTAAGAAATTGACAATTTGCTGCTTAATAAGGGGATCGGACTGTTCCTAAATTTACCATATTTTATGAATTATTTTTAAAATATAGATTAATAGCAGACGATTCGTGAAGAAAAAAACAGAATCGGTTGAAAAACGAATTTATAGTGATTTTTTAAGGTTTTAATATGTTTGTCTCTTTCAAAAACGATTTTTTGTATGGAGATTATATGGCGTTACTAACAAATGACGTCACAATGATGTGCCTCTCTGTCTGATCTTGAATTTTAAACCTTTATAACTCGGTAAACTTTAAAGATAGAGCAAAAATTCTTTTAGTGTTCTTTAAGTTTGGATTTATAAAATAAAAAAAATTAGTTCGATCCCTTATTCTAACAAAGGGGATATTTTTTAGTCAGTTGAATACAACGCTCTTTCATGGGTCGAAAGAAAAAAATCTACCATGGAAATGGTCTATTGAAAAGTTTCTTGGAAAAAGTTGATATTTATGACGACGACGCAACGGAATAAATACCATACATA
The DNA here is from genome assembly GCA_951230895.1 of Carpatolechia fugitivella. Taxonomy (NCBI): domain Eukaryota; kingdom Metazoa; phylum Arthropoda; class Insecta; order Lepidoptera; family Gelechiidae; genus Carpatolechia; species Carpatolechia fugitivella. The sequence goes on along the minus strand of OX579648.1, from coordinate 7,739,047 downwards.
CATAAAATCACGCTCTTGTCCCAAAAAAATAAGTTTTAAATATGTGTATTGATTAAAACTAACATCAGTCAGGCCAGCTAAAAAGCAGATATTGCAGTGTTATTATCAGTAATTATTGCAACCCACCTGCAGTTCCTTGAGCGTCTGCTCTATGCTCTGCTGCTGGTTCCTGAGCCTCCTCGGCAGAGTGAATACTGCAGCTACCATTCTCAGCAGGAGCCACACCACGGCAGTCAACGCACCATATGTGAGCATCGACTTCCCCATCGCCCAGTAATCTACAGACACTTGCTGATGCTTCATCTTGGTAAGCTTCTTCGTAAAGGATACAGCTATTTCTCTTAGGTTGTATTTGATAGTTTATTATTTTCTTGTGTTTTGTTAAATTGTGTTATCGTGATGCCTGCAGCAGAGTAAGGTTTGTTTTTATTATTTTGATCGAATCTTTCGTGTTGTGGACATGTAAAGTCAATATCAGTCAAGTCATGTCATGTCAATATTTTAAATCGGATATGCTGAACTCCGATGGTAAAGCTTCTTTTCCTTGTTAGAAATTCAATCTTGTTTCGCTTTCCTCCAAAAGCTAATCTTGACTCTTTGAACAAAAGCAGCGCCCCGTTGTTTTTGATTCGAGAAAGCGGTTTTTAGAGCTGAAATTCGAGACTTTTTGTTCATTCTTCTTTAAGCTCAAGGGTTCTGAGTGTTCGTTAATTAAAAGTGCTGCAGCGGCGGCGCTGTGGTGTATCGCACTTTTCTAATGTAAGCACCAGAAACGAGCCAAATATTTTGTGATCTTTTTTACGTGTGTAGGAAAAGAGTGCACGTGTTAGAATGACCTACTTCTCTTGGTTTCAATGTCGGCCTTTGTCACAAATTATTGATGCGACAGGCAGGGGTGATCAACATCAATTTATAATTTGTGACGCTAGAGGAAATATTTAAAACAATTTTAAATTCATGTAGTATATTGCTGCAAGAATATGGTTTCTTGTTGTTACCTCGGCCAACTAGACTGTATTCGATAAAACAGTTGTCAGCGTTCAATAACTGTTTTTGGGGTATGTAGTGAACCTAACTACCTATACGTCTAAAGATTTTAGACGATTTGTATCACGTAGGGTATGTGTGATAAAATGACTGTTTCTCAAATTTAAGCAATCATTTTTAAATCAGACAAGCAGCAGCCTGATAAAATGTTGGTGGCTCGGGCGATCAATACGAGCAGATCGATGCCGACACCTGGTAACCACCGTGAGACGGCGCCAACTGACCACACCACGTCTGCAAGGTGACCTGGCCACGGAACTTTCGTCATCTGTTAACGTTATTTATTTACGCCAGTTTTATTTGGTTCCGCGTCCTGACGTTCACCGGTTATAGAACCACCCAAGGAAGGAAATTATAGTTGGTGTAATGGTCGTTTATTTGAACACGTAGCAAATGAAACATCTTGACTTGAGAATTGCGAAAAAATCTAATGGTTAATATACATGTAATTTATAGTCGGGCCACTTTATGAAGCGACTTTTGAAGTTTCATGGGAGACTGAGGACACTTGATCCTCACCTTTGTTTTTTGCCCCTAAAATCTTCAATATTTATATTTTATAATAGGGAAATTGACCAAAAGGACCGGAATTTAAATAAGAATATGTTACGGAGAACTATTAAAATACAGCTTTTAAAATGTTATGGAAATTTTATAAAAATGGCAAAGGCACGTTTGTACCATGTGTCCCCTATGAAGGGAGAGTTGATCCTACCTATTGGAAGACTTGATCCCCCCCAGATCAAGTCTCCCTTGCTTGGGTACATTTAGTACATGAGACTAGCTTAAATTTATTCAAGCATCTATTATGTTAGGGATGTGTAATTGATGATTTATTCGCTCCTATTGTGCTGAAGTAATGATAGGAGAGATGCCTGGAGATACTAGACGACATATTTGTATTGAAAAATAAAAACTTCATTCTAAAATATGTTGTAACATTCTTATTTTAATGGTAGAAATGCTATTATAATAAACAGAATCTAAAGTGAGATTCGGGTAATGACTTATTTTTAACAGACTTCTCTTATCTAATCAGTCAAATGCAGTTTTTTAGAAAAACCTTTACAAACATACACATTAAAAAAAGATTCTATTCATATTCTTCAAAGAGATATTTTACACTTCAGTCTCTCAAATACTCAAATCTTACTATACTCCTAGTAATTCTTATAATATTAAAAACCTCAATAGCAAACTCAAAAGTAATTTTAAAACTATAACAGCCACAAACATGACGTAACAAAGTACCTATGTAAGGATAATATAAAAAACCTTAATCAAAGACTTAGTGTTCTTAAATAACTTTAAAGTTATTACGTGTAACATCACAATATTAGTATAACGAAAAACTTCAATAGCTTTCTCAAAGTAATGCAAAGACTTAAAAATAAATATAAAAAAAGAGACTCTTAATAGTCTGTCTGATATAATTTACTTATGCTTCAACTTCTATCTATTTTAAATCTCCTTAGCGACTTTGGAAACTCAAAGGTTTGGAAATTCGCTTTGAAGAAGATTTAAAAATAGGTGGAGGAAGTTTCTGCACAACTTGATACTTGCCTATTACACTGACATCTGGTTTTTCGGGCCATTTGAATTTTTCATCGGTTATTTTCTTCGCAAATTGTATGTTTAAACTAGCTAGAGACTCATTTGTAACTAGCCCTACAAAACGATGGGGCACAATTCTCTGTGATATGAAATTAACTACCACCCAATCACCTTGATGGACATTATCTTCATCTAGTTCATAAACTTCTTCTTCTTCCTAGCTGCTATCTTCCTTCTCATCATCTATGTTGTAATCAGACTCGGGTGATGGTGGTAAAATCATATCCTCTTCTTCAGAGCTTGCTTCCGTTTTTTTCTTTTGCCGTTTAGCTATTTTTTTCTGCCCTGTAATTTTATTTTTTAAATTTCTTTTTATAGATCTTGATGCCATTTTTCTTTTCTTCTCTTCTCTTTCAAATGCCTCCTTTTCAATTATTATCTTTTCAGGTGTATCAGTAATTATTCTGGTTGAGCCCTTTTTCCTTCCTTTACTATTATTTTTTCTTGGTCCTGCTTTAGGATAGGATTTTATCATTTCTGGAGTCACGTACGTCAAAGGCATAGAATTTGGATTTGTTCCAGGTGAGTGTGTTGGTGATTTCTGAGTGAGATCAGTTTCTACACATTGTTTCGCCACTTGCTTATTGATAGGAATAAAAATAGATGAACGAGGTGGAGTGAGTGGAAGTGATATCTGAGAATGTTCTGCCGAATTTGTCATAGATGCAGGATAGAACTTGCTGAGACAGGAAGTAGACGGAAGGGACAATGTAATATCTGAGGGGTTCAGCTGCTTTAATGCTATTGCATGTCTTGCAGTGTTATTTACAAGAGAGGAATCATTTTTCTCTAGGTCTGAGAGACATATACACCTGAAGAAGACCAAAGTACAGCTGTTATAGATTCAGGAAAACAATCATCAGAAGGAATCGTAGGCGTGATCAGCGGTCTTATAGCCTTTAAAGACAACTGAGTGAGGGAAGAGCAAGGAAAAGTAAGTATGCTGTTATCATTGAGTAGCATGTGTGTTGTAGACAAATCAAATGGATCAGTAATAACAGGGGATGACAATCTTTCTCTTTCAATATTATCATGCGATTCCACAATATCTTCAGCATCAGGTTCTTCGGTGATAATGTCTTCCTGTGCAGTTACTTCTCCTACACCAGAAACTGGCTCTTCAAGTCTGTCAGTGACATACGAGGATAGAAATTCGTCATCGATAAAGATTTCGCTGTTAAATGGATAAATTCCCGTTATCTCAAAACTTTTCATGATGTTCCGTGGTGTCATTGCTGTAGGATACGCCTTACCCAAACAGCTGGCGATGTCATAAATCGTTAATGGCCGACCAGGGTGGGCCAGCATCCAATCATCACAAGCAGTATTGTAATACGATTTAAGGGTTCCAAACAATATTCTATCCAATGGCTGTAATTTCTGGGACGTATGAGGTGGTATCGTCAATAAAATAATTTCATTGTCTCGAGCAAAATTTACAGAATCAATGCTTATGTGGCTTTCGTGGTTATTGAAAATGATAAGACATGGATTTTCTTTGGAGCAACGGACATGTTTTTTAAAATGTTGCATATATAGCACGAAATTCGACGCAGTCATCCAACCACTTGGATGAGGTGCTTCCAGCTGATCCTGCTGGAGCATTGTCGATCATCCGGTTATAACGTGAGTACGCTCAAGAGTAACTTTTGAGTATAGGTATTTTGTTATCTATCATTGTTGCGATTGTGTAGGGTGCATCGGCGTCTTTTGTACTTAAAATTCTGAGAAAAGATAATTAGTTATTCCGTGTAGTCTTGTTAATGTTTCGGTTCAGTCAGTCAGTCTTTCGTTTTCGTGCGCAGTGGCTACATGTGTTTTTTTTTTCGGTTTCTCAAAGTATTATTATACGGTTCGGCTCTCTTTTGGACTCTGATCCTGCTTTCTGTGTTTTTTTTTCTGTTAATAGCATATTTTGTAAATTTTTTCTAATTATAATTCTAAATGGTCAATGTGTTAATTTTAAATGACATCTGCATATTTTCATATAATATTACAATCTGTACATTGATAGTATCAAATAAATAATTTTATTCTGTGATACTTCACAGAATGTGTATGTTGATTATTTCCAATAACAAAATAACGTCAACACCGATTGTAATACAAAATTTAACAAAGTACTAAATCATTTTTTTTTCGTAACTAATTACGAAAATAATAAATTTCAAATAGGTAGGCATCTTTGTAAGTAAATATAAGAAATGAAAAGGTCTGACTGAAATACTAGATACTAGGCAAAGTCAACCATTACACTACGGGACATCACTATTTACGTCACAATGACATCCTTCAAAAGTCGCTTCATAACGTGGCCCGACTTTAGGTATATTATTCATTAACCACTAGATATTAGGCCCCTATACTATACCTACTATACTTGGGTTACTATAGGATGAGCTCTGACAGATTAAAACTTTTAAAAACTTTTTAATTTTATTTCGTTTATTTATTTATTTATTAAGTAAAATTACATACTGTTTAATGATAAAATAAGAGGTGAAGTTACTTTTTTTAGCTATTATGGTTTTTAAACTGAATATTAAAAAAAAGTTGTTAACGTCGTATGAAAAATTTTGAAGCTGTCAGAACCCATCCTATAATAACCCAACTATAAAGCCTAATCGCCCCCTCGACATATTTATTAAGCGTTCTTACTCGTATAACGCTACAAATACATTTTAATAGGTATAACGTAAAATAATCTGTCAAAATAAACTACAACTAGTGGCTCTGTGAGCTGTAGACCTCGCGAGTCTGTATATCTTTTCATATTTATTTTTATTTTTTCTCCACAAACATTCCCGACCCCTTGATTTTTTAATTTTTAATCTTTATTTTATTGGAATGTGACTTATAGATGAAAACAGCCTCAGCAGCGATAGACCTTGTAATCCCCATAACTCCGACATTTTTTAAAATTTCCAAAAACAGACTCGACGAAAAATTCGATTAATTTATTGAACCTGCTCACAAAATTTCACGAGAATCGGTTGAGAAACGCGACCTGTAGAGTGAAACAAACATACAAACAAACAGATGGATATATAAAAGCAAATTTGGTCAAGCTGAAACAGAGACTCTTCGCTCGCTCGGTCAAATATATTAACCATAAGAATGAAGCAGAGAATGATCTTCGTTTCCTAGCGTTTTCCCGGCCTAGTCCTGGGGTCCGCTTTCCTACTCAATCTTCTCCACTTAAGCATTCCAAAGAAGAGAATAATCTATAGGTACACGAACAAATTCAGGACGGCCGGCACCATCTATTGAATAAAAAGATAACTTTAGAAATGACTGATATTTTATTCAAATCTATCTTATTTTACAATTTTACGCTTCACAAATAAAAAATAACGTAAATAAATCTCTGATTGAATGAAAACCAGTTAAACAATTTGCATACACTATTAGCACATTTAAAATAGCGAATTAATATACATTACTGTATTTTGCTGAAAATGCTCGTTGCTCGATAAATAACCAAACTCTGAAACACTAGAGAATGAAATCACACGATAACATTATCAAATCCTATCGGATTTCAGAAAGAGATGCAAAAATTGCATTTTAGAACGAGAAATTCCACTATTTGTTTCTTAAGTTTGTCGCTACATCACAGTTGAGTATTATAATGTAATAATATATCTACGTATCGAACTTTAGAAATAAATTAATATGCGTAAAAAACAATGTTCTAAGCCTTGGATCTATGTATTGAAAGCTAACATGAGCTTCTAAACATTAATTACATAATTTTACCAAAAAAAATAGTCTATGGTGAGCTGAGCACTGAGATTACAATTTAAGTATCGATATTGGAATGAATAAATAATAGATATATGTTTTAAATACTTACATTATTACTATAGTAATTTGAACACACAGTGAGGTCTTAAGACTGTAATGGTAAAAATATGGTCAACCGCTAACTGAAACAAAAAACGCGAGGTCGCAGTTTATTTCGCACTTGAGTATAGGCCAGTTGGGCCGCGATGACTTGGCACAAGCAAGGCCTTGACACCATTATCATGCCGTCTTACTCTTACTGCCGCAGTTCAAATATTAAGCAAAGAGTAGAATAATTTATAGGTAAAGTAGTAGAGTGTAGAGTAACCTAACCCATTTTGTGCACGATATATTTTTAACTTTACGAAACTTAGGAGGTTATTTTCAGTTAGCGGGTGGCATAAAATATAACTAATACAGTTATTAAAACGAAATAATCTACAATTAAAAACGCGAAAGTTTGTATGTATGGATGTACTAGCTGTCCGCCCGCAGCTACGCTCGGTTTTCCCGTGGGAATAAGACTTTTTCCCGTAAACGGATTGGGATGAAATTTGGAATAGAGGTAGTTTGTACCCTGGATTAACACATAGGATACTTTTTACGGAAAAATCTTACACAACGCGAGCGTAGCCGCGGGCGGAGCGCTAGTCTATAAAATACAAGTTCATAGAGTAAGGAATAATGGAAATTGACTAACATTAACCCTGCGTTCCGAAACGCGCTGAAATCGATTAAAGCACCCATAATCGCGTTCCGAATTACTGTCAGCTGTCAAAACTCATACGTTTTTTTGCTTTTCTGATCGCTGACAGCGCTGAAAGTCTGAATCGGAATACGCCCAATATGTTATTGATCGATATAAGACTCACAAGACACAAGAGTAAAATGTAGAACTCCTTACCACTGGCAACACCGGATAAACCGACGGTGATTGATTTCTAACCAAAGGAAGCGGCAATGATTCACTGAAAACTCAAATGTTGCCAATGAATTCCGATACGGCGCCTCCATTTTTTGTGTACTCTTTTATGTCGAACTGTAAGTTGTTTTGCAGGTGAAGCCTGAGGTACAGTAGCCTGCACATGCAGCTAGACAGACGCTCGCATTACGAAATCAGCTCCTATTGCAAAGGGATAAAGGTCAGTGTCTAGCCGCATGAGTGTTGACTACTGTGCCTCAGGATAGTGATTTCGAGCCCTTACGATAGATAAAACTACTGATAATGCTTTCATTTAATATTTTACATGCTTTCTATAGGGCACTTTTTATTATCTTAGGTAAATAGGTAGTTTAACGATATCTATCATTAGAATATTTAAATTTACACTTTTGAAAATAATATCGTCGGTAAAATGAGTGATATGACTGCACTTGTGAATAAGACTACAGAAAGCAAAATTACAGCAACGGAAAATGGGATAATTACTACAGTACCTATCTAATGTTCATGACATGACGGCTCACGTTTGGGCAAACAGAGATATCTTTTGCATAATATACCTGTATGTATAATTGAAAGGCGTTGCGTGTAACAGTATATGTAAGTGGGTATATGATGTTCGTCCGTGCCGCGTTCCTGCAGGGCTCACGGAAGATCAGCGCCGTCGTCTACCTTGCTAGGCTACGGCTTTTGCTGAGTGAGGCCCTTTTTGTCTGGGTGTCGCAACACAGGGGCAATTTTGTAAGTATGTTGTGTTTGTATTTTTCATTTAATTTCTGTTTCATTATGTACTATTATCTATGTATATGTTTTGTGTTGTGATGTCCTACAAATAAATGTTTCTGATTTCTGATAACAATATTTCTCTGCGATGAGGAGTATAGAGAAGTACGAAAGTATAAAAATATTTTAACTTCGGAGTATGGGAGTAAATAGGGTTATATACTATCTGGCAATATACATGCTGATTCACTGTACACTTTGGTATGGATAACTCTTAGCTAGAAGATCACGGCATGTTCTGTAAACACTCCTTTATCTGTGTCCATGCTTGCAGATTCTGAAAATATAAAAATATTGATGTTCACAGCGGTGCAAGCTTAACAATGTGAATGTGAAACAAATAAGTACCTAATATATTTTGTTGAATATTAAGTTATGCAGTAGTTTGACTCGATATACCTTTTTAGCAGCCTTGACTTGTAAAGTTATAAAGTTCACTAGTGACTCGTGGAGATCTTTGTCTTTTTGCTTTTGGAAATATTCTATTTCTACCGCAGCTTTCTTTGTAAATTCTCTGGAAAGAAAAACAGGTTACTTATAAAACCAAATCTGACCCACAGTAAAAGACGGGACGTGACTGGACGGTATACGATAAATAAAATAATATAATATAATGTAAATCAGACTTTTTGGCCTGTAAGACAACGGTATTGAAGCGGTATTAAAGCTGTCCGCGCGCGATCTAAATGTAGCCACGATTGCTACCAACATGACTGATTGAGGGTTGTCTTATCATTCATATAAAACATAATAGGGTATCGGACTACTTTTTTATTTTTATTTTATAAATCCAAACTTCTTAGTTTCTGCTATCGAACACAAAAAAAATTTTTACTCTATCTTTAAATTTGACCGAGTTATAAAAGTTTGAAATTCAAGATTAGACAGAGACGCACATACCCACTTGTAACGTCGCCATATAATCTACATACAAAAAATCGTTTTTGAAAGAGACAGACATATTGAAACTTTTCCCGAAACCGATTCTGTTTTTTCTTCGCGAATCGTTTGCTACTAATCTATATTTTAAAAATAATTCATAAAATATGGTAAATTTAGGAGCAGTCCGATCTCCTATTGGTTTTCACCATTCTAAAGGGCAGAAGAAGAAGCTAATGTTGCAGTACTTTGAATCAGCCTTGGCTTTAGCCTTTTCGAGGGCGAGTTTGCAGTACTTACTTTAAGTAAATTCTGGCCTTTTCGATTACCAGTTTGCAGTACTCACTCTAAGTCGGCCTTGGCCTTCTCGATGGCTAGTTTGTCGGCCTCCATCTTGGCGTCGAGCGCGCGCGTGGTCTGGTCGCGCACGATGTCGGGGTCCGTCATGCCGAACATGCGCGACATGATGCCCGACTTGCCCGCCGCCGCGCGACTGCGCTCCGACGTGCTGGGGAGACCGACAACAGTCAAACACACGCCATTCGTGTACTATAATTTAGTTGTACTAATGCCCAATACACTCATCAAAAGTGTCGATTAACTTCTTTTCTTTACAAAACCGTTTATGTCGGTGTCAGTGATCAGTTTCAATCCATATTCTACCTTTTTCAAATTCTGAACGAATAAAGACAGTTTTATTTAGGTTTAGTGCGAAAACATAACGGTTTACTATTATTCTATTTATTATTGTGAAGAAACAAAGTTATATACGAACACACCACACCTCATTACTCACACTGTGCAACACCATTGTTACAAACATTTGTTACGAATATCTGTAGTTTACCCTCATTATTAACAATATTGTAAATGTTATACTTACAAAATGGAAGTTTGTAGCTGGCTAATGCATTGTTTACATCTTATATATTTTTATGTGTTTAGACTTAATGCTGTAAACTTCAGTTTCACTATAAAATAAAATAAAATATTCCCTAGACACTTTTGATGAGTGTATTCGTCTGCGTTATGAATCTAATGTCGTTCAAAGATGGTTTATTTTGACAATAAACTAAAACGCCTACGCAGAGCCAAAACTGCAGCTAGAAATACCAAAAATTAGACAAAAGATTTAGATTATGACGTGGCAAATAATAAGAAGAAACCGGTGATTAAGTCATTAAAATGTGTACAAAGCGCGAAAGTCATAAACAAACAATCAGAAGAGATTTTCTAAAATTCCAGGGAAAAAGGGGGATTAAAGTTTGTATGAAAGGCTGTCATTCATTATTGAAGTTAGGAACTTGAATATTTGGAATTTTCTAATCCAAGAGAAATTAAATAACACGAGTGGCAGCGTTTTTTTTAATCTTTATTCTTAAGGGGAAAATTGTGATTATAACCAACCAACTAACCAACTACCTACTAACTTATCTGTGAAACGAACGGCGGCGCTAGTAGTAATACAAAATTACATTTCAACCAATCACGACTCTCCCTAAAGCTTGACATTTCCATAATAATGTTTGTAGTTCCAATAATAATGGTTGTAGTTCGTCAGTTTTGAACTTTTAACTTACAAGTTTGGATAAAAATTGAGGCAGATAAATTAGTTGACACAAAGTTTAGTATTTACCGACTGGTGAGCGTGTCCTGCGCGTTCTCAAGCGCCCGCTGCAAGCTCTCGTGGTTGCTGCACAGCTGCTGCAGCGCGCTCGCGTAGAACAAATACTCCTTCAGCTGGTCCGCTAACTGCTCCTCGTCCTCCGCTACCGAGTCTATGCTGTCTGCTATCGAGTCTAAAACAATTTAAATTTACTATTCAAATATTAAGCCTATTTCTTGAAAATACGCGCGGGGCCGCCGTTATAGATGATCACAGCTCCACACGCGAGTCTGGGTCCTGTCAAATATTTAAACTCTACATGCCAGTGTATTTATACTATACTAGCGGTCCGCCTGCTCGCGTTGTGTAAGATTTTTCCGTGGGAATAAGACTTTTTCCCGTAAAAAGTATCCTATGTGTTAATCCAGGTTACAAACTATCTCCATTCCAAATTTATCTAAATCTGTTGAGTACTTTAAGCGTGAAAGTGCGATGTGATGTGATGATAACGACGGCCAGCTCGATGCAGTGTTCTTCTACTTAGCTACAATCATGCTGTCTGTCCTTAAACGTCAAAATATATTTGAATCTTTCATCACAATCGGTTTAGTGTTTTCCTGTGAGAGTAAGACTTTTCCTGCGGTAAAAGTAGCCTATGACCGTTTTTGGGTATCAAACTCGTTATGCTAACTGTAATTAGACTCGGTACAGAAAACAGCTTTGAAAACAGACTGGCAGTTACTTTATTTTCGCATATTTTTAACACGGATTGTGAAAAGTTGTTATAACTTACCAAAGTAATGTCCAGCTTTCTGGAGTCCATCTCCCATGTCTTTCTCAATGACACTCCACTCGCTGAACAACTTGCCGTAGTTGGCGTGAAGCTTGCATAACGCGTAATTCTTTTCTATTATTTTTGATCTGGAAGAAGAGAATTACTTTTAGTTACATAAATCAAGTAGACTCAATCTTCATTCGATGGGGAAATGATATGAGCTCACGAAAGCAAGAAAATCAATGCATGTGTCTGACGAAATATTGTAAAAAATACATTTAGAATAAGTGAACTCCTAATTCATCACATTATTATCTTACTCATAGCATTTGGTCTCGCCCATGAGCCTTACTATCATCATTCTATTAATCAATGTAATTAAACACTTAGACTTTTAAATGCTAATTTAAATTTTAAGAAATGGTAATTAGAATATTCATTTATCTCACCTAGTATATAGAAAGTTTCCTAAGTTACTTTCAAGTTGTTTTCCATAGTTCTTCACACTCTCAATCTCTGGGTCTGGCTTTTTTAGTCTGATTGACACTGACAGGGTTTTTAACTTATTTTCAGCTTGTAACAAATAGCCTGAAAAAAAACACTAACATTAAAAAATCGATTCAACTAACACCAAAAATCTGCCCCTCGGTGGGGGACGTAATGAGCTGTTGATGACTTAACTTGATGACTAGTGTTCATGTTATCTTTGACTTATTTCAGTGATATGAAAAAAATATAATAATATTATTGCTTACTTTATATAATACTTGTTATTTAATCATTATTCTTATACTTCTTAAAGTTTTATGTTAACATACCACTATCGGTTATTGTCTCTCGCCACCCATGCTCCTGCTGAAGGAAATGTAGAAACTGATCATCGAAGCAGAGTCTTGGGTGTGATGCTACACGCAGCAAAAAGTTTTCCAACCCTGCTCTCCGCCGCTCCACAAACTCTGGATCTGTTGTGTCTGATTTGCGCCACGCATACAATACCTAAATAAGAAAAATAAAAATGTTTTTTCCCAGAAACTTCAGTTCTGCAATATAAGAATAAGAAGGCATAACATTGTGTTATTCATAATAAAATGATGGTCAGCATTTTAAACAAAATAAACTTTTAATTAATAATTGCAAGTACAATTAGATAGATAGATAATCAAATTACTCCTTATAATCTTGTTTGAGACAATCTTATATTTTTCTACTAATAAGAATAAGCTAGCTAGATCTTCTTTTGTATTTAATCTCCTGCTTTAACCATCAAGATAATAAAAATTTGGCTTTTTTTTGGCTTTGTTTGTAAGAGTTTGTAAAAACAGCTGTTGTGATGAGAAAGATAATCAAGAGCAGGGCTAAAATGCTTAAAATAACTTTTATTTGATAGTAGGTAGGTATTTATAGTCCAACAAGTCATTGTACGCGAATGGCCAAAATTGGAACCAACACCATCTCTTAAATCCATATTTCAATAAAATATTTGCTTCTTTAAGGTCATAAAAGTGCCAAGAAAACCCTGTCTGTCTGTATCTACTTGTAGGTTTATAAAACTGTATGATCTTACCCTCTTCTCAGGCAATGGAGGTATGACAACATGTTGATATGTGACTTGCAGATAATCATGAATTTGCTCAAACTCTGTGTACCTCCGCCATATTGTGCTGATTTTAGACTGCACTAATTTATAACTGGGGTCCGTCACTCTGAAAATAATAAATTTTAGATATTAACAGCTTCAAAACAAAAAACTGCAACATTTTAAAGCTGATATTCTGTATCCTTTAATATTTATATCTTGTTTTTTGATTTTATTAGACTTTTGTAAAGTAAATAAATCATAGATCTGCACAAAGCTAAACTTGGTTGTAAGCTAAAATTAAAATGCAACAATTATGTTACGTAGTATACACCAGCACAGCAGATTCAGCACACTTTTTTTGTGAGGTTCTTTTTGCTGCAATATCTTGTAGCTATCAGCTTGTTTTTCAATGCATTCTTCATAATATTCTATCTTCTTTGTCCTAGAGTTTTCCCGGCCTAGTGCTGGGGTCCGCTTTCCTACTCAATCTTCTCCACTTTGCCCGGTCTTCGACATCCTCAGGTGTGAGATTGTTTTAATTATAAAATTACTAGAGCCTCCAACTTGTTCTCTTGACATTATATTAAATAAAGTGGATTAGGCAGACAAGGACAATCACTTCAACAACTTGCAGGTCTTTTGTTGTTATATTTCTCATCCAATTAGTCATATCTATATATATCTTGACACAAGTCTGATCCCATCACCAATTTTTCAGTAATTGGACCATCATGGTGGTAGCATCATTGTAAGACGATGAATCTAGCACAATAACATGCCAATCATGGTAGAAATAACTCTAATTACTTATGAACAAGCTATAATTTGTTGGCAAAACAATGTGATTTGGTGTCTTACTTCAAGTCGATTAGATACACAGTGTAGTGGTCTCGGACGTGTAAGGTGCCGTTCGCTCGTTTCTCCGACTCCACGATCGAAATATCAACATGTTTCAGTAGCGTATCCTACAAGAGAAAAGCAATATTAACACTGTTTTGATAACTAGGACAAAAGTAGGCGTCACAACAACAGAAAAACACTAAACACACTTGATTCTCAAAGTCTTCGAGAGTTTGTATCTCACTGGGAGATTTGGAAGGCTTGATCGGCGAGTTTTCTATCGACATTTTTTTCTGAATGCAATAAATTACAGGAAAATCTGAGAAAACGAAAATAATTAGAAAATAGAAATCTGGATCGTCGTCAATCAAGGAAAAATGAAATGACACTTTTTTTTTTTGAGATTGTGACCAGAGTTGCCAATACCAATATTTTTAATTCCCCAAAACACTTGGATACTTTACAAATTATTTTCTATAACATAAAGCCAAGGAATTATCTATAGTCAAGAAACGTAACTCCGCTTCAAACTTGACCCCACGAAGTGAATACCAAAGAAGCAAAACTATTATAACATACCACATTCGAATACGCGGTACAATGATGTTTTATATGACTCGGTTTGCAAGAACGTCGAATATAACTGCTAGCGCGCACTAGCGACTTTTGTCGCGGCGACAACAGTTCTGTCTCTCTCGTCAAGCTTACTAGAGTGCGAAAGAGATGCATATAGTGTCTCGAGACACAAAAGTCAATTCAATTATTTTTTCTATTTTTTTATTTATGGCGTTTCACTTGTAGTATTTCGCCAGTATCAAGTGGTTTTGCTAAGTAAGTAGCATGAGATACACAGACAGCCCTAATCCTAAGACTAGGGTGCTGTGTACGGTGAAGGACTCCAGTAAGTAAGGTAGTAAGTCATCAATAAATGACGGCTAAATGCAAGCGCTTCAATTGTCCTATTAAAGTTTATTGTTCAGAGTAATTCACTGGATAATACACTATCAAAATTATACACTAAACACACTCGAATAAACTTAAAAACGAAAATTAAAACGAAAGCCTGTCCGCCATTGACGGATGCTAACAATCGACCCCGACACAAAAGTCGCTATAGTTGGGTTACTGTAGGATGAGCTCTGACAGATTAAAATTTTAAAAACTTTTTAATATTATTTCGTTTATTTATTTATTTATTAAGTAAAATTAAATACTTTTTAATGATAAAATAAGAGGTGAAGTCACTTTATTTTAAAATATTAGCAATTTTTTTTTTAAACTGAATATTATAAAAAAAGTTGTTAACGTCGTATGAAGAATTTTGAAGCTGTCAGAACTCATCCTATAATAACCCAACTATAGTGCGCGCATAGGGTAAGCTTTAATGGCAGCAGCGAGCGACACTGCCTCTGCCTGTCTGTCGCTTATATCCTCTTTGGTCGTCGTCTGTCAAAATTAACTAGGTGCTATGTTTTAGCGGGCTTTGCTAGGCGTTTACTCTTCTTGACTATTGTAGTTGCATAATGCATTTTAATCATCAATAATTATATTTTATGTTAAAAAATCTGACTCTTACGATGAAAATAATTAAGTTGTGGGGAATTCAATTCCCATTCCACAACTCCACATTCTATAACGTGTTAGCTAAATAACGCAAAACATTTTGTGTGGATCCACAACTTTATTTCCAACTCGATCAGGTAAGAAAATATTTTTTTTGAGATTTTCTACAAAAGCTTCGGAATAAAAACTGTTTAGTTTCATAGGCCTAGAAAAAAACCACTCGAGAGGTTTTGCATTATATTGCTAACACGTTGTTATACTTTCCCCAATTGCGCAATAGGCTTGAAATTCCCCGTACTTTGGGGAATTTCCTACACATCAGCGACCTTGATTATGACATTTTTGACAAGTCTCGTGACGTTCGCGTTTTGTTGGTGCAGTATTAATAAATGCATTGTATTTATCTTTTTTCCTTTTGATTTTTTCTTCTATATTACTACCGGGTTCGATTCCCGAATAGAATTTTTTTTTGTTTAAATCTATGAATGAAGTTTTTCTTGTCACTAAAATGGATCACATGGTTCCTTAGAATAGAACATATCTCTCTATTATTAGTCTCCATACTGCAGTTATTCATACTGACCCATCTAAATGGGCCAGTATGTATGTATACCCAAGGAAGAAGCAATAAAGGTTATTCCTCCGAGCCTTAGAATTTGTTAATGCAGAGTAATTCGGATTGCAGTACCTACTATCATTTTTTTGTTTGTTGGATTACTTAAAATTATCTTAGAACTTAGGGAACAGTGCAATTTTCATCAAAATCGGACTATAACCCTACTTATGTCGCACCCTACTTCTTGTGTGAAGGCAGTCTTTCGACATGTTTATATTTTGAGCTATATTATCCAGTGAATTTGAAATCACAATGAAATTCCTCTTCTTTGTGATCACAAAGAAGAGGAATGGGTCCTTTGATCCAAGATCCAACTATGAAGGACTTGCTTTACTTTAGACGAACCTGGAAAAAGCCTCCGAGGTACAAAAGAGCGCAACAAACTTACGTCTATCCACGTGGCATAATACACCTCACAGTTACCGAGTAACCACGAGTATAAAATAACTTAATTTCTACGCTAAGAAAACCTTCCGAAAAGCCAGTTGAACTAAGAATCTATATTATAAAATACTAGCGGCCCGCCGCCCCGGCTTCGCACGGATAGATTAATTCATACTTTATTTAACACATATCTTACCAACTTCAAAATCCAGGAGGCTCTCTATTCGTGTTTCAGCATCTTTTTAAATACCTACTCTAAGGAGCCTTTAAGTCGGGTTTTCAAGAACATTTTGGAACTCGAACCGAATAATTCAGTCTGAATACAATTTTTTAAGTTCCTAACTTTAAAAATGGCTGACATTCCATACAAAAATTTAATCCCTACCTTCCTTTTAAAATATGATTTTCGAAAAATACTAAAATACGTATAAATGATTTGTTCATCTTAGTCTAAATCCAAATTTTCAAGTTCTTACCTTTAGAAATGACACTTTCCATACAAACATTTAATCCCTACTGTCCCCATCAAAATAGGGAATTTGACAAAATGCTGAAACACGTATTAAATTATTGATTAAAAACTGACTTGATCAGAAAAAACTATTATTTTATCGAACCTGCTTACAAAATTTCACGAGAATCGACCTGTAGAGTGGAACAAACAGACATATTATGGACATACAAAAGCAATTCTGGCCGAGCTGAAACGAAGACGCTTCGCGCTCGCTCAGTCGCATATCATGATCTCCTGATTATTAATTTTGCTGTCCATTAAATTACCGCTACAATGTTAAGGACAACGGTTTGTTTATTTTATTGTAAATTTCGAAATAATGCGGACACATCGTAAGTAACTTGAAGTGACAGGTTACCTACCTACCTGTGCAACGATTACATTATCTAGATCTAAGTGACTATTTCTGTTAGGAATAGCAATGAAATGACCGGTAGTTAGTATCCGACGTTTGCTCAACAGATTCCGCCATTGTGTTAGTGAACTCACCCAAAAAAATGTAATGACGGATCTAAGTGATGTGATAAAATCGTATGGAAATAAATAATTTTTGACTTTTTTTTACTTTTGCATACTACGGCTAACATCGCGCACAAACTGCACTACGCTACGCGTACTACGGCATGCTACGGCTACAGAATAGTACCTACCTACTTAAGGTACGATTAAAAAACAAGGCCTTATTTTTATCAATTTAAGTACAGTTTGAAAATCTAATAAAAAAGAAAGAAGAGAGAATTAATGAAAATGACAAGTACATTTTAAAATATGCAAAGTGGTTTCCGAAGCTGACCCTTATCGATCAATCCGAAAAAATAAACGACAAATTTTTGTAACTAAAGCTTTACAAATTATGTGAGTTTTTGTTCTAAGATAGGTCCAGCGACCATGTTGTTATGTCGTGGCGTCCACAAGCTTTGCTCCAATAATCCCTGCTTTGATTTTGATAGAAGCAAAACAGGATAGTTTAGTGGTTGAGTCCTGAAGAGATATTAGACAGATGAGTTTCCACTGTACCCTATTTTCAGTAAGTTTATTTTTACTTTTGTATCGTACTGCGCTGCAATGAGCATCGCAATCAGTAATTGGCGTGTGACCTTGGCGTGCACAAAGGGGCAGCACGATAATGGCGTAAACCACTAAACACCCTGAACTTGCAGTTTAGTCAACTTAAATTTTCCGTCACAGGTTTTTAATAACAAATGCCAATGTCAAATGTGAAGACACGAGCCATTATTATTAGCGCAACATTCTCTACAAAAAAACAACATTTCGCTTAAATATTCATTGAAGCGTGCTGACAGACAGCGTTGTTTTCTGTGACAAACTACAGACAATTTCGAGAATATCCTGTTGGTACATCTAATACAGGGTGTGAAAATGGCGATATAGAAAACATTGTGCAAGTATTAATCGTGTGAATACGTTTTTTAAGTAGGTACTTAAAAAACAAACACAAACAAACATGCCATTTTCAAATCGATAAGTAAAAGCTAAGCATTAAGTACTCTACGTTTCGTTTGAATATCCTGTAGCAAAACTTCGTATACTTGCTGTTTAGTAATAATTTTATGTACTTACAACATAATAAGCGTTATAATATTCTGCAAACTTTTCAGTATAGGCAAAGCAATATGTGTCGTGTTAAATCATTTACCATGGAAGCCCAGATTCAGACTGGCCAGCACCCGACTCTGAACAACACTTTCTGACATCTCGGACCGTTTGCGAGCACTAAATGAATGGATCGCTTGACGAAGGTGCGGATGAAGAATTATCATTTTATGAATGACAGAAACTGGTTTCAAGTAAGTGAACTTAGGTTTAGGTAATTATTTATGTAAGCATGAGCAGGTAGGTATTTGAAACAGGTCGTGTAACAAAAGTTTCGAACGTTGAAAGTGCAACGGATACCGACATCCTTGATTTACCTTACACCGCTCCTAGCTAGGTACGTCATGAATTTAATCTCGTTAGTTGGTGTGCAGATGAATAGAAAATATATAAAAAGAAAACAACGAAAAAAAAAGGAAATACTTAAACAATATACCGTTTTCTGTAGCTTAAGTATGCAAAAAAAAAACATTAATAGTTTTTTTTGTAAAAGCATTTAGACGTCCGCGCACTTCTTCAAAACTGCTCTACGAGTACGAGTAAGTGCCTACTGTAATATTTATCTGTAAAATAATGTAAAAACGTGCAGTATTGAACATTTTTCTTATAGTATGACCCCAAATTAACCCGTACCACAGAATAAACTGTACCTAAGTTTTCTTTATTGTAATGGAATAAAGTATATTCCATTCAATACTGCACGTTTTTACATTATTTTTGTTATTTCAAGAACATAGCAAACGTAATATATTATTCTTTTTTATAGCTTTTATTGATCGGTGCTAATCAGTGTTTAAAATTCATGTCACTGATTTATATAGGCACCTATACTATACCTATTGTAGAGACAAAAACTAAGTATTTCGACTAGTTTTGTTTCCTTTGTTTGAGTAGTTAACTAAGCACTTCTTTCTCTTAGTTATTTGTTCACTATGACGATGTTTGCACACTGAATGAAATATCTTCAGAGTATTTAAAGGGTTAAGCAGTAAAAATAAATCTAGAACACAGGCTTGCTTGAGCAGAGTTGGTCGTAACTTATTTTTACAAGATTAATGGTACTTTTTCCTGAAACGACTACGACATCCTTTACTTTATTTTTTATTTATTTTTATTTCGCCCCCTATTAACTTCTTTATGATACTTAGTTATTTTAACAAAAAATACTCGGACGACAAAAATTTCAATAATTTGTAAAACTGCCGAATTAATTTTTTACTCATCAAAGTCTTGTTTGTCTTTGGAAAGTTAGTGTTGTTCATCGTTTTTATTCACTAATTGATTTTAAAAAGATTTAATCATTTAATGAATGCGTCACTTCGAAAAAATAAACTTTAAGTAATAGTTTTTTAACTTTAATAATGATGGTTAAACTCGAAGTTGCGGATTGAGTGATTTTTGTAAAGACAAAAGAGTATTGTATACAGAGCAATAAATGGGTAAATATTAAAAAGAACTTTTGTTACTTCACTCACTTTGACTGTTCTGTGCGAGTCGGATCAATAGATCCGAGTTCTATGCGTGTTTTCTGTTTCCTCTAATTATCGAAGACTTCGTTTTTTGTATTTTGGTTTTTGGACATTTTATTTGCGATTTGGTTAGACTTATACTTGGAACGACGACTTCTACGTGAAATCATGGACTTTGTTTTTGCTTACGATTGGATCTCTTTCTCAAGAAAAAGAAACGTCCTACCTCAATTTGATTAACTACTTCATAATTATTTTGGATTAATTAAAATACTTTGGATGAAGCAATGAACAGTGAACTATATCTCAATGATCAAAGCTCAATCAATCACTTAGACATCAGTTTTGATACAACACTATGATAATAGACACCTGCCAAAAAATTATCATGTTTATATTATTGCCGGATTCCATTGAAAGAAAATTTACGTAGGACACTTTATACGACAGAAAATGTGACATCACTTACAGAATTTAAATTCAGAATAGAATAGAATATACTTTATTGCACACAAGGATATAGCTTAAGTACAAAAGATAGATGAAGAGGTGTAGCAATTTCTTCCAGGTAACCTTAGGGTGACTGATGACCTGAGGAAGGTCGCTAGTGGTGGCTGGATGAGGAAATCGGGTGATCGTGCGCTTTGGCGTGCCCTGCAATAGGCTGATTGATTGATTGATTGACAAAGATAAATAACTACTTAAGTAAGAAAAGAGAAACATGCTGACAATGAAAGTTTACAGAGTTTGAATTTAAAGCGTAATAATATGGGGAGTGCTTTTGTTTATCTTCCCTCCATTGTTCATTATACCGATCTTTATGTTCGAAGTGGATGAGAGGCTAGAAAAAGACAAATGCTAAATATAAATATACTGGAAATCACCATGCCTGCCTCCCGGTGCCCTTAAGGTACAAATATTTGAACAAATTCTGCCGTACTCTGATTCTTTTATAGAATAAATTGTTAAAAGTAGTTAATTCTTCCTAGAGTATTTCACTCTTGTCACGAGTTCCGAAAATCGATACAAAGTAATCTTTTCAGTCTGTTGGCTGGTTCCTTTCACGAACGAACAAACGGTACTCAGCTCAAAAGTTCCGAATTAATTACTGCTTGCGAAACTTGATTAAAATTTTACGAATCTACGGATGACATAGTAAATTTAAAAATATAAGATGAATCCTTGAAAAAACCTTTTTAAACACAAGCTTCTAAAGCCTTGGAGTGGAGTGTCCCTGTAAGCTAACGACCTTTCAGAGTAACATCACTTTATTTTTTGAGATATTATTGTAAAAAAGCATGACGAGGTTATGTTGTGTATTCGAGGAGTTCCTATGGCCACCTCCTGGCTCCATCATGAGACCCTGGACATCACGTGAAATCAAGATACAGCAAAGGAAATCCTAAATAAAGGTCTCGTAGTTTGATAAAGTTTGTTGAGATGAAGATCTTCCTCATGAGTACACAACTTCACCCACGCTTTCTAATGTATAATAGTTTTGTTTTTTGGGTTAGTTCTGAATCCATTGATTTTTAGGATTCCGTAGTCAAAAAAGAACCCTTATAGTTTCGCCATGTCAGTCTGTCTGTCAGTCCACGTCTTAACTCAGAGACTCGACAGAAGGCTGTAATTTGGCATGGATATACATATTAATCTTGCCGACAAAGCAGAACCCCTGGCACACGTGAAGTGGAAGTTTTTCTTTTATTCACGACTACCTTATAGTGTGAGATACCTTTGGATAGGTTTTTTTTAAAATAATGGGGGATTTTTAAAACCATTTTTAAATGCTAGTGTACGTTTCAGAAATATTTTGTTTTAAAGTGCTTATTTTTGTTAGAGTCCCCCCCCCCCTACCAGCGAAACCGTTGTACATATTTGGAAATGAAAAAGTTCACGTTAGTAGTGTATTTAAAAGAAAAATTATCAACATCAAGTAGTTTTTACAGGTTATCGAATAATAGACCAACTTATAAAATGTACTTGTACTAGTAAAAAAATCGGTACAAATATCATGGTTTTTTATGAATGTTAACTATCTCAAACAGGTACCTAAGTACTATTGGACAACTACGGAACCCTACACTTTGCGTGACCCGACACGTGCTTGACCGGTTATTATAATATTATATCAATGCCTTGAATTATCTACACTTTTTTTTATCAAATAAGACGATCTGACTTTTAATGTACTAGTTTTAGACTTACCTGAGTACTTATTAGTCGATTATATTAATTACCTCGATGGCAGCGGACTCGACGCTCCCGGATCTCGATGCAAGTGGAACATTTTCTGTACTGTAATACCAAACAAATTAAATTGAGCTTATAATATATGATATTGTTCATATCCGGATGTAATATAAAAATAATAAAAACGATACTCGCGTGTTCTACGAAACCTTATTTTAGGCGAGGGGCGCAGTTAACCTCGTAAAGGCACCATATAAGAAGCTTTCGTATTTTAATGAGTTGGCAGTGTTAAATCTTGACTGTTTATATAAGAACAGAAAACGCTTTGAACTTTATAAATCCTATTATTTTATTTGCATTTATTACAAGTTGGCAACATTGGTTTACGAATACATCTTTTGGCGTGTTTCTTAAAAGTAATTTTATTTATTTATTTTAGTTTTCAGGAAAACCAACAGCTATCAAAACCATATTATAAAACATAAATGTAAGATATACAGCCAATTACATAATATATAATAATAATAAAGAGACTTTTCCGCTACAGTTCCAATGGTTGTTTGATTTTTCATTTTAAAGAAATTAAAATTTACTTTAGTGATATTGTTTAATCGGGCGATCAAATTAACGAAGTTGTTGAATAAACTTCCTAGAATGAGTGCATGTGCTCTTTTTTAAGGTTGCTAGAATTTGGCAGCATTTTTCCAAGATAGGGCTTCAATAAAGAAGAGGAATATCTGCCGTGAGGAAAGGTTAAGAACTTCAGAGGCTGCATGACCACCGTAGATAAAATAAACCGTGCTAAATATAAAACGTAACCGCCAATTAGTAACGCAGTTCTTGTCTTCGTGCGACATAAACTTGGATACTATTGGCGGTCATTTTATATGTCGCGCGGTTTATTTTATTTACGGTGGTCATGCAGCCCCTGCTGGTATCAGTCAAGATGTACCTTGAAAATTGGGAGTTATATTGAAAGTACCTCCAGAGGAAAACAGACATCGCCACCGCCGCAGGTAAGATAAGAGGTAACCATGGTAACTTCTCTTCGATGTTAACCTGATGTTGATGATATAAACCGGCAAATTCTGTTTACTTATTCTCATATTTAATGTTAATATAAGTTTATCTATTTTAGAATCTTATTGATCCTTGATCAAAGAAACCTACGTTAATATCTGAAGCCAATCACACATTTTCCGTCTACAAATAGTTTATGTTATTAAATAAAGTTGAATAAACACCTTTGTTTTCCTGCAATTTTTTTATGTAGCAGAAAGAAGTCTGCTTGATCAGCTACTTGAAGTCCAAGACGTAATTTTGAGTATTGCACCATTGTCAAAATGTACATATATCAAATGATTTAATAACCTTAAAATGCTAGAATATTCTTGTGTTAAAAATATAAAATGTAGAAGTCTTGTGATTTCAACATGTCTACTCGTATTGTTGATCATCGTGTGACAAATAACTGACCTATTTTACGAAGCTACGTGTAACAAACTACCAACCTTGTAGCAACAAATTAAAAGTAGCAGGCGTTATAAACAGAGGCCTGTGAAACCACCACCATACTATAAAGGTATAATTGTCTAGCGATCCTATCCCAATTTTTAGCTAAGTAAGTTTTATGAAACTTTTATTTACATAAATCTATATTTAATAAACTAGCTACAGTAAGTAAGTAATATATAGGTATAACTATAGGTACTTAGGAAAGACTTATTGAAAACAAAAATAAGAAGACTGAATTACTTATCATTTTTAAAATTATAAGTTAGTAACTTTATACATAATCTTGGCCTGTTTTGTTCTTCAACTTAATAAGTAGACCGTCCATTTAAATCCCTTCCAACTTGAAACTTGATGGAAGTTCAGTGGTTCAATTTAGTTTAGTCAAAGTTCGCCAGACTAATTATTTTCAGCAAATCATTTTGGTGAACCCACAATGGACTCAACCTCGAAAATTAGTGCAATTTGTCTACGAGAAAGCGGTTTTCTCATAAATTCACAAAAACTCCATTTATTATTATAGAAGTGCTGCTAATTATTTAGGGTTCACTAGTCGAATAGGTTAACGACCGGACGTAACGCAAAAACATTCATAAACTACTTTAACCAGATCTTTTAATGGTTTAATTGGTTGATGAATATATAAATCTAGCCTAAACTAAGCAGAAAATTTATGCTACCATAATCTAACACAATCTTTAACTATAATGGCAACAGTACTTACTTAACAGTCGTGAAATCATACTAACCTTATATTTTTTAGTATTCACTTCACTTCAAATGTATTTATCTTGAAAAGCTAAACACATTGTTTCTCAATCAAGTCAAGCAAATATTTTTAAATTATCTCTGGGTATTATAATCTATCTTGTGCAACTAACAGTGCAGAAAACTCATTTATTTTACAAGAATAAAAGTTGATACAGCTTAGTGTAATACTCGTAGCAGAATCAACGTAGCTAAATAAATTAATGTTCAAGTTTTATGCTTTGTTAGGTTTACAATCGAAAAGTTCTTAAATCATCATAATCATTTGAAAACTTATAGATGCTCCCTCCCCCGACCTGTAAAATTCTTGAAAAATCAATAGGGGAACGATACTTGAATAAAACCAATTAGCATCGTGGGCTCCCCTCACTATTGAGCTAAGTCAGTCTGTGAGGTTATAAATTTTTCAGAATTTAAGATCGCAAAGAAAAAAAAAGTTTGTTGATAGATACATATTATTTGTGTAAGAGTTCAAGCAAGGGGTGTTGTTCGAAGTTTCGATTTATTGAGAACCAAAATAAGGATTTGGTACAATAAATGGACACCAATCTGAATCCCCTATTTCGGAGACAGAGTGGTACTTATGAGAATGAAGGCACCGGAGTATTCACTATCATAAATCATGTACGAATCATTTTATATTCTATTGGTAATGGTTTATTTAGAGTCCGGCTATGTTTTTTTCTGTATTTAGTTAACGCAATTTATCTCTTATTGTACACTCCTCGCAGCAAACGTGTAGATTAATTATACTACTGGCTTAATTGAAAAGTTTATTTATATCCCAATTTTATGATCTCTTTCAAGTACATTGTACCAGTAAAAGGAACATCAAATTTAAAGCTATAAAATTGTCTTATCGTCCCCACAAATTACTTACAAACACTTCTTATGAGTTAGTGTGAGTATAACTCGTAAACTCTACTTCTTTACGATACAATTACCTTCTGTTATTCTTTATAAGAGAAACCGTGGATGAAACGTGATCAAACTGTGAATTAGGAACGGGAAAGTTTTCATGCTTCTAACTCCACTTTAGGGTGAAATTTACATCAAACTTCGTCATTATAAAATTAGCTCATTACGATCAGCTCCGTCAGTGGTGGCGTAGTGATAGAAACATAGCTGGCTCTGGCTACAAACGGCTACGGTGGCTACGAACAGCTACGGTGGCTTCGAATGACTACGGTGGCTACGTACGGCCACGGTGGCTACGATCGGCTACGGAGGCTACGAGCGGCTTCGGTGGCTATGAGCGGCTACGGTGACTACGAGCGGCTACGGTGGTGGCTACGAACGGCTACGTTAGCTACGAGCGGCTACGGTGGCTGTGAGCGCCTACAGTGGCTATGAGCGGCTACATTGGCTATGAGCGGCTACGGAGGCTACGTGCGGCTACGGTGGCTATGAGCGGCTACGGTGGCTATGAGCAGCTACGGTGGTGGCTACGAATGGCTACGGTGGCTAAAAACGGCTACGGTGGCTATGAGCGACTACGGAGGCTACGGTGGCTATGAGCGGCTACGGTGGTTACGAGCGGTTACAGTGGTGGCTACGAATGGCTACGGTGGCTATGAGCGCCTACGGTGGCTATGAGCGGCTACGGTGGCTACGTGCGCCTACGGTGGCTACGAACGGCTACGGCGGCCACGAATGGCTATGGTGGCTGAAAATGGCTACGGTCGCTACGAGCGGCTACGGTGGCTACGATCGGCTTCGTTGGCTACGAACGGCTATGGTGGCTACGAATGGCTACGGTGGTGGCGTGAAGCGAGAAAACCAATAAGTTTTTACACTCGTACGTGTAGGTCTCACACCAAAGTTGCACGAATTATTAGAGTCCGGAAAACTTTGTTCGTAAAAATTTGCTTGTACTTTTTTCTGCAATCTTCTGAATTTTCAGTTCATTACGTAATGTACAAATCGCATCCAAATTTAATGTTTTTGTATCGACTCGCATTGTCGTATCGTGATGTCCAGCAACCGCATTGTTAAAATATTAACGTGTCTGAACGAAAAACATTCAACAACAATGTACCGTAACATGTATTTATTAATACCACACAACTTTGTTATTTTCGGTTAATTTATTGATATTAATATTTTACCTACCTACGCATCGCTTTCTATATTTCATTTGTAAGTGAAACTCAGTCAGTACTTGGTATAATTAATTGAATCAGGGATTCTGTATTTGCCAACTTGTAAACTTTACTTACACAAATTACTTCATCGTGAGGTAGAATCAAGGTAGAATAAAGACACAAAAGTTTATTCTGATTCTCAAACTCGTGAGAAATACCAAAGTTATTCGTGTAATTACGTTTCTTATTTTTAACTGTTCATTTAAGTTGCTAACGAGCATCTTTATTTTTCTTAAGTCGTTATCTTCAGTGGTATTTTCTTTTTGACATTTCATTTGTAAAATATTTATATTTTGTTTCACTACACCTTACGTTGAATATGACTTGACATCATTAGATCTACCTAGATGAAAATTAATAAGAAATTCGCAAATGTTACACATTTTTGTAACTACCAGGTCAATTTATGAATGTAGCATTTCGACGATGTTATTTTTATTATTTCTGGAATGAATGAATGAATACAATTTATTGATTTTTATTCATTATTGGAATTGTTATATAATATTATATTCTGAAAATATAATAGTAAGATTAAATTGGCCTTGTCTGAGAATTTTTTATCAGAGTCAAATCTTATTTTCAGTACCTTTTATGAAATTCATATAAAATAAGTTGATTTCTGTATGAGGTAACTGTGGAGGAAAATGTTTACCAAGTTACCTTATATTGTGTTTCAACCAACTGAAAAAGTAGTGTTAGAAGAGTGTAGATGGCAAAGGCTGCATCTGGCGAGAGGATTTCCGGTGTGAAAAGTCTGGTTAAGACGAGACAGCGTAAGAAAAATGAAATAATAATGAATCCCAACAAATTTTGTTATTTAGGTCATCGTATTATAGTAAAAATTTAAAAACCCCCGAAGCAAAAAAACAAAACTATAAAAAGTAAAAAATAATACCTATTGTTGAGCCATCAAATTCGATAAAGTAACACCTATATATTTTAATTTTATTAGAGAAATTGATGGATGGCACGATTTGGTTTGCTCGTTGAAATGACGCTATAATGTCGCGTCGGTGTACCGCTTAAGTCAGACGCTTCATTTGATTGACTATCTATTAATTTGTTAGCATATCCGACCAACTTGTTTTCATACGATATTTTTTTTTAAACTTAGCGGTACCCCGACGTGACATTATAGCGTCATTTCAACGAGCAAACCAAATCGTGCCATCCATCAATTTCTCTAATAAAATTAAAATATATAGGTGTTACTTTATCGAATTTGATGGCTCAACAATAGGTATTATTTTTTACTTTTTATAGTTTTGCTTTTTTGCTTCGAGGGTTTTTAAATTTATTTTTATTTCATAATTTTTAAACTTTATAACAAATAAATTATGATATATGAGTACAGTTATATCTAAAAGAAAATTGGAGCGTATTTTTACTTTGAATCGAAAGGACATATGGAAAGTAGTCAGATCCCCTCATCAACTATTAAAGAGCTGATGATCTTCAAACGGCTGATCAGGTCATGGTTACCTTTCCATATACTTTCAATATTATTGAAGGAATACGGTACCAAATTTCGAATCGATAGGACATATGGAAGTAAGTCAGATCCCCTCATCAACTATTATAGAGCTGATGATCTTCAAACGGCTGATCAGGTCATGGTTACCTTACCATATACTTTCAATATGATTGAAATAACAAGGTACCAAATTTCGAATCGATCGGAGATAAGGAAGCTCGTCAGATCCCCTCATCAACTAGAAAAGAGCTGATGATCTTCAAACGGCTGAAGAGATTTTCATGAAACATAGCTAAGAACACTCGGGGTAAAATTATCTATGTTAAAAAAAAACTAAACGAAAATTGGTTCATCCGCTTAGGAGCTACGATACCACAGACAGATACACAGATACACAGACACGTTAAACTTATAACACCCCTCTTTTGCGTCGGGGGTTAAAAAACATAAAATTATCTGCGAATAAATTATTTCAATTACACGACGTAGATTCGGCACAAAATTTATTTAAGAAAAAACTTGTTTCAACTTGCGGCGCTTTTTTGTTCTTTAAAAGTGTTTACAAACAATTCGTCACTTTCTTATAAAACGCTTTATGGTAGGGCAAAACAGTGATAGATAAGATCATAAGATAACATAACAAAAAATGCTATTCAGCCATTCTCAAAAATAGTTGTAATAAAACAATTACCCCATTACACATTTTCCTTTTTTCTAACTGTACCCATGGGTAACAACACAGAACAGACGATGGAAACTTATTACACAGTACACATAGAATCGGCGTCTAAACGGGATCCACTTAGCTTATTGGAATTGTGTTTATTTGTCTAGCTTTTTGCCTGGTTATTATTCAGTACTTTTCGTAAGACTCGGTGGTTTCTTTTTCTGCGGTCTTAGTTTTTTGTTCCTTTTTTCGACTTACAAATGAATTTAATCTGTTTAGCACTATAAACAAACAGTTAAATTACTTGTTAAATCAAAATTGTAGAAAATAGCCCACCTGTTCAACACGATATATTGGAAAACATTTATCTTTGGGTAATCTAACGTTTTTTTTTATTGGAGTGTATGTTATGGTTTCGAAACTCAAAGTGCTATTAAATTAATGGATATTTAGACGGGTAATATTTTGTTTACATCGGATTATAATTATTTACCAAGTTTTGTCTGTTTTCAACACACTCCTCCAAATAAGGGGCGTGATATTGTTAGAACTTGGACCTTCACACAAAATCGCGCAGATAACTCGTTGATTCATACAATAATACATACATAATTTAAAGAGTAGGCAGACACCACGTCCTTCCACTTGCTACGATCCAGACATATTTCTCTTCATCCACATTCAGAATAGAAAATCCGTTTTTTCATCTAATAGGTACTATTGGTTATACCTATTCAGTACTCTCTTGTCTATTTGTTTTTGCGTAACTAATTGGGATCGTTTTTCGGCTTTACGAATTGGCAACAATTTTGCAAATTGCCAGCGATTGCGCATTTTTCCTACGTTGTTTATTGACTGGGTAATTTATTTGAGGGTTTATTTATATACGTCCACGGCAAGTATACGTTGTGATAAAGCGGGAATTTTATTTAGGTATTGTTTACGTTAGCAATTTTTTAGTCATTCATTTTTTTTTTCATTGCACATAAAAATTGTGCTTGAGATCTATGTACGTAAAGTCACAACCGCTACCGCCTCTAATAATTCACTTGATAATTTGTTATTTCTAATATTATGTACTTTCTAGTCGTTTTGAAGGTACCTAATAATAATTTCTGCATTAAAAGTCAGTGAAGCAGACGGTATGGCAGCTAGCGTTCACACTGAGCGTACGAGTATAGTCACTTAACTCAAAGAAGCAAGCTGCCATATCTTTTAATTAAAATAGCTAAGGGGCGTTTGAAATAAACTCAAGAAGTCTCGTGACTTCTTCCGTATCAAGTATAATTTAGAAATAGACGTGATCAAACTAAAATAGAAATAATATTATTTGCAGAAAATAGTTTTGAGAATTTGATTTTAGAATATAAGCATATTACGGGCCGTTTATGTTATGTACACCTACTTATCTAAATCTTTCATGAATAAAATCAGCAAACTACAATGATAATTCGTTGGATAAAATACACTAAACTTTTCGTACTCATTATAGCTTCTTATTTTAGTTAAAATATTTTTCATACTATAAAATACTATTCTTTATCATAAAACAGATTAAAGTACTGTAGTTCTATGGGGAGTATATTCTCTACATGTTCTCTTTTAGACGGTAGAAATTAAAGAGATTTCTTCTCTGTAATCTTGTCTAGTTTAATATTAATATTATTGGAAAGCTGTTAGATTTCACATAAAACAATCATTCTTCAGGTATTAAACAGTTCCTGTCATCGGTTCTTTAAAATTTTATTAATTTACAAGCACACGAGTGTAATTGTGTCGTGATGCTATCCTATTTCTCATGTTACCTATTTGCTGTAGCGGGCGGGACAAATTGCTGGAGCCCCAGATTCTCATGCTACCCGGGGTCGGCCCGGCGGAAATGTTAAAACGCTTTAACATTCTCGTGGTAGCTGACCTTCCAGTGGGCCAGAAGCTGAGGATGGCTAGAATAAAAATCGCCATCTCATACACGAATTACATCAAATCCTAAACGATCCATTTATAAACTCGATACATTTCCTCCAATAGTATAAATCACTTCAATTTTATTACACCATTGCACAAGCTAGTCAAACACGAGAGTTTGTTTGCTGTAATTCTGAGTGTAATTTAGTGTGTAGTTTACGACGGCTCTGCGAGTCGTAGTAGTGAGGCCGACAGACGGCGATATTAACAAGAGTCAAGAGACTTGGCTGTGACACTTAAACATCCTTTGTCCTTTAAATTGTGTTATAAGTGAAGCTGATTCTGACAGTCGTGATGAGTCGTGTTATGGAAGTTGTTAGAGATTTAGGGGCATACGTATTGCTGAAATACTATGCGAATATTTATTATTAATTATGTTATTGCGTGTAATGTTTATTAGTTACAAAGTACAGGCATGGGTAAGATTTGAAAGTATAGAAACTTACGGTTTTTTTTTTCAAAATAAGTTGGTGTATTAAATCGAAATAAATATAAATAGTCTTCTGAGAAAACTTCATCAGTTTGGAGTAGCCTTGGTACCCACATGTGAGGGCGAAACATTCCGAAACGCATAGGTGCATTTGCACATATAAAATATGTCTGGCCTCGCGGATCACTTCAGTTTCGACCAATTATGAGACCTGTAAATACGTTGTGTAAGCGAGATGAACCAATCACGACGTCTTCTCCGCGCCCTTAGTAGATTATATAAGATGTGGTGTCCACTGGGTGGTTGGTTCGAGGTACCATACCTCCTTGGCTGACTGTACCTAAATTACAGAAAGCATTTATTTTCATATTTTCCGTTTAACAACTCCGTTATACCATTCATGCAAATCATCCTGTCGTTTCAGGCGTCCTAATCACGGCGTATTTTCTACATTTTCTTTCATTCTTATTCAGGCTGAGGGCAGGACGGCAAACGTAACAAAAGACAGGAAATGGGACCCGCGTCCCTTTCCGCTCTTTTGTAATCAAAATCGTAGAGGCAACCATACAAGTCAGCTCAAGATCATATTTCTATTTCATTGTTCAATCAAACCATAGGAGATTAAGAAGTAGGTAAGTAATAATTCATACAGCGTTGTTATTTTTACAAACCGACACACTACTCAGTCACTGGAGCAAAACTAACCGTCTCGATGACGACGCGACGATTGAAGTTGGCAGCAGGCGTACACTCTAGAATATTGATATTTGCTTAGTACCCTTCTTCAGACTTCTTTTTGCCCTAATTTAGTGTAGGCTCGAGCCCCTCAGTGGGGGGGGGTATGTGTTGTTGATGATGAGACTTTTTCATGTTCATTTCAGATATGGCTTCTTTCGCAGTATTTATAATACTTGTCATAGGCTATAGTATAAGTTAATATAAGAACTATTTTTGGTCTATAACTCACACATTTCAGTCACGTACTAGATTACATTTCTTTGCCCTTATTACTTTTGTCTAGCCGGAGTGGTTTATTTAGTCTATGCTCGAGAATACACATATTATACCGATATCAAGGTGTTTGCTTTACGTGCTCGTGGCTGGATTAAAATATTAATGTGTGAATGAATGAATCAATGAATATACTTCATTGCACACACAGAAATAATAAATGACAGAGTGGAAGTAAGAACAGGTAGTCATGTACAGTTAGGCGGCCTTATTGCTTCGTAGCAATTTCTTCCAGGCAACCTTTGGGTACAGGAGGGAGACTACTATAGTAACGCGGAATAGTGCAAGTAAACCGTATAAACTACAAAATGTAGTTCACAGGGAAAACATGTATACTAAATAATCATCAATAATACTAAATAATGACTTAAATATAATAGACATACATGTAAGTGTGAATGACTTTACAAACATCTGTGGGTGACTCGAGAAGTTTTTTTCCTTAACGGCTACAAACAAAGGCAAAAAATAAAAAAATAAAAAAGGTATTTATACTCTCTCACAACAACACAAATTACAGAATAAAAACTAAATACAGATGACCATTTATAATATATTAGTTATGAGAGACTGGAGCCTAAACTAAGCTGACGCCTGTAACTCAGGTCTCCAGGACTCCCTATACATGTTGTATTTAGTCTGTACAAAGGTTGTACATAATAAATACATCAGGTGCGATAACAAGTACTGCAGAGTTAATCATTATACTTCACGTGAGTTGCGAAAGGAATCTAAATTTAACATAAATGTCTTCAAAAATATTATAGACAGGTAGATATAAGAGAATAACTTAAAGGATACAAGTTTTATGTGTATATATATATATTATGTAATAAGTACGATTAAATATATAAATATGCATGTGTATTGTGTGTATGTGTATGTTGAATGAATGTATGTTTTGTAGTGTAGGAAAGAATTTGGCTTGTGTTCCTCCTGCAGAAAAAGTTTCGTCTACACATATTATGGCTGAAGAAAAGGCTCAACACAATAAAAAATACGTGGTATTTACCACTCGCCTTTTAACACAGTTTCAAATATACTCTAAAGGTTTCAATTCGAGTGGGTGGAATTTGAAATTCCTGTGTTGAAACAGCAGCGGACTGAGAGTACTCGTACGTTAGGGGTCATCCATAAATAGGGGATCGGACTACTTTTATTTTATTTTATAAATCCAAACTTCTCAGTTTCTGCTATCGAACACTAAAATAATTTATGTTCTATCTTTAAAATTGACCGAGTTATAAAGGTTTGAAATTCAAGATTAGACAGAGAGACACATACCTACTTTCTTTTCTTTATTTTTTCTTGTCCGTTGAAGAAAAAAACTTTTCACGTCTACGTTCACGTTTATATTATTATTATTATTATTTGAATTGTTATTTTAATCGCATTGTATATTAATAAATAAATCGTGTCTACAATATTGTGGGTAGTCCCTTCTTACTCGTAGTTGTGGGAACTCTACACTGAGCTGCCAGCACCATATGAGTTTTCCTTTTGTTGCTGTGGCTGCAATCGTGTCCTTATTCTGGAAAAAGTTGCGCTGCATCTGATATTTTTTATTATTGACCAAGAGATCATGTCATCAACAGCTCATTTACATCCCCACCGAGGGGCTTGAGTCTACCATGTCTTAAAAAAAAAATACGGTCAGATTAGTCTTCTTTATACTGTGCAAATGACCTTGAGCTTGGTCTTACTCAGCATATCAAGTCAAAGAAAACGCTCGAATTTTCAGTTGTAGGTACAGTTTTCTGAATCAATACATCAACGGCCCGTTACAGTCCACTGCTGAACTATGAGCCTCCTCCACACAATAAAAAGACACAATACACATTATAAAGAAATCAAACAACTGTCCTAACAAAACATACCGTTTGATCATAACCACGCAAAAAGTTTTAGAAGATTGCATTTTTTACCAAAAACTATGATTTCTACTACTACTTTCTTTAAAACACCTGTTACTAAAATATGTAATATGTACTCTGCTATGCATCTTACTAAAATATGTTATTTATTGAGTTTCCCAGTTTAATGTGGTTACCTGACCCGAGAACCACGTGTTTTCTTAGTATTTTGCTCTTAGTGAAAACTTAATTACTTTCAGTTTATAAGGGCATGTATATATTGCTTACGAATTTCCATTAAAGGTGATACATTATTTATATATTTTCAAATAATGTTTTTAGTTTCGGAACAGATTTTATTTTTATTTAAGAAACTAGTACTGTCGGCATATATATTGCTTAGTAATTTAATGGTCTTTAGAAGTAATGTTATGTATTTTTTTATCTTTTTATCATATCGATTAGTTTCATAAAGTACAAAGCGTGTAAAGTGTTACTTACTTAATTTTTTCAACTTTAGTTGGTTCGATTTTCTGTTCTGGTGGGAATTTTGAAAAATTGTGAATGCTCTTATTATTATCAACTAAAATTTGGATACTTTCCTTTCTGGTACGGTTCATTCGTTCCTCTCTATATAAGCCGTATGTAATATAGCTCCACGCTTGTACTGAAGGTTTACCTCATCTGAGAACCCCACCTGGAGCTGTTTTAATTGCCGGCTACCCTGGGTTACGAATCTATTTAGATACTCCCGAACCGTTCTCAAATGTAACAATAAACCAACACTAAGGCACTATTACATACAATTACCTATTTATTCCACCTCCTTTTCATCGTGGCTGTAGTCGGAAGCGTTAGTACTTGTTTGGTAGTGAATAATTCAAATATTTTTCTTGTCGGTCGAGTGAAAGCAACACCATTAAATCCAGGAATAAAAAAAGTTCGTTTATTTACATTCTGAACCATTTAACTGTTAAATGAACCGAGCCGACGACGCTGCGAGAAGCTGGCGCCAAATTACTGCGCTTTCAGACCTTTGCAATAAATAAGGATTAGAAAGAAATAAAATAAAATAGGTTCACGAACTAAAAAATAAAATTAAATCTTTGAAAGATTACTTACACTGGTCTTGTGACGAGAATGATCGCGGCTGCGTATTGAATATGATTGATACTTGCGATTATTGGCACTTGGTGGAACTTTAATAAAAGTAACTTTTACTAATTCCACGTTAACCCAACCGGTTTCAATCAACAGACCATCTTCACAGGGCTAAACTTACGTAGTATTGTCTAAATTCCTAACTATTTAATGTGTAACATAATATACGTGCGTGTGGGTATGTTTAATATAACGTATAGTAAAAGTTCCCTTAAATATTCGCATTGAGTAGTAACAATATAAAAAAATAATAGTACAGTATGAGTATCGATCGACGTATTCCTTCCCGATATCCTCCAATATGCAATCGTAACTAAAGATTATTCCTGCTCCAATGGATGCTGGCTCTACCAGCAAATGTCCTTTCCCCCTTTATGGCATCGAATAAAATTCAGCGAGTTAAGTCTGCGTTGACCTTGTTCACGCTACCCGTATATAAATTCTGATTTTAAAATCCTGCAGTGTTCGAGCTCGAAGTAGACATCCTTTATGAATAATGTTAATCCACAGTAAGCCTTTCTACTTACCTAGTAATCAATTTCAAGGCTGGAAAATTATCGTCAAAAAATATTTCGAAAAGGCATGTTGAGCATGTGTCGCCAAACACAATAAGCAAATAGTTCACAATAAAAATCGCCAGTAGCGTTTCTTATATCACGGAAACGTCTTATTTTGTAAGTATATTCTATTCTCAAGAGAATGCTCAACAAGAATTATTTTCACAAAGATTTTCCTGAGCCGTTTCCTACTTACTTAACGTAGGTACTGTAAGGACCGCCCGCGTTTTCTACTGTACTTATCAAAATAACTAGTAGGTAAGCAGGATATTTCCCTATCCCTATTCCCAGTAGTATTTCAAATTTAAATGGAATAGAGTTACATATATAAACCATTGTAAATTTAGTGCGCAGTGTCAAAGTGAATCTACTAGTATCTAAACTAGACTAGAATGCTGTCGATTCGAGAAAATAATACATTTAAGATAGCTATTGGTTCCGAATTTGAATGTGTTTCAAGTGAACAATGAGAAAATGGGTCAACGAGAATTGTTGAACACAGAAAGATCTGATGTAGAGCTTGTCATGTATGATACTCATATATATAGGTATTAGGTATTATATCATTAGCTCATAGTTCATTAGTTTAGTTTTTTAACACTGCTATATCGTTCGTTGATTTTATTCGAATGTTTTGTAGATGTATCCCACATACTATTATTATAATTATTATATTATATAAATGATTTAACTGAATGATCTAACGAAGCGTTCAACTTCATATATCGGAATTGTGTTGTTTACCATTGGACAAAGTTCGTAGTTGTCAACGATATTGCTTCGCTTGATTGACAAAGTTGTCTATTGGAAAAGCAACTGATATTGGTTCTTGGTGTTTTGTAGGGCAGTGACTATAGAGTTTCAGTAGTAGATCCTCAGTTAAACACAACGTACCTCCAGTTCAAGAAAGGAAAAGTTTTATTTGTACAACTACAATGTTAGTCATTCTTTCCCTCTTTAAATGTCGTTTACAATGTATTCCTTTTTCTTATAATCTTCAACATTCTACCAACCAGACGAAATTAATGGTTTCGTAATAGACTCGACTTCAAAAGTCGTTATCCACTAGGGTTGTTGAATTGTCATAATCATAAGGACGTGAGTGTGAAGTGAACATAAAGTCTGTCCAACGAGAGAAAACCATTATGACAGCTCTTGACGTTCCTTATATACATTGGCATAGAATTCAATATAGCACTACTTGGTGGCGCCACAAAATAAACCCTATGGCAATAAGAATAAGGGAACATCGACAGCTGTCATGTGGTATTCTCTCGCTGGACAGACTGTAATAACGTTATAAGTATTTCGCATCAGACATAATGAGACATATGAATATTTGAATTTTTCGTGTAGGAATGCTATTGTATTGCGAGATTCCTAGAGATCGCATTTTTCTGATTAGGCTGGTATGATGTGACGTTGCATCCCAAAAAGCTGTGCTTTCACTTGTTAATTCTCTAGTGTGCTGGATTGATCGCACTGAATCAAACGATAGCATTTAAATATCTCGTGTTGTTACGAAAGGACTTATAATTACATTGTGGGCATGTGCGCGGCAAAGCCGATGAGTGAAGATATTAAATGATAACTAGTGACCTTTGGCGGCTTTATAATACTAACACTAGAACCCACACGATGAAGAAGATTAAATGTCCGAAAAAGTCTGAAACTATAAACGACACACATAATTTAATTTTCAACAGCAACTACAGTCTGCACTCCAAAAGCTAGATCGCCAGTGAGATGGGCAAATTCAGGCTTGCTTACCAATTTGCTTACTTATTAATTAAATCATTTTTTAATGACAGCCCTGTGAACTTCCATCTTTTTATTGTCCTCTTAACAATCCCAGTGCCCGGTCTTGACGTTCATTGCCGCCGTATGCTAGCAGTGGAACATTACATTCAGTTTCAGATGTTAATGTACTTTCAATAGCACGGTGCTCCGGGTCAATGTTAGATCATGTAGGTAATTGTATGTTGATGACTTGTTATACGTACTTAATAGGTTTGTGATATTGCTAAATTATATTACTAGGTATTTACGTGATCGATGCAGTCTATTACAAATATTTATAAAACACATAATCGTATCCATTACGCAATAATATATATAGTTTATAGAAGTAGGTAGGCTTAATGTATGTTCAAACCGTCTAGATAGACGCTATACTTTACCATCTTCATGCTATACTTTGAAGGTGATTGCTATCTCAGTAATGAAGCCGTCTTTTGTCTATCCTGTTTTTTTCGTAAATTATTCTTTGTACCTTATATTAATCATTATTGGTGTCAAAAAGAGTACATTTATATTTATTTAGATTCCTAGATATGTCCGTTTACATCGAATTTTATTGAATCTTAGCATTTTTATATTTGTCCAAGTATGTGTTAATTCGAAGATAATTTGAGTTTGTACGAATACTGTAAAGAAGGGGCAAAAAGATATCGTGCTTACTTCTTTGAAGCTACACACAAACAATCATGTTTTCACGATACCACCGCGTCGTAGCAGATACGCTACGGCGGTGCTACTACGGCGTAGAAGATGTCTACGGTTTATTTCAATAAGAAAATGGCAAATACTTTACCAGATTAAACTTGTACACCCCCAAGTGTATCTTTGAAGAATTTGGTTAATTTTCTTTACAACTACTGTTTAAAGCTTTTGTTTAGTAATTGCTTGAATATGCTTGAACTCGATGGGGATAACATCGGAACTAAAGCATATTTTGATTATGAAGTCTGCCTAAAACTAATGAAGTGAATCTGTGAAGTTATTTTTAAATAATTACTAGCTTTCTTATTTGATGTTCAACATTTATGGTACTTGTTTTTAATAAGATTATTAATTTATGTTTGGTATTTTATTTCTGAAAGCATGTTTAAAAATAAATGATGAATTCACGAGTTCGAGCTAAACAAAAAAAGTTTTACCACTTAATTTAAATTTCAATGGCTGCCTGGAACCCGTGCGCGCCTTTTAGCGATGATATTTTTTTGGAAAATAATTGCTGAAAGCTTTTAACACTTTTAAATTGTTTGCTATACCTAGAGATGATTGCTGATAATAGCTGTATGTACACATCAAAGACACATTATGAACTAGGTTGCTAGAGCGATTTTGTTTCTTTTTCGTTTGGCGATATGAAAACCTTTATAAGATTCATAAATAAACTTTTTAAAAAGATGGTTTCACGCTGTAGTAGATTAAGGTAAGTAAATATATCTAATTTTTTCACAAATCTGTAGATCCGATCTGTGATTTTTTTTATTTCCACAATGCTAACGTACTTATTATATTTAATAGCTATTAGATATAAATCAAGCATAAAATTCAGCACAAATATCTCGTTATTTTCTTGAAAAATATTGCTAACACCAACACTATACAAAAATATTCTTATAAATACAGAGCTTTTGTGACAAAAGGGTAGACGCGTTTGAATGAAAAAAGCACTTACGAGGACAAAAGTCCTCTATTTTTACTGAAACGCTGTGTCATCGTTTTATGAGTGTAAGTAACTAGGAATATAATGTAATATACAGGGTACACGTGGCAGGACAAACTGATGTAGTGTATTAAGTATATGCTAGAATAAATTGACATTTGAAAAAAAGTTGAGGAAGATTAAAGTAATATAAAAAATCGGGTTTCTATTATCTGCTCCTACGCAATGTTCTGTACAACGCTTGCGGGCACTGAATGGCCGGCCGCTGCAAGTAAGTACAATGCGAGCCGGTGCATCGTAATTTATAATAGACTAGCTTTTCTACCCGGCTACGCCCAGGACTGAAATTAATTAATCGCAAAAAAGATTTTAAATTAAATATTATTTTTTCTTTATTTCACAAATATAGTAGCCTTTAACCTGGTCAATAATCTCTTCTATCGATTGGTACAAACCTCATCGAAATCGGTGCAGCCATTCTTTAGTTATAAAAGGACAAACATTCACTTTTATATGGTAGATTGCTGTCTTCTTAATTATAGCTGTTTTATTTGTAATAAAGTTGTTCAGTGGAATATGATTCAGAACCATGGGCTGAATGTACTCTCATCATTTTATGTAGACATGTGACTTTCACCCCGTAAGGGTCTTAGCTTAGTTGACTGTATCATCTGGCACTCATACCGTAGCAAGCACATTGTTTGGATTACATCTGTCCCTGGGCGACCGTGCCCAGTGCTCCGGTTGATATAGATGCCATCTGCCGATGTAGATTATATTGGGTGCGAGCCTTTTCCACCACAGAAAGCCAAACAGAAAAAGTTAATCTCTGTAGTTTTGTGAAATTAAATACCTACATAACAAAATAACAAACTCGCTAAATATTTTTAATATTTAAACCCGGAGAGTTGGTCGCATAGGTGACCACTGACCACGTTCCTATCCTCGAAGGGCTGAGCAAAACTTTAGTGGGCTCCCAAGAAGTACACATACACTAATAACTATATTACTCGAAATATTTGTAAAATGGTTGCTTATGTCAGCCGACTACATAAAATTAGTAATTCTTTTAAAGGCAATTGTATACGCTATTACAATAAGGTCCCTACTGATATTAAAAACTTGCCTTTAGACAAGTTTAAAATAATTATAAAACAGAAATTGTATAAAAAGGTTACTATAGGATATCTGATTACTTAGAGGACAGATGTCCGTGGGAATAGATTGCATGAGTGGCAGGCCTTTTCGATATTTAATTAGCATTAGTTTTGTAATATTTTATTTTTTTATTTAAAAAAGGAAACGCAAAAGATGCGACGACTGTGGAGTTTCTTCGGTGAGCTCTTCTCCACAGATTCCGCCATTGTGTTAGTGAACTCACCCAAAAAAAATGTAATGACGGATCTAAGTGATGTAATGACATCCTATGGAAATAAATAATTTTGACTTTGACTTTATTAGTCGTTGAATTTATGATGGGTTTTTAACGTTTATTATAGGTATATATAACAAACAACCCTGTATACGTAACTAACCTTGGTATATTGTTACTCTAATGAAGGTGCTTCCGTCCTGTAGTCAGGCTTTAGCCGGTAATTGTCCGAATAAGTGGACATCTACGAGTATCCACTTTTATGATGTTCTAAATTATAATCAAACTACGTAGATTTTTTGTTGCGACTCCACGTTTGCACTCTTCCAGTGAAATTGTTGACAGCGAAATAAGATGCATAGCAGAGCAGAGGGTATGAGGAGGTTACTATTACAATAACTGATTCCAACCAATGTGTTGAAAGGAAAATAATATATACACTAGTTAGTGAGATTCAGTTGTAAGCTAAGCTCATGGTATGATGAAGGTCATTTATCTTTGCTTTTATCATGCATATTTTTTTTTATCTTGGATCACAGTGACCACTATTATCACAAATTTTACCAACTTAATTTATCTATTCAAATCGTTTTACTCTCTAGTTGCTTAGCCCAAAAATTTCTGATGCGCGTCGCCTCGAAGCGATCGTCTTTTATATTCTCTGAGGCTTAGCCAAACGTAACACAAAGACGCCCTCCGAGAGGGTACCTATACTCATAAGAGGTGTCGATTCCCGCAGCGAAACTAAATTTAAAATTTATCTTAGTCTTGTCACTTTTTGACCCACGACGATGAAAAAGGACAGGAGATTGTCAACCATTGTGAGCGCCAAATTTTATAGCGCAAATGTCAAGTTTTGTCGAGTGCAATGTAATTTTAAACGGCTTGTTTTAAAATTACACTAGGATCCTGCTTAAAATTGACGTTTGTGACATAAAATTTGACGTTCAAAAGAGCCGACAATCTCCCGTCCTTTTTCATCGTCGTGGGTCAGAAAGTGACAAGACTAAGATAAAATTTAAATTTAGTTAAAATGTCTTATTATTATTATTTATTATTAAAATAATCTACGGCTCCACGCCGCTTTACCTATTTTGTGTCGATAGCCCAGAAGATAGGGGTGATGATTTGTACTCCTTTTTAAAACCCTTGTTTTCATATTACAAGACGCTTGTAATAACGCTTTCTTTCATTGAAAATAAATACAAAATTTTGAGTAGGTAGTCACCAAAGTATAAAATTGAATTATTTCCAAGCCAAAACAGCAGGAGTAACAAGTAGGTATCTATACCGGTTCAATAAAATACAATATGATTCAATTATTGGCTCTCGTGTTCATCATAAACCTAATAATTACATCGTATACGAGTTTCTTACTTAAACAAGGTAATATTGCGTTACATTTTGTCTACGCAATTACCTTATAATAATTTGTACAGTTTGATTTGTTCTGTCAATAATATGGGTGAAACAACGGGTACAATTTAGAATATTACTTACTTTTTAAAATACATTTAAAGCATTCAGAATTGCACCCTGAACTTTTCGTTGATCACCGTTAAAGTTTCTAGAACTAGTTTAGTTATGCGCTGAAAGTAGACCAGAATAGTTTTTCTATTTTGGTCAGTACCAAGAAACCCATTTTTGTTGTTTGTTTTATTACTTTTACCTCACAACTGATAAAAGTGAAGTAATTTTTGATACTGGTTATTTATTACTAATACTTACCATATTTTTTGCATTTACCGTAAAATATCTTCTAACAGCAGCGTAAAGTAAGCCATGTCGGGAAAAAAAATGTGTTTGCTCAGCTTAACTAAGCTGTTTGATCTCTAATTAAATAAATAACTAACATATTTTTACTTACAGAATTTTATCTTATTTATTTTACGTAATTACTAATATTAATATCAACATTTTTCAAGTTCTTATTTGGCCTTAAATTATATAAAAGATCCAAATAATTTTATAAAAAGTTTCGTTAAATTATTATTAACGCTTTCTTTCTGTATTTTGTAATACAGAAATCTTTCAGGCCAATAGGGGATCGGACTGTTCACCATATTTTATGAATTTACCATATTTTATGAATTATTCTTAAAATATAGATTAGTAGCAGACGATTTGCGAAGAAAAAAACAGAATCGGTTGAAAAACTAACTTACAGTAATTTATCACTTACAGTAATATCTGTCTGTCTCTTTCAAAAAATATTTTTTGTATGGCGTTACTAACAAATGACGTCACAAGTGGGTATGTGCCTCTCTGTCTAATCTTGAATTTCAAACCTTTATAACTCGGTCAATTTTAAAGATAGAGCAAAAATTCTTTTAGTGTTCGATAGCAGAAACTAAGAAGTTTCGATTTATAAAATAAAAATAAAAGTAGTCCGATCCCCTATTTGTTCGAGAAACTTGCATTTGTCCCAAACATCAACTATATAGTAAAAACAGACCAACAACAAGAAAAGTTAACTTCTTTCGGCAAGTCATGAGGTGACAGTTTTATTTTAACGGCTTTAATCGCAATTTCTACTGGTAATATAGCGCGTGCGGACTTATACAATTTCAGAACACCGATGAGAACTCTCGCATCGTAAAGAGAAAAATAATTATGAGAAG
Source organism: Carpatolechia fugitivella (assembly GCA_951230895.1). Lineage (NCBI taxonomy): Eukaryota > Metazoa > Arthropoda > Insecta > Lepidoptera > Gelechiidae > Carpatolechia > Carpatolechia fugitivella. Next base: position 7,695,850 of record OX579648.1, on the reverse strand, counting down.
AAATGCATATATCGCAAAGTCGACGAATCATTCGTAACCACAAAAATATCTTCTGAGCTTTTAAAAAAACACACACAGTGTGTACTAAATTTAGGACCCTTTATTGTCGTGTCCCTTGAAAATAATTAAATTGAAGCAGATGATGCCATCTCTCCGTGTTATATTACAATTTTTATTACCAAGACAATGAAAATAGATACAGTAACCTATAGGTACATCAACTTATCAGATCGAAAATTCATCATTCAGTCATTGCTGTTTAAGTTCTAATTTACCATCCCAAATACAATGCAAACAGAAATGTAATTCAAATTACCCACTAGATCTAGAGTAGTGTAGCGCTTCTTGAGAATTACCACCGCCACCGCTACGTTCTCGCATGCGGTGGACAGCACGACTATTTTCATAAATTCTATTGGATTAGTGTCTACTTTTAATTAGGACCTCAGCGAGGGACTCGAACCTACCAAGAATAAGAACCCTTTGTCAACTGCGTGGCATTCGGGATAGGCCAGATAGGTCAACTTCACAGACAACCATTAAATTTCATCTTAGATATGTGCAGTTTCTCTGAACCTCAAATAAACGTACAATTTTAAGAAATTCGGTACAATTATCATAGAAAATTATGTTGATTTTGAAGGTTAATTGTCTTAAACAGGTACCTAAGTAGTGTTGTACAACTACGGAACCCTACACTATGCGTGGTCCGGCACGTACTTGGCCGGTTATTTTATTATGAGACATCATTACCCCTTTTTGTTTTAGATACTTTCGATTCGACTTTTTATCCTGAGCTAATTAGTATCAAGTACTCGTAGAAAGAATAATACGAATAGTAATAGGTTTCAGTAGTCATTATAATAGATTTACTGCTCAGCTGATAACGGTCACTTAATGGAAGTATTTATTTTGTGACAATAGGGAACTGGTAGTAACCAAACTGAAGTGATTATTCGTATTTTCCTTCCATTTCTCAAACACACTCCCGCGCAGTTATGTGAGGTAGAGAAAATTTACCTCGTCCGGGAAATGAAACAACTGACAACAAAAAATTATGAGTAATGTTGGCTGGCAAACAAAACATTTGTGAAAAGTTATCAGGGTAAATCTCTGCGTATTTTTAACGGCAAAAATACAAAAAGTCATTTACTACTTTGTGCCTGTACTATATAATATAGGTATACAGCATTTTCAAATTGCGTGAAAGAAAGATCACCGTCAGTTTTAAGGTTACGACCTTTATCCTCACGATTTTCGTCAAGATAAAATCAACTTGTAGCAATTTTAATACTACCACAGATAAGTAAATAAATAACTCAATGTATAATTTACTTTACTTATAAAAGAAATTCAATCTAGTTTTATTGAAGAAAACTTAGAGCATGAGCTCAACTTCTCTCTCAAATGAAAAAAACTTACTAAGAATGGTGGACCACAACTAACCTTCATAACTTTGTCTCTTGAGTGGTGCTGTAATAACGAACGCTGCATCTGTTAATATTCACAGATACAGCGTTTTTTAAATTAATATAGTATTGTAACTAGGTACTTACTTGGGGTTTCTTCGGCAGGTTCCTCCCACAGATGAACGTACACTTTGTGAATGTGCCAGTTTAATACAATAATGGTGTTTTTTGTAGTCCTAATACAGTGCTACATAAATACCCGTAAAGAGCAAAATGGGGAATTCAGTCCAGTTTTTTAACATCTGTCATCCTATGTTACAGAATTAACTTACAGATGAGAGAACAGTAATAGCTTACAGATTACATCGAATTTGTGATTGGGGTTAATGTGGGCAAATATTGGGTAGTCGGTCTGGCGAACTTAAGTTTATAGTTCCTCGTCATAACTCCGGCAGAACCCTCTCGTCAGCCCTTACATAATGTTTCACGACCGAGTTAACGTATGTACTTGCCAAATGGTTCTATTGCATAAGAATAGTGATTATTGGTCTGTTCGTCGTTCATCACACTAATATTATAAATGTGAAAATATATTTGGATGTTTAGATGTTTGGATGTTTGTTCCTCCTTCACGCTTAAAGTACTCAACGGATTTGATTTTTTGGAATGGAGATAGTTTGTATGTAACCTGGATTAACACATAGGATAATTTTTACAGGAAAAAGTCTTCTGTCTTATTCCCATAGGAAAATCTAACACAAAGCGAGCGTAGCCGCGGGTCTGCCCGCTGCGGTCAGACCGCTAGTGATAAATATCATGACATCTTTAATCTTATTAAAAATCATGTTTGCTCAAATTGTATTTTAATGAATCGGCATTTTTACAATCATCTAACGGCAGATACAAAGTTCCCTGCAAGAAAATGCTACCAAGTAAATGTACACTTATGTTGTTTTCAATGTATTTTTACGTTTTATAGTGTTAGCAATAAAGTATATTCTATTCTGTTCTACAACTGTATTTTTTAATTCAAAAACAGTTTTTCTACAACCTGTGCATTTTTTCGGTCATTCTTTAAGTTTTAAACTACTTACAAATAAACTAATAATTATACTTTCCCATATACGTAAGCGTACTACTCGTACAAATTCAAAGCGACCTCCTCAGCCAGTACACAAATAGGCCTTGTAATACGGTCTATGCGAATTAAGTCCTGTTTCAGCTTCAGCTTATACTAGAAAACGTTGTACCGAGAGGAGTAAGTGAGTGGATATCCGGCGCCTCTCCTCGAGGAGGAAATTGAATGCGCGGCCGACTGGTGATAGGTGAACCGCATTGTCTATAATACAGAATGTTACATAAGTGTTAAGTCATAGGCTTAGAAGTCTAAATATTAGGACTGGCAGTGTATCTGCCTCCTGCGTTGGAAGGTCCCTGGTTTGATTTGTAAATGCATGAGTAGTAGATCTTGTTAGATATACTCGTATAGAATACCATGGCCATTGTTGCACATTAATGCTAGTATACTAATTACCGTGTCACCGCCTCACTATTTGTATAACAATCGCTACTGCTATGACCTGTTTTAATCCCCTTGTGTCGAGGAAATAACTAGACAAACTCAAATAACATCTATACCAGATATTTAATGTCAAACAAATGAATGTCTGCGAGGAATTGATTCCGACATTAACCTCCTGCACTGCCAACCGAGCTATACGTTATACGGAGACAGCATTTGTCTCCGTGATACGTTACCACAAAGTAAGTAAAGCGGCGCGGGTGACGTTACCATAAATGAATGAATATTGTTTTTCTTTGTACGTTACTTACTGATATTTAGAGCCTTGTCACTCTAGCGACATTCCGAGATTTCTCAACGAGGTGACTCGCTGGGTTACAAAGGGTGCATTCTGAATCAGACTTTCAGCGCCGTCAGCGCGTTCAGAAAATGAAATAAAAATGTATGGGTTTCGCCCGCTTACAGTAATTCGGTGCGCGAGGTGCAGTAATGCTTGGATCACATGGCACGAGTAGATGGACGAGACAGTAAAATGATACTAGGCCGAGACAGTATTCAGTACTCGGCCAGTAAGTGTGTAATGTGATTTGTTCGAAATAAATAATTTTCTTTCTTTCTTTCTTTCTAGTAGTTGGAACAAAGTCCGAATGGCTGTATCTATAGACTCGGCCATCCACTCGTGCCGTGTGATCCAGGCATTACAGCTTGTCCCGGAACGCAGTATTTGTAGTTTTAACTTAGTCAACGTCCTAGACTTAGATAAATGAAAGGCTCGCGCGGCGGGTCCTAGAAGATCAATTCCTTTCGTTTTATGCATGTCGTATCGTGTACCTGTTACTAGTACATACTGGGTATGATAAAAGTGTAACTCAAACTTTATACAACCTTTATGACCCACGTTCTCTCCCATCTACAACTTCTCTTCACGCATCATGTTGTATGTAACGCAACTATAAAAACACGACTTCAAGGAAGTTAACCCTGGAAAACAAAGCTTAAATAATAAATCGAGCATTACTTACGTGAGACCTTCACAAAAGCAATAAAATGTTACACGAGTCATAATAGAAGTAATTTCTACGACTTCATTATCTTAGATTGAATTATCATAAAATATGATCGTATAGTTTAGCGCCCATGTCAAAAATATTCATCGTTATAAGAACGATTTGTCGACGACTTTTTCCAGTCCTTCAGTTGTACATTAGATTGTAACTCCACGACCCTAATGTAAAGTAAAACTATGTAGAACAACGTCTGTCTGTTGTATGACATAGAGAAAGTTATAATAAAAGATTTGAGACGAATTAAGAGAAATTTTATTTTTTATACGTTCTTGTAATGAATTTTTATAATTTTCATACGTTCTTGTAATGAATGTTTTTAATTTTAATACGTTCTTGTAATGAGTGTTTTTAATTTTAATACGTTCTTGTATTGGACGTTTTTGATATTTCTAAAATTAATAACTCGGAAACTAAAAGAGATAATGCAAAACTAAATGCATACTTGGGGTGCAGAGACTGAGATACGTTTGCATTGTGAGTTTCAGAAATATCGAACAAAGTTTAGGAAAAAGTCTGGTTGGCCTAGCGCGTACCGTCGATGCGTGTCGCGGATATACATGGTGGGAGGCAGTCGGCCGTCTAGTAATAGATGGCTGGCGGAACGTTAAGTTCATGAAAATTGACATTATTGTCAAAGTGCAAAAATAGACTAGTATAAGTCTATACTTAGAAAACCAAGTGAAATAATTGCCGAACCTAAAGTCGCAGGCGCTGCACAGCCTCTCACTGCCTTTCGACGGGATTTCGGTCCCTGAAGACTAGCGTGCTGCCTGTTTGATATGGGAATGGTTAATTATTCCTCTATGGATGACATATCCCATCCAAGATGGTCAAAAATGAAAATCAAGGGAATCGTAGGGTTGACGCTCCTAGATGACCTAATGAAAGCGGACACAGCCGCTGGATCACATAATGTACTATATTTGACCATCTAATAGAGGACCCTTATCTGACGCATGAAGATGAGGTATAACTATCGCTGCTATCATATTGTTGACACTGCATGTCTAGCTCTGAGCTGGTGTATGGGTCGCATCCTAGGCGCGATAAGTACACTAAGCATTACCCCTGATAGTGGAGTTAACAATATCTTAGTGGCTACCTTCAAGACGCCAGTCTGTGGAGAGATTTCCGTATCTGACCTTTGAAGATGTGGAGTAACCATCGGGCTGCTATGAATGCCGCTACCACACATGTCTAGCTCTGAACCGCTGATTGACCGAGACGCATACAGCGACTGAAATACATCGTCGTGGAGGAGGACTTGTCCACATCCATGCGCGGTGGACGTCAGACTGATTAGTGTCGACGATAGTCTTTCAAGTATTATCCCAGATAGAGGTAGCGGAGGACATAGTGGCTGCCTTCAAGACATAAGTCTGTGAAGAGGCATACTGGAACGAGTTTATTAATTGAGAACGAGAAACTGGACGTGGACTGCTCTGGCTAATATCATCATGTATGATTTATTACCGAATCAACTGTGCGATGTAATATCGACACATATGGCTGCAAGGGGAGGAGGCTCATAGTCCAGCAGTGGACTGTACGGGCGTTGATGATGGTTGTAAAGCTATATTCAGAGCGATAGCTGAAATGAGTCTTTAGATTCATATGCGGTCTCAGGCACGGAGACGCGCGGCGGAGATATGGAGATATGGAGATATGAAGTTGGAGCAGATCTGCCCTGGCAGTACCGTTCAGATAGACGAAGATCCAGTATGCAGTATGCATATGAGACCCACAGTCAGTAGCAGCTGTGAGGTCATCCCCTCGAGCTTGCTCGTTGGAAGATGCTTTACCATCATGGGCGCTGGTTCACGTGTGGACTATCCTAAAAACACACACTTGAACGCAATACGTCGGACACTTCGGTGGAAGACGGGATTAGCCTCCCAAAAGGTTACTATAACGGCTCAGCCGTATCGGGAACGCTTCGGCTAGTATCGATTGGACGTCGTCCACTAGCTTCGGCTTACAATGAGAAGCTTAGGCTTGCAACGATGCGACTTCGGTCTCCTTCCATCGCTTAAGGTGCACCGGTCGGACTAGGGTCCGCTGTAGACAACCCTTCGGGGTTGTCTATTATTTTAACCTTTTTCCTACACCTCGGTGGTGAGGGGAGGACAGGAGCATTCTGAAGGACAGAGTGGGAAGTGGCTCACAGAGAGCGCGTTGGTGGAGCGTTTATTCTCACTCGTCACGTAAATACTTTGATGGCTGGTTTGCTGTATTGTGTGTGCGTCTCGGGTCTTTGCTTCTAGTCTGCTGCCTCGCTTGGGTTCTAAGGTCTTAGTAATCATCCAGCTGAGGGAGCTATAACTAGTCCCCTCGTCAGTGCTGGATATTACTAGATCCCTTGTCGGACGGTATATTGGAAGACACAGAGAGAGGGGTTATGTAACATAGCTTTTGGCATAGCTTAAGGAAAAGGGTGTCCTGGTGTGTAGGGCTAGGATGGTCGTCTCCGGGTAGTATCATTAGGGAAACTGGGTATTGATCATTCTGTTGAGGAAATGCCCCTCAACGAAAGTTCCTCTAAGAACTTGAAGTTCTATTCAGAACTACAGACGACACACCCGTCGCCGGCTCTAAGGACTCGCTATGGCAGTCCTGGAGCCACCTTTTTATACCTTTTAAATTACATATATCATGTAATAATCCCTGTGATCCATTTCAGGAATCTGGGCTCTTATTGCAAAAGCAATAAACTTCGAAGTTATTTTCAGAATACGAAATTAGTATTGCTTAATGAAGTCGCTGGGATTTCCTGGTGACTTTATTCTTTCAGTCAAGCGAGCATGGGTAATCAGGAGTAGGCTGCTTGCTGGCTGGCAACTGGTACTCCTGTGTTCGGGCGAAAGATAGGGACGAATCATTATATTGGAATAACATAGAAGTTGAGTAGGCGACTCTTTTTTTAATTCCACAGTTAGAAAACAATAAATAAAGATGATCACATTGTGAATTTCTAAAAGAGTTTGGGTTACTCTCACAACGTAGTTATGGATCTGCTACTAGACGATCAATGGCCAATTTTGATTATTATAGAGATCAGATGTTCAGTTACAAGATCACGGTCCCATCTCCAAAGAGGCGAGCAGAGCTTTATTGAGCTTCCATAAGACACACATGGCAATAATCTTGGGTAAAGAATCGGCATATACGAACCTATATATCGATTTTCACATTTAATTATTACTGACAAGTTGCTTCACAATATAAGTAATAGTACTAGCATAACGTTAGCATGCCTAACCCTTATCCGTAGTACGTAATGAATGTTAAATCAAGCGAGGCTGTTCGGTATTTGTTCTACGGCTTCTAAGAGATCAAATACCATCGCATAAAGGGTTTGAATAATAAAATACCTTTACGATATACCGTACTACCTGTTGAGACTTGCTTGAACCGTGTACTGTAGATTATAAATAATTCTTATGATATTGTGTGGGTTGTGAGGTCTTTGTTCATCTTCACAAAATCTGTAGCTTGTGACTATTACTTCCGTAAATAATAGAGAACATAAGCGCGCCACCCGAAGCACAGCCATCTTAAATATAACTCAATTATTTTAGCTGTCAAAATCGTCATGTTGGTGGCATTGAATTCACCCGCCCGCTTACTTCCTCACCTCCTCCGACGCCTATCAAAACGGATACCAAACCTACCAACATGCAAATATTATGACGTTGACAGATGCACAGTTATAAAAATTGGGTTATACAATTATCTTTACGAACTTAGGCCATTTTGAATGATCTAACTGCTAACATAACTAGGGAAAATCTTACGAACCATTCCAGGGCAGAGAAAATTGTAAATTCTGCCCAGAAGTCAAACAGTCGGTTAGGTAGGTAAGACATATCTGTTTTTTCCTAACGGACCTACTCGGAATCGTTGTTTCTACCGACCGAGGTGGTAATGAAGTGGTTGTGGTCTTGTAGTAAGACTACAACCACAGGCGGAGCGAGTCGAGCAGCCGCCGCCGCCGGTTAGGGCCAACCGTCAAAGTCAAAGACAATTTTTTTTTTATTCGAATTAAGATTCAAATAATTTTCGACGTCAAAGCTATCATGGATGGCACGTTCACTACGAGTGTACCGTTTTATCGTTAAAGGATTTTCATTAAAAAACGATTTATCTAGTTACCAGGGCATAAACTACTAAGAAAAAAGGGTTTAGTCCGTTATTTTTTTTTTTTATCAAGCACTTTTTTATTTTTTTACCTTAAGTATTAGAACAAAATAAAAAATAGGTTGGTTTATTTTAGAGGGTATAAAAAAACTATAAAACTAGTGATCCTGGATTCAAGTTTCAAACAAGCTTTCTGGCGTCTTTTGACAAAGTGAGTATTGTGTAGAACAATATCATAATTGAAATAATTCTTCTACCTATTATAATATATACCTACTTACTTAAATAAATTCCTTTTTCCGTTTATTAAATTCCTTTAATAAAATAAGCTAGTCCAGAACAGAAGATTTCCAGAGTCCCTAGTAGAGTGCCAATCTAATTAGTTTCAATTATAGACAGATGGAGACTTCTCAGAAACTCGATTTCACTAATGTGCAGGAATCACTTAATACTCATAAGGCTCAAAATAACTAGTAATAACAGCGAGAATGAAGTACCGCTTTCAGAAAATAATATTGGAGACAGGAAGGTATTTGAATGGCGACTGAAAGTAATACAATTTAAAATTTAACGAACCACTTTATACGAGTACCTATATTATGAAGTGAAAACGTTTTCATTTATTATCAAACCATTTGACTAGTAAGTACGACTGAAGAGACTCCCCAAGAAAACAAATGTACAAATCTAACTTTTCAACTTCTATATTATACAAATATTTCTCATGTAATTGGTAGCTTTCAACGTAAAAAGGGTAAGACCATACGCACACACGTTGTTATTAATTCATTATTTAAAAAATAGTGAAATAACGTGTCGTGTAGTGCGAAGCAAAAGAGAGCGTGGCTTTGCTCGCACGAGTACCTGTAGGTATGATTATTTTTTCCTTTGAGTAGCGCTCACTTTGACTTTGATTGTAATACTCGCATCACTAAATGATGCGCGAGAGCTAGTGCCTTTTACAGTCAGTAATTTCTTATGGAATAATTACTATGCTGGGATTAACAACTAGTAAATAATGTAGGAAAAGTTTTTAAATACGTATTTTAAACTATCTTTCTAATCTAATTTAATTAATAAGTAGGTGTCAGAAGATACGTGTTACTTCATCATAGCACACACATAGCATATTCTACCGCATAATTTTCATCTGCCTAAAATTTTGGGGCAACAGAATGTTCAATATACGTCCCTGTTTTTGTTACACCAACTTCTGTACAGAACAATACACTCGACCCGGTTGGTACCCGATCCCAAATATTTCAACAAACAGAATGATATTAGACTTTTTTGTTTTGTTTGTTAGGCTGTCGATACACGAATAGAACTTTTTAGTTAATTAGTTATCAGCTCATTTACATCCCTACCGAGAAAGGTCACGTGGAAAAAACTAAAGCTCAATCGTAGCAAACAATAAATCATTTGGAACAATGTTGTAAAAATCTCAAAAGAATATATTTCTTAGTAACGTTTTATCTAGAAAATAAAACTGTTGATTCAGGTGGCCTTTAGACAATATAAAGTGGAGTACTAACGAGGTGGGTTGTACGTGCGAATTATAGAGCCCAATGTAACAACATTTACCTTTTACCTTGTCGCCTACATCCGGAACAAAGGAGTATTAAAATGCTAATGTTTCAATACTGTTCGTAAAGGCACACCATAAATTTTATTCAATGATTTCATTTATCACGAAGGTTAATTTTTAGATTATGGAAATGAAGACAAAAGTTAGGGCTCTGTTATATCTGCATATTAGATTTCTTTATAAGCTGAAGGATTTCAATATGAAGCACCAGGCGTTATGATTTAAAGTCGTCTGGATTAGGAGTCGGCAATAAAACATCTCATATCTTGTAAGGGATTTGTCTCTTAAAATCAATTACGAGTTTCAAAATAGTAGTCCGTTGTTGCCAATTCGCATAGAATGTGCAAAACGGAGCCCATCAGTCTTGGTGGAGTTTTTTCATGTTAGTCGCTATTGGAAAATCCTCTGTCGAGTTATTGATATCGGTGCGATCGAGCGATACGAGCTGCGTATTTTCGTGGCTATTTTGTATTTATAAATGCCAAATATCTCTCACATTGGAAACGATTGCAATAACGTTTGAATCTGATTATACTCGTTGGATAACCTTCTACTTATCATACTAGAAACCAGCTTATAGAGTTTGTTTGGCTTATATACGCTTCGTTATTATTATAAAATGACTTTAATAATCACCACGTATATTGTGTCCTAAGCTTCATAAAACTGGCCGTTTTTATAAAAAGCCAATCATTGTCTAAAAATATTTTTTAATATTTTTCTTTGATCGTAGCCAGAATATAATGAAAATATATTTTTAGATTCTGTCTCAATTTCACTGTGGAGTACTCCAACAAAATGTTAATTTTATTAGTCTTAATGAAGTCATATCATCCTTCAAATGAAAGATAATATTTAATTCAATTTATTAAGCTGATGAGTGTTTTAATATTAGAATGGTCTTTATATTATTTTTTTAAAGTTAGATTGGGACCGGTATTTTTTTACATGAAATACTACGTGTGACCTTTACATCACAGTGAGTAAATTTAGCATATATTGCTTCACACATGTTTTAGCTAACGCTACACATTCAACTAGGCTGCCAATTTTACTGAACGACAATGAAACAATTCGTGAAAGTTTTTTTTTACTATCGTTGGTCTTTTAGTACAATCCACTCTCGTTCTGACTGACAACCTACGCGAAAATCCATTAATCGAAAAGGGAAATACACCCGTCAGATGATGAAAATAATTGGAATATTGCGCGTATCTTGCACAATTCATGCACGAGAGTGGTGAATAAACTTATATTTATTATTCACCACACGTTATATCTGAATTTTATGAGAAAATTTAATAAATGTGTTTGTTATAAAACCGAAACTACTATTGAAAGTTCTTTCGTTTTGAGAAAATAAACGAAAGCTACGAGTATGACATGCGTAACTAATAAGGTTCGACGAGTTTATTTTTGGAAGTACCGTCATGACAACGGCCCCGATTATGACATTATGAAAGACTAAGCTTGTAGTTCCTCTATTATTTATCTTGCCAGTACTCGTGTTTTATAACATTTCAAACTTTTAATAACATTTTAAACTTTCGCGATTTATGCTCATCTTAAAACTGGTTCCGCAGTTGTGAAATTAACAGTTTTTCTTGAAAATTTTAAATTAAAATATCAAAGGAATAGCCTTACAATACAATATTCACATATTTATTTTATTTTCGTGAAGAGATGGTATTAATTAACACGTCAATTAAACATGCTTTTTTATTGGGACTTTCCGGGGCCTTCGAAGCATCATCACCCACCATGTTTTGACCATTTGACACCTTTGTTGTATCGAATTCAATCAATCACCAAAAATCAATTATTGATGTTCAAAAAGACCAGTAGATCAGTTTTATTTTTGAAATAACGTACACACACTACTGCACACACTATAACACACTCTTTATTGTATTTGCTGGATCTCGTCTGAATCCGCTCGGCTTTAACTTCAAGCAGTAGTAAAGCCGAGAGTAATTGAAGTTCACTTATATAAATAACGGCTGTAAATAAACTGGAGTATTTCTAGCAATTGAACTTGGTTTCAAAACTGCTACTAAACTAAACTGCATGATACTTTTAGAGGCATGAATTTCAAACTCCATAAAAAGTATAGTTCAGTACGTGAAGAGACATAGAGAAAATTATTTATCATTTAAATGCCAATAAATTTTTTGGCGAAAATTTGGCTGTATTTAGTGTATTTTATTTTTATTTTAAGTTCAGGTCCAATAGGTCGGTTGATAGTGCCGCGCGAGCTTCTTACATAACGCGAGCGTAGTCGCGGGCAAACAGCTAGTATGGCAATAAATAATTGAGAACTTTATAGTTTTCGTATTTTTAAAATGGCTAATTCCTTTCAAAAATTAATATTCCCTCATGGCAGCCAAAGTACTGTTTGTAATTTTTGTCAACTCGTCGAATAAAATTCAATCCCTCTGGAGTAGTAATTCATGTGCAAAAATTTTGAAATCGCGACATTTCGGTAATACCTTAATTAACGAACCGATTGTGCAGACACGTGCTTTATTTAGAAAAGTATCTCTACATTTAATCTAGACATTTAATGTGCCTCTGGAGAATCTTGCACAGAAAATAAATTAAACCTGCATCAAATACATATCTAGATCCATCCAGATTAAAAAGAGTCTATAGTTAAAATTTCCCTTTTTTATTTTTTGGGTCCCTCAAGGCAACCAGCGCTCTGGTAATTCACTCAAGGGTAAACTTAACTTGCTCGCACAAAGTTTATAGGTATGTAAATCTCGATAAACTCAATTTTTATTCTGCCAGAATTATTTTCTTACTAAAAATAACTTTCTACTGCAAAATGAATTTGTGGCACGAAATTTTTTCTTACGAGTGAAATAAAATTTATGATATAAAACCGTTTGCCGTAATATTTCAAATAAAAAAAATCTTCATAATCTAAATGCAGGCATCGGTCGTTAGTTTTTTAACATAAATCAGTTCATTCATATTGCGTAGTAACAGATGCTGTGATTTATAAAAGGGGATAGGAAAAAAAATGATAAAAATGTCTTTATTCGAAGTAACATTTACTTGTGAAAAATCATTTGTCAATGGACAAAGTAAACCGTTGGTCCCGCCTACTATTTAGTCGTTACACGAGTCATGTCAGTGGCCTTTGGCGGCTCTATAACACTGACACCAGGGTTTGTGAGGTCGGTTGTCGGCCTTACAAACCCCCTTGACCCCTTGTCGCCCTTATTATGATGATGAATGGACAAAAAATAAATTTGTCCCTAGTAGGAAATTAGATCATGCATCATAACAGATTTATAATTATTGTTATTTTTTGTTTAATTATAATTCATAAACTAAAATACATTATTACGTTTGGTCGTCCCAGCCTCCCAAATCGCAGAAAGCAGATGCTCTAGCATCTCTGTTATATAAAATACTTGTAACTCGTTCCATCATCGACCACATCTCGTCCCTCGCGGACCTGATTGTGGTCAAGAGTAAGCCCATCAACTAATAAAAAAAAAAAAAAAAAGTAAATAGTATGTATGATGCAGCCTCACAAAAAAAAAACATATTTTAAATAGGCTTAAGGGGCATAACCACTTTCGTACCCTAGCCATAAAACGTATTAAAATCGCGAGAGTTCAAATGTAATAAAAAATTCAATTCACGCGAGACCTCGGCTGCGAAATAATGAGCAAATATGGCGGATCACCAGCCGGATCGCATAAGACTTGGAAAATCCATTAAAAGTTCAGTTCATAAAATTAAATTCCGTTCTGTCTTATGTGACAGTTATGAAGAGATTTACCTTGCTAAAGTTCATTTCAGTTGAACTGTTCAACTGATTTATTCTCGTTAATATTGTTTTTTTTTGTAACTTTATATTCGGGCTCTTAATTACAGTAATCTTCTTTCAAAATATGAAATATAATTTGCTTTTTAAGGGTTTTAATTTGAATAGGCACTGTGCTTTTGTGACAAGTTATGCAACTGGAACTTTACAGTAGGCTGATCCAAGAGATAAAGGAGTAAAGGGTTCGAGTCTAGTTTAGTAGTTACTAGGTAAGTAATTATCACCTATTCGGCATTTATTACTACTATGTACTGTAGCGTTTATAGATAATTCTTTATCTACACCACTGACAAAAACGTGAAATTTAGTTGATAAAGAAAAAAGTGAGTAACTTGATGATCAAAGAAATATATTAATAAAGTCCATGATAAAAAAAGACAGAATAAAAGGGAAGACTATCCAAAGAGGTGCCGGTACGCAAATGAGGGTAAAATAACTCAAGGTCCTCTAGGAACCTGACCCGTAACCAAGTGAATTATGGTGAAGGCTCTGACGGGTATGTAGTGTGAGAGTGATAGAATGGCTGTAGTGGTCCGCGTAGTTCCCCAAGGTTAAAGAATTGACAAAGAACAAAACGAAACAGTAAATTGGGCCAGAGACGTTAAAACAAAGTTAAGCCTTTTTGAATTTGAACAAAAAGGGGTGAATTTGGATGCACGTTTAAGAATAATACAGTCAAATAAAAATAACAATTTAAAATATAAAATAACTGTAGGCCAGAAGGGATCGTCCCAGATGTCAACAAAATTTATCTATAACTTAGCTTGACCGTAGGAAGTGATGTCCCGAAGTGTTCCGGGAAGAATGAATCTCTGCATGTGTTTGCCTTGTGTCTGGATGTTGTTTATCGCAAAGACACAAAAAAAAAACTCATACAGAGCAAAACTATAAAATCTTCACACCTTAAAGACAATCTCGCAACGAGAATCAAACAAGAAATGGCAAAAAAATCAAACACATGCGAATTGTTAACGATCAAAGTTTATTTAAATAAAGGTGACAAATATCCGAAAAGAGAGCGAAACACAGCCTGTAGCAAATATAAACTAATCAAAAAAGTTTGTTCAAATCCACGCGTTTGTACTATATCTTTCATTAACTAAAACGCTGTCTCTTTACTAGCAAAAGTGGTAACAGTCTGCTGTATAAGCGCCACTTGGTGTGAAATATTTGGATGGATTTGACCATATCTTATGACTTATTCCTTTTAACATAAGCTTTTCTTGAAGTAATGAAATGAAATGAAATACGCTTTATTTGCTAAAAACGTTTAAAGGCTCACACATTTAGCTGTTTCCAGCATGCAAATTTAACATAGGTTAATTAAAATATGTATGTACCGAATTAAATAATGTACATGTCAAATATTAAATAAAGTCAAAACATATCAAACTAAAAACATGCACTTATCGATTACACTCTACAATGTTAAATAATTATTACCCATTCCTCAAATTAAACTTTTATTGCAATGTCAGGTTTAGTGATTAAATATTCATTTACAGAGTAATAACATTTGTCAATTAGTCACTTTCTTAGTAGTATTCTATATTATATATTTTTACACACATACTATATGCGTTCCTAGAGCATAATTTTGTTTTAATATGAGGCCCTTGTAATCTATTAGGATATCTAGTACTAAAGTTACATACATTGCCCTTTTTAGTGAATAGTTCTATGTTACTGTTGACAAATAAGCAAATTTCATTTATATACATGGACGGTAGTGACAGTAAATTCACTCAGTAACTCAGCTGAAACTCATCATGTTGTTTCCTCTCTACATTTCTTGGCTTTGTCAGGAAAACAAAGTCAAACAAACACATGAATACACTGTTTGTTTATATTCATTCAATATTACTGCATTGTTTAGTTGCTCTACCTGTAAAAGAAGTAGTAGGTACTCGTACTAGGTAAAATTAGTTCATACTGGGCGATTTAAAAACTATTGGTACAGTTAACAAAATAAAAATAAGTAGATATTTGGCTACTCAAAAAAAACTAACTACAGTACAAACCACACACGTCAAAGTAATAATAGTAGTAGTATAGTAATAATTACAGAAAGTGATTTTGTAGAGCTATTATTTATGATTTAGGTAGAAGGGATCGGGCAAATTATGTCCCAATGACCACTATGACCCGAGATGGATCTATTGTAGTCAGCCCTTCGGTGTTAAATAGCCTCCTCTAGACCAACAGTTTTGAAGAAGCTGACGGTCGATAAGGGGCTTAAAGCCTGGGCTTCCTGGATGGCAAGTTTAGGTCCTCCCAGTACCCGGATTCTCTTATTGACAAGGGCATCGCACTCACATAGGATGTGAAGTGGAGTCTCCTCGTCATCTGCGCAGAATCTACAGTAAGGGTTCTCAGATAGACCCATCTTGTTCAGATGCTTATTAAGCTTACAATGGCCCGTGAGGGCTCGGATTAATATCCTAATATTTTGCCGTAAACCATTTGTAGAGCTAGGTTTGATATTTTAGTTACATCAATAATGTTGGATTAGGTAAGAATATTATATTTAACTTGCCATAGATTTGCAACGGATAAGATTTTTTGTTTCACAACAAATTTTTTTTTGTGTATTTTTTTGCAGACTACACCATACCACATCTAATCTAAACTCAAACGTTGTTGCAGTCTGGAAATCCTACCTTCCCCTGCTATTCTCACGCTCGGAGGAACATTGTTTGAAAGTGTGCGGGCGAGTGTACGCCTCGTGTATAAAATGAGTCATACCAGTTATGGTCAATTCATAGTAAATACCTTCACCTTAGGGAAGGAGCCGCCCGCCGCGCCTCCGCCAACGACCCCGAGTACAATGTTTTTGAATTTTGAATCCATTATGTACTTACGTTTATCCAACGCTCTGACAGTGAAGGAAAACATGGTGATGAAAAATCGTGGTCGGTTAAGGCCTGATCAGATCACTCTAATGCAGGGTATAAGAGAATACAAACACTACGAGGAGGGATCAAAAAGTAGTGAGAATGAAAAAGAATATAATGACTATTGATAACTTAATAATTTATTTTTCTACATAGTCTCCGAGTCTCTCTACATACCGAGTCCAGCGCTTTTCCAAGGCTTCAATCCCTTTAAAAAAAAAGTTTTGTCTTGGTCCTGCAAAAAGCTCTCCACGGCATCCATCACCTCGTTATCGTCTTCGTACCTGTTTCCCCTTAAGCATTCAGAACAGATAAAAATTGCTAGGCGCCAGATCTGGTGAATAAGGGGGGTGGTCAAACAATTCGAAGCCAGTTTGCTGAATGGCAGCCATCGCAACTGCCGACCTGTGCGCGGGTGCGTTGTCGTGATGAAACAGCACGCCCCTTCGAAGTTTCCCTCTCCTTTTCTCTTTGATGGCATTTCTCAACTTGGGAATTAAAGCTGCATAATATTGGCCTGTAATAGTGGTTCCACGCTCCAGGTAATCAATCAACAATATCCCTTCTGAGTCCCAAAATATTGAGGCCATAACCTTGCCAGCCGATGCCACGGCACGAAACTTCTTCGGGGTCGGTGATGACGGCCGTTACCATTGCGAAGATTGCTGTTTTGTCTCAGGATCAAAATGATGGACCCATGTTTCGTCCATTGTTACGAAACGAGACATAAAGTTCTCAGAATCTTCTTGAAACTTGTCCAACAATATCTTCGAAATGTCAAGTCGATTTTGTTTCTGAATGTCGGTTAACATTCTCGGCATACATCTTGCGGAAACTTTTCTCATATTCAAAGATTGTTTCAATATGGATTACATACTTCCATATGAAATGCCCGTTTCTTGAATTAAGTATCGGATGGTAACTCTTCGATCGCTCAATACAATTTTCTAGACTTTCGCAACATTTTCTTGGGTGACTGACGTCAATGGACGGCCGCAACGATGTTCGTCTTCCGTGTTCGTTCTCCCTACTCGAAATTGAGAAGCCCACCTTGCGACAGTAGAATACGGCGGAGCAGACTCTCCTAATGTTGCCTCCAAATCGCAATGAATCTCTTGAGTCGTTAACTTTTTTAAACAGAGGTATTTAATAACGGCTCGCACTTCGTTTTTCTCCATTTTCGAGAACACGTTCCGACACGAAGCAAACAAATGACTACATTCAGAAAAAAACAAAAGAGAATCGAAGATTTTTTTCTTTATTAATATTACAAAATATATGTATCTGAGCTATGCCTGCCAGTATTTTTTTTTCTTACCAAGGAGTATGTCGTTCTCACTACTTTTTGATCCCTTGTACATTGCTCGAGCCCCTCGGTGAGAACTTGAGTTGACAACAACCTTCATTATATTTCTAAACACAATCGTTCTTCGCCATTTCTTTATTAGCTTTGTCTTCAAGTCTTCTGATATTCAATCGAGCTAATATTTATTTTTAATTTCGAAGTATTTCTAGAGCTTTACAGGGTTTTAGCAGAACGAGGACATTCTGTTCACAGCGAGTCGCGAACGTGTTCAGACCCAGTTATGAAATTTGCTAGTAACACCGTCATCGTCAGGACTTATACGAGTACTGTACAATACAACACGGGAACTTGAAAACCTTTTTTTTTATCTCATTCAGTATTTCTATTTTAGTTAGATAGTATTTTGGACTTTGAGATATCGTAATATAACAAAGTTCTGTTGTGGTTTAACACAAAATTTACTACGAAATTGTATAATGTTTGGTGGTGGTTTGAAAGCAACTTCGTGATTCTTTAGAAAACCTCTTGTATGTTTCTCTGTTTATATCTTTGCTTAATTAGCAAAATGGATGGACGTAGGAAACTTTGTGTACCATGTAGAATTTGTCTGTCTAAAGATCCCAGACCAGCCTAACTAGTATTCTTTCATACTATAGCTTTCCATACGCCCGCACTTTTTGCGGTCTTTCCCATAGGAATTTTATCCCGCGGTAAAAAAGGCTACTTTTGTGCGTCTTTGTTTTGGTACTTTCATTGAAATAAGACTTTTTCCCGCTGTAAAAGGTAGTTCATGTCTGTCTTTGGGTGTCAAACTATCTTACGCCCAGATTTAATCTAAATCAGTTCAGTAGATTAGCCGTGAAAAAGTTGCAATATAAGTAGACAGGGTTCATACTCCTAGACAGATAGCACACCAAACAAACATAAATACAACAAAGACAATACTTAATCAAATCAAAATTATATTATAATAGGTACATAACATAGCTGGCATAGGTAACATAGCTGGCATAGGTAACATAGCTGGCATAGGTAACATAGCTGGCATAGGTAACATAGCTGGCATAGGTAACATAGCTGGCATAGGTAACATAGCTGGCATAGGTAACATAGCTGGCATAGGTAACATAGCTGGCATAGGTAACATAGCTGGCATAGGTAACATAGCTGGCATAGGTAACATAGCTGGCATAGGTAACATAGCTGGCATAGGTAACATAGCTGGCATAGGTAACATAGCTGGCATAGGTAACATAGCTGGCATAGGTAACATAGCTGGCATAGGTAACATAGCTGGCATAGGTAACATAGCTGGCATAGGTAACATAGCTGGCATAGGTAACATAGCTGGCATAGGTAACATAGCTGGCATAGGTAACATAGCTGGCATAGGTAACATAGCTGGCATAGGTAACATAGCTGGCATAGGTAACATAGCTGGCATAGGTAACATAGCTGGCATAGGTAACATAGCTGGCATAGGTAACATAGCTGGCATAGGTAACATAGCTGGCATAGGTAACATAGCTGGCATAGGTAACATAGCTGGCATAGGTAACATAGCTGTAGCGATTTATCTGTATATATTTTCGTTTCATATTTTTATGATTTTTATGTCTGAAGCATTGATTTACAACAGGCCTAGATATAGCGCGTCATACAAAAATTAATGGTCTGAAGTAACGGTCTGGGGAGCATTATACAGAACTTTATACCTACATACTTTTATCTTTTTATTTGCTTGCACCTACACTCGCGTTTCCCTGTTTATAAAACCACAGATAACTAGCAGCATCATCAGAAATTAATGTCGTTTCGAACGAAGACGACAGATGCTGCTGTTTGTTTTAGAAATATTACTGAGGTAACGTGAAACAACAAGAAACACACAGGAATTCACACAAGAATAAGATCTATTCCCCCAGTAAAAAGAAGTTTATTTCCATCTTTAAGTAGTAGTGGTAGTAGCAGTAGTTTTAGTTTTTTTTTTAAGTACCAGACTATACTTGTACCAAATTTCATCAATATCGGTGTAGTAGTAAGCCATGAAAGCGTAACAGACAGGCAGGTAAACAGATTGACAGTTATTATCACATTTACGTATTATATACGGATTAAGGCTTTGCTATAATGGCTTGGCCAATTACGTTATTGACATAAAAGCCTTAAACTATCCCATTATTCAGTTTTGCAAATTATCGCTGGATGTGTATACAATAGAAGTGTGACGATAAATTGCACAACGAGTTTTGCGGTGTGAGGTCTATTAGGTACGAAAACGAAAATAATTAGTTTGCGCGAGAGTCGGAGAGAACTTAAAATAGGGTTTAATTAATTAAAGTTTTCAAAGTTTTAATTAGAGGGAAACGGACGGCTATATAGTTATCTTATTGAAGTTGAAACTTTGATCGTTATGCTAGGCATCAACTTAAAAAAGGATGAAAGTGGCTCTCTGAGTGAAAGTCTGCTTTCCGCGGCTAACTTCATTTTCTTTTATTAATACTCTGTTGTTTAGATCGTCGATAACTGTTATTGGCCTTTCACTTATTTAAACTAAAACTATGTAATTGTATTAATTAAATATGGCTGTTGTTATCCCTTAAATAAATAAAAAAAAATAAAGACTATGAGTTTTACGACAATGCATTGTTCAAACCTGATATTTGGTCAAATCGTTAATTTAATCGTTATCGTTCGTTTTATGGTGCTGTTTAGTTATTTTGTTTTTTCGTTAGTTTTCGTTTGTTAGAATTTATATTTATTTTGATGTGGTTTAGGTAGATTCACACGGTTTTATTTATTTGTTATGGGCCGGGACCTGGAGGCCCAGGATTGAGATGAGAGGCATAAACGAGGGAAGGCCTTTGCCCAGTACTAGATTAAATAAAAAATAATCATGAATAAGACTTTTATCTCAATTAACATTTATGATTAAAGTATCGAGTGTTATATATATAATAGAAGACGGCAGACAACAGAACAGTACCCTCAGTTGGATCTAGAGAAAAGGATTGACTCAGAGGTATTACTCACCATTAATCTCTGACAGTAGGTGCCAGCCTGTAACACTCGAGTTATTCCTTTCATACATGCTGCAGCACCTTTGTTTTGTGCTTGCGGTGAGTGAGAGTGCCCAAACTCCGCCTTGCCGCACGTATTGTCCGCGCAGAATCGCACCCGGCATCTCTAATTCATGCCACCTTTGTGCCGGGAACTGCCGTCTACGATACAATGACACCAAGGTAACTTAGAATAGGTTAAAAATCTTTTGCGTAGAAGCGAATCTTTTTTGTTAGAAATTATATAATTTCTATATTATATATATATTATATAATAATAATAGTTTATTCAATAAAGCATCAAGGACTCATTATACATGAAGAAGGAATATTTAAAACTAACACTACAAGCACGATTGAAATATTCACCGCACAAGTTTTACATCAAGTTGTACCTATATTTTTTTACTGTGTGATGAAGAAAGTAATTTTGACTTTTTTAAACTAGATGCTAGTGTTTTAGCGCGGTATAGTGTTAATGTATTGTAGTGCCTTAAAAAAACAGGTAAGTAATTTAAATAACTGTCCATTTTTATTCATTTATTTAACTATTTTTATTCCTTGCTTTTAGCGTTTGTGTAAAAAATGAAGTCGAAATTTTACATGGTAATTTACCTAAAGAGTGTCATGTCTGTTAGACTATTTTTGTTGAGCTTAATTTGACTACCCTACTTGTGCTACTAAGCATGAAAGAGGAAGACGACTCATCAACAACGTGTGGATTTTTTTTTGGCTAAGGTATTCTCTCCTTTTAGCTCATAATGTAAGTAAGAAAAGAAATCGTGAGAAGCATTTATTTGAGTAGACTTCAAACAAGGGCTGCTTAGACATAAAATATGAAGCCATTTTTCAGATTATCCAGCAAGCCTTGTACTGTAATCCCGCACTGCGCTTCCTACCTTTGTTCAAGAAACTTACAAAACGTAAACGAACGTAGGTACCTGTAATGAACCTATAAAGTAAATTATACATAAACACATGCTCGTATCCGCGTATCCCATAGATTTAATATCACAAAAATAACGATTATCGTGTCAGTTGGCTGATTTCCGTTGACGACAGCTAGCGGCGACAGTCGACGACGACACGCCATCGACCTAGCGACAACGCGACGGGTTAAAGACGCTATCGACTATCGTTGCAATCAGTCGACGGGTCGTCGTCGATCGTGTCAGTCAAAGTCATCAACTGACGTCGCTAACGGTTAACCGAATGTCGTTCGTCTATAAGCGTCTTGGCCTTATGTGGGAGCGTGCCGGCCGGGGGCGTGCCGGAATGGGTGCCTAACGGCCGGACTCTTGTATAATGCTAGCCGTACGTCTGCGGCTACGCTCGCATTGTGTAAATTTTTTCCCGTGAATAAAAGACTTTTTCCCATAAAAACTTGTATTAATCCAGGGTACAAACTATGTCCATCCCAAATTTCATCCAAACCAATCCATTTGTTCAGTAGGTGTGAAAGCGGAGCAAACATCAAAATATCTTAACTTCCAAACATACTTTTACAAATTTTAATATTAGTGTGATAGTACAAGGTTATCTAGGCTTTGTGCAATAGTCCTAATATTAATATCGGGGTTAGTTTCCGGTGAAAAGCGACTGCGGCAATGACTATAAAAGCCTTCTGGGAACCCGTTGATGGTGATGCGGAACTATCAAAACAAGAGGGTTGGGTTCAGTTAGCGCGCAAATACAACGATCACTGGCATGATAACGTTTAGTTATGTAAACCACGTAAAATGTCACTATCTAAAGGTTAATGCAAATTGATTCAATCAATTAATCAATCAGCATATTGCAGTCCACTGCTGGACGTAGGCCTCCCCAATGCAAATTGGTTAAGTGGATACTTTTCGAGTGAAAATAATTAATGTGGCAACAACAAGAAAGTAATGTATATGTATTATGCGAATTTAAGTCTATTTTATTAAATAAAATTTATTTTCAAGTTATTTTATTTAAAGATATAGTATTAGAACACTAGTTACATAGACGAAAACATTGTCAATTTTATATCATTCGTTGGAGCACAGAACTGAGTCAACTTAATCTTGCAAAATGGATACACATATTTTTCTTTCCATCTGAAATCCCATTCTGCTCTACTAAATGTATTCCGCAAGCGACGGTACAGTTTTTAAATAAATTAGCTTTCCTGTGGAATGCTTTTCCTTGGGGATCTTTTAATTTCCCTGCACTAAAGTGAATTTTATAAAAGTTATTTGAGTTTGCAAGGTGAGCTTATTATTCTTTTTGATTTTTTTTAATTAGCGACCAGTCACCGCAGCTTTAAGCTTACCATAAGGCCATGCCCAGTAAAGATTCGCTCTATCCACGACTTTTTCCTAAAATTAAAAGTGTCATATATTCCAAAACGTATAAATATATATTAAGATTCTAATCCGCAACCTGGAAAAGGCAGCGACGCGTACAACAAAGCGCTATTGCTATTTTCGTAAAGGAATTGCTAGTGCTAAGTATTGCCTTTTGAGTGCTTAGAGTCAGCAAGCAAATTTAAATTTTGAATAAAAGATTTAGTTGGGGGAAATGACCAGCAGGTGGACGGGGCGCTGCATTCTCTGCGCATCGTTCCATTTACTGCATTGCCGACAGAGCCGGCGCCGAAACCAGAGCCGGACCATTCCCCCCGGGTGGCAGTACTGGCATAGCGATTTAGTTTTGTTTTATTTTTAGCTTCTTCCGGTCAATAAAAGTATTGGTTTCTTTTGTTGCTATAAAAGCGTTGGACATCAGAACTCGATATCGAGAAATCCTCTTATCATATATTTCTGTAACATATTTTTATAAACTTAAGTCTGTCTTTCACGTATATCTGTATTTAGTTTTGCGATTTACAAATCATCAGTCATAATTATCTTTATCTTTTGTAGTTTATCGTTTCTAAAGTTTGACAGATTTCAAAAGATCAAGAGAGGTCTTGGCAATGATTTTAACTATTACTAGTGAATATAAATCAATGCATAAATAAAAAAATAAAAGAATACCGTGTTTAGTTTGAGACGACATGCGAAAAAATCAATAGATGCTCGTCAAATTACATCGTTTGGCAAAATCACTGCTAGAAGAAATGGGCTTGGAATAAAGGAAACAGACCTCGTGTGATACAAAGTCCTCAACAGCTCATATACGTCCCCACCGCGGGGCTCGAGCTTACCCTGAATTAGGGCGATTAAGCCTTAGTGGATCACGCTGGCCCTGTGTGGATTGGTCGACTTCACATACAACCTTTGAATTTCTTCGCAGGAATGTGTAGGTTTCATCACGATGTTTTCCTTTACTTTAAGAGCGTCGAGTAAACGTACATATGAATTCGAAATTCGAAAACACATTGGTACGTGGTGGGGATCGAACCCGCGTCTCCCGGACGGAAGACAGCGGTCCACACTACGAGACCACCGACGCTCCTTATATATTATACTTATATCATATGCCAGATATATGAGATACAAAGTCATCATCATATTAATCGTACTCCCCACGACAAGCGCCTACTAGATGATTGACTTTTACGTAAGGTAGTAGAAACTTATCATTTTGGCGGAACAGTGAAATTAAAATTATAACGCCAGACTTACAGGTTCATATTTCCACGTTTAACGCTTTGACGTTGCAGTTTCAACTTCAGATAACTACAAAACATAAACTAGTAGGTATATATAGTGGAATTCGGATTTGTTTGCACTGCTTTCCTACTTGGCCTTTGAGTCAAAATAGATAGATAACTGGATTTGTTTACTTTGGTTTCACTTAGACCCATCATTCTAAGTAATCCAATACCCAGATGCGGCTCTGTACAGGAGGAAGCTAGTCCGACAGTCGCTCTCGATGCTCGTCTTTAGATGGATTTGTCGACTACAATTTGACATCTCCGAAGGTAAGCTACCTACGTACGAAGCGACTCGTATTGAACCTATTTATTCGTATCAGATAAAGGACGACTCTTTGTGAACATTAGCTACGAATTATTTCTTATTTCTTTAATAAATTCTTTAGACTTGAAAATGTTATTATGATCTCTGACGATCTTACAAAGTAGAAGAAAGACTGTAACAAACATACGATAGAGATGGAAAGCTTTATTCCACGCCTGCTAAAGTTATTAAATTTTGAACGCATTTCCTTTTCTCTTATTACTCGCGTATTTATTTAGCTCTTTGGTGGAGCAACAATATTTTTTCATAAGCTTATGTAGCAAAAACCCTCGCAAAAACCGGATATTAGAAGAACAATTAAAAAAGTCATAATATGAATAAATATGTTTATTTGTGAGCATTGAGAATTTGATTTTATAATCTGAGTGAGAATGTAGAGTCAATTGCAATATTGTGGTTTTCTTTGATTATACAAAAAACTAGCAGGTTGAACAACAGCTTATAGCTTATTTAATCAAATATTCCGTGATTACTAAAATGGAAATAGCTGAAGTTTAGGTTTAATAGCTACAGAATGTAATGCAATAGGAGAGGCAGCATATCTTAACATCATATCTGTTAAAATAAAACATTTCTCTCTAGAAAACAATGCCGATGCCGCACGCTACCAAGAAAATTGCGTTATGATGCTCGGTGATATTATTTATTACGCCTATTAACCGTCTGGGACTGGGTAGACAAATAACGTCATTTAACTAAATCATGACCTTTCGCCGTGTGAGAAAATATTTTTATAAGAAATTTATAACGTGAGTAGTGATAAAGCTTGTTCATTTCTTCGATACACGTACAAATAAAGTAGGTATATACCACCGACAATATTGCCAATGATGAGATTTATTATTCTAATATATATGAAAAGGTATATAGTTATAATTGCATGAAGTTTTCCTGTTTAAACTGAATAGTTATCATATAGCTACATTGTCAATCATACTCGTTATGTGCTAAATTAACTCGCTTTTATAATTACTACGGTAAAGCATACTTGTATATCTCAAAATTGGAAAGATTTTAAAAAGGCTGAATCATCTGAATATTTTGTTGAAACCTTAACAGCTTTCAATGGTCTCTTGAAGTTAAAATACAAAATGTAAAGGGAAGACTACGGTTGCCCTAGACTTTGCCAGTGGGATCAATTTGAATAAAATTGTAAACAGTCATTCAGTCAATCTAAGCACACAATACGTACATATATACATAGGTAGAAACATTACTATAACATTACACTGTTATCACAAGCGGATGGAAGGCTGTTACATTTTGCATGGATTTGTATGCAAGGAGGGTACCATGTTTCCATCCTGTGTCTTTTTTTACAACGTGATGTGACTGCTATTTGGAAATCTGTACATTATTTAAATAATAAATAGTAGAAGTATAATTGAAATAGCTGATCCATAACAAATTAAAAGATTCTGTCGTTGAAAAGACTCTCTATAAGAAATCCATTGGACTGAATAATTTATCAAACGAATCGTCCAATAAAGAATTAATTTCAAAGTTCAAAAAGGAAAGTTATGCGGGTTTTTATGGTTATTTCATGAAATCATTATTTGCAATCAGGCATTTAGGGGATTGCAATGAAAATCGAATATTGGGGGGTGTAATTTGGTACCTATTTAAAATGTTCACATATCCTCATAAAGTATTTTCCAAGGGACACAGATACGAAAGAAATAATAAATAATTATTTCGTATTTATACTTAACCAAGTAGCAGTTTCTTATAGTAAAGATAGACAAAATGTTCTGTTTCTTTCGCTTAGCCTAATAAAAAAGAGAAAGGCCAATATTATTACCCGGGACCTTGTGAACATGCAAAGCTTCTCATATGCTGCCTTTGAGACTTTGTGACGCTAGCATGCATCAAAAGATTATGCGAGTACGAAAGCTTCCACATCTATATTAGATTCTAAGCATACAAGGCAATAAAATGAATAATTCTTTTAATTAAATTACAAAATTTCTAATTGGAGACTTAACCATCCGGATAAGTTTATAATTTGCAATCACACAAACAGCGGATGCTTTGCAGCTCGTGAATAATTTGTACGATGTTATGAGAAAGTATTTATTCATTACTTCAGCATCAACGTGTATGATACTCTGTAATTACTCCTGAGCCCCTATCAAATAGGTTTTTATAGTATTTCTAATTACAGACCATCTAAGTAGCATTAAGCTATAGAAATACCTCCTCTCTCCTATTTCAAATTGCTGTGCCCAACAGGGTCCATGATGTACGTACCTTCTATTTACCTTTTATAACATCTACTCTACCATTGTGGAATGCAATAAATAAATTGAATTGAATTGAATTGAAATACATAATAGAGTTTGACCAATCTATAATTTATATTCATCACAATTTTCTCGAAGCTTGAGGTTTAATTTAATTTTTTATCTTTAATTTTATGAAGAACAATTTCGTTACATAAATAATTTGTAATTACCTACCTAAAGTTTGCACCTGCGGATAAAACTTTAGGGACAAAAAAAAAGATAAATATTCTTACAAAGAAGAATGAGGGAAAAACAAAATAAACTCCACCTGTGAAAAATTAACTTTGTACTTAACTAAGAGCATGACATACTTTATTACCTACACTCGTACTAATAGAAAAATACACATGTGTCTATTTGGCATTAAATATTTGCTCATTTCCTTTATTCTCACCTGATGGAAAGTGATAGTAAGTGTATGCTTATCGGACATGTTACCCTATTAAATTAATCCCTTTCGGAATAAAATTTATTAAAGTGGATATATAATATTTTTGACGACAGTTTAATATTTTGTCTTAATATTCGTTGTAGGTATCGAAGGATTTTAAAGTAATAAATTAGCAAGTGACCTATTTTTTTAAGTTACCTATTTTCTGACAGAAGTGACGAGTTTATCTATTCGTAAATTAATAAAAATAAAAGTCTTCGGAACTGCGCGGGCGATAATTACTTTGAAAACTTTCACGTCCCGTGCTACTATTTTGTTTTTGTTTGATTGAAAATCAGAAAAATGCTCTTGTATTAAACTGGTTATGTAACTTTTTTTCTCCTAGAAACTAGTTATCTAACTCGGTTCAAATTTACAACGATCAAAAGAATTTTCAAGGGCAAAGTTTACGTCTGCAAACCACAACAAGGATTTTGAATGTTGTGATGTCTTGAAGGTTGCTGCTTGCGAAACTTACATTTTTAATTCAAGAAAATATACAGAAGCTCTACTATAAGAAAGAAATACATAAAATCATAGTAAATGCATAATATCATCTAACTAAATTATTAAATTATTTGCTGTTCAAAAATATAAATCTGAAGTTCTGAATCGATTTCTGTGTAATATGAGTCGAGTTAAACAACGTTTCATCGTACTCAGTCTCGTAGTTAATTTGATAAGCTCTGGTATCATGTCATGTATAAGGATGCTCGAGAAAATCTTTTGGCTAAAATGATATTATAAGCTCGAGATCTTATGTGATAAATGATATACAATACGATACTCCCCTTAATTATGGATGGATACTTGTGGCTTCGTTGTTGACAATCAAAACGTGTTTACTGACTATTGTGTCTGATCTGAAGCGATACGATTAATAGAAATCAAAATGTCCTAAATTTAGATTGGTAAATTTTGCGAATGGAGAAATTGCTCATAGAAAAACAAGATTTTGGGAAAAGTATCGCCATTTTCAACGTAACAACTCACCCTTTTCAGAAGAGATTCCGTCATAACTTTCTAACTGTCCGACCCAACATGTCAGCCTGCCGGGTCGGGTCGGGCTTGACGACAAATTTCATTATCACCCACTAATGAGTCTGACGGGCCGACATGGTGACGAGTAGAGTCCAGTCCAAACGAATTCGTTATCGGCTATTTTTTTCGGCCGGAAAAATAATAAAAACATTTAGGGTCCCCCAATCATCTTCTTCTTTTTGGTGACAAGCTAGAAGTGGAACAGCAAATATCTTGAAAATGTGGATTTTCTGTACATTTCTCAGTTTTCTCAATAAAGAATAATCAACTTGCATACATTTGATGAGTTTTCACTTACTGAAGAAATATATTTTGTTTGATGCTTATATTCGTCGCGCTCTGATTAGGTTTCGATTTTAAAAACGACCAAAAGTACAACAATACAAATTCTAAAAATGAAGCCGAAAGAAGTAAACTGAGATGTCGAAAGCCTATGAAAATGGACCTGTTAACAAGCGGGAGCACTTTGTAGATTTAAATAGGTATTTTAGCCGCTGACTAGCATGTGTCGTGATGAGTTCCACCTTCATGACATAATATAAAAAGGTTCGTTGGTACTACATAGAACTAGGTATTAAAATCATCAGCGGCATATAGATAACCACATTTTTCAGACTGCTAATAAACAGGTACTTAAAAGTAAAAAACAAAACACTAAAGACTTTGTTACGATGCTTTGGAATTAGGAAAATATTCCGAACCTATGACACATCATGTTTATTTATGTTTATTTCCACAAAAGGAAATGGAAAGAAAATAAACTATTTGTTTGTTTCAGTTGAATTGACAAAAATAAGCGTTTTATCCTGTTAATAATTCGAAAATAGTGTTTCTGTAGGGATAAAATTAGAAAAAAAGCAGTAGTGTTTCATAGTATTTCTGGACAATATATAGTAAAGAGCATGACATGGAAAATTTATAATGATACCTCAAGGGAAACAAACAAAAATTACATTTTATCAATAATATTACAAGATAAATGTTTGAATAAAGTATGAAAAAATATCTATGTGAGCAAAATAACGCAAAACCTCTCGGGTGGTCATGAAAATGAATAAGTTTAGTTCAAAAACTTTTTTTTTTAACTTTTATACAAACTGATCAGCTGATCGAGTCAAATTGTATAAAAGAAAAAAAAATGCTAATTTTAATAAGTTGTGGACGGGAAGCAGCGGCCCTCAGGGTAGGCACGAGCCCCTCGGTGGGGACGTATATGAGCTGTTGATGTGAATAAGTTGTGGAACAAAATTTGTTCGGTTTCATGGGCTGACCCCACCGGTGAGGTCTTGCGTATGTTGAACTGGCTGTGTTTTGCGTATGTTTGTAGCAAACACACGATTATCATAGAAACATTTAAAAAACTAGTAGGTGTGTTATTTTTTTTTTACAGATTGTGCAATCTAGTAACATGCCTTAGTTTTATTTAGGTATGCTTATCACTAGCGTTACTTATACTTTGTCAATATCTGCTTTGCATAAAACAATGTACTTATTACTCTGTTGGCGATCCCTAGTAAAAAAAAAACAAAACACAGCCAGTTCTATTAGTAGAATGAAACCAATAACTTCCTGTGCAAACAAATAAAAACAACCCCTATTTGTCTACATATAACGATGTTCTACTTATTGAACATGGAATAATAAATTACCTGGATGGTTAATAGTTAATAAAAATAGGTTTGGTATTTCCACTTAAAAGTGTTAATTATAAATTATAATTAAGACAAAAATGTAATTATAATCATCATCATCTCAGCCGAGAGACGTTTTGCAGCTGGACAAAGATCCACTTAAAGAAGTGACGATCAAAGGTTTTTCTTTTCAGATGTCCATTAGCAAGCATCAAACCCTTTTAACGAAGTTTTTATAAAAATTACTCATTTTTATGTAAGTAGATACATTTTTTTACGTTAGTGCGATATTTTGAAACTATCTATATCTATACGTTATAATCCAACAGATTTTTTGTTTTACAAATGTACAGTGGTCAGAAAACCAAGGTTAAATTATACTTTTTATCGTATGAAATGCAAGGCCGACAAAAAATATATTTTCTACTTTGTAGTTTAAGCTTGTACCTATATGTACAAACATATAGGTATAGTCTAGAAGTAGGTTTGTTGTGTCATTTGTTTTTTCTAAAATTAACTATCTGATAAGGAAGCCTAGCCAGCCTAGTGATTTTTGTAGTACCGTAGTGTCTCCACCGGGATTCAAATTAGAAACCTCCGTTATAAGAAGATTATTAAAGTCGGGCTCAATGGCTGTTCTGATGATGATTATGACCGCGCAGGTAAAAAACTACATGACAAAAGGTCATGGTGAAAGGTCAAAGTACCGCATTTGTGTCACCAAAAGCTGTCATCATAAAATAGAACTTTATGGTAAAAGCCCTCGTACTATCACCGTTATCTCTTCCATGTTATCACATACTCACACCTCAAATGTTGGGCAATAATTCCTTTTATTACAAAAATAACCTTACCTACACCTGTATGATCTTTATACATCTTTACCTTGGACTAATTAACCTATTAGTCCAAGATCTTTACTGATTAAATTAATGCAAAAATGTACATTGGTCTTTGTGATCTGGAGAGAAATTAGCATTAAGATAACTGCTGGTAGGTTTTATAAAAAAATAGATTGATTATTTAGCGACACAAAGTACGCAAAGTATGTTGCTTTTCGTTAGGGGAGACGTTACGATAAAAGTTGCAATAAAAACAACATAATAAGCATGATATGTATTTTTTTAATCTTGTCATTTTCTTATTTATGTACACTCCATTAATACAACCCTATTTCCATTAATAATTATGACTTAAAGCAGCTAAAAGAACACAAAATTGTAAATCTTGGGTAACAATTGTTATAAGTAACTAAATAAGAAATTGACTGAAAATAACTGTTATGTATTCTATGTTATTCTTATTTCAATTCATAACAGCGCAACTAATTAGATTTTCTTTGAAGATATAGAAATACTGTACTTTACACAGTCGAATGTTGGATTTTCATAGTAGAAGTAATATTTTTACACGAATATTGTTTTATTTAGAATCTTTTAATTGAAATACGAAATAATATTTAAAACTTTGTTTCTTCCCTACGCGTTGCTCAGATTTGAGTAAGTAAGTAAGTAACACTTTATTGCATAACACATATGGGACATGGGAAAGAAAACATTATTATAAAATGTGCGCAAAGGCGGCTTTATCGCTAATAGCGATCTCTTCCAGACAACCTTTCTTTTTCATAGAGAAACATTGAACGGAAACGGAGTAGATTTGAGATATACATGATAAAATTAAACATTTTTAAGCGGACCTAATCGCTATTTTTACCAAAGCAAAGCGGTACCTATGGTGAGCGCAGACTTAAAACTAGACGATATTTCGTTTGTTTGACGTTGTTTTTACAGTGATTTGGGAATTTGAATTTTGGGATTCCGTATCGCACTCATGGTAAAGCTTTTTTTATCCCTAATAATAATTCCACCTTTTTTGCGTATTACTTATACACAAGGGATTAAAAAATAAGCAGGACCAGGACTTCCCGTAGGAAATATGCTGAATATGTAACGAGGACTGGAATTTTATTTTTTGTAGTAAATACGTGCGTATTTGGCTATAAATATAAAATCAATAAGCCTTGAATTCATTAAGCGGTACCTAATCTAATATTAAAATGATCAATACCTAAACTATAGAATAGAACAAACAAAAGTACTAGTAAGTAGTAGTAGTTTCAAAATTTTCCTACTTAATTTACCTAGCACATTTTAACGGTAAATGTTTTTTTATTTTACTCGAAGAAACAGAGAATCAGTATTATATTTAAAAAAAAAAAACCCTTTGGTAGCAGTGTTTTCAGTCGGCACAATATTGTTGATTGATGAGGGTGAGGCGACATGTGGCGCAGTACACAACTTTTGACAGAATGTAAATGCTTTTTGGGCACTTTTATCCGATTTAAGTGCCCCTACAGGCCTCGGATAAGGTTTTGTTGTTGCTGACATGAAGATCGTATTTAGAAGTATAATATCATAGAGAAATATTATCTTTTTGGTATACTCATGTATAATATTAGAAAATAAATAAAATACAAATTTACGTATGCTCAAATAAATTTTATATAATGCTCAAGTCTACGTCGCGTCGTAGCACAAAGCGTAGCAATCAGACACCGCTACGCCGTAGCCATAGATAATAATTAATATCCATGGCTACGAACGTAGCTGTGATCTGCAACCATAATATTATGTTAGGTAGGTACCTCATTTTATGATCGCCTTTATTTTATTAAATGGCAATAGGGGAGGCATTCGTAAAGTAAGAGGCATAGACAGTCCACTCTTCGTATTTTTTATATTAGATCTATGGGTTATATAAAAATGTGAGCAGAATAAGGTGTAACATACACAAATATTGTTCTAATATAAACTTTAGTGGGCAGGAAGTCATTACCTCATAGTATAGGTATAGTAAACAAAATATAATTGAAAAAGTTTCTTGCCGCCGCCGCTGACCTGCGTCCAAGCTATGATTGCAATGTTGTTGGAAAGCGTCGCAAATGCAATAGAAACTTTATATTACCCATATTTATAAGACAAAATAAAAAATAAAATTTTTCTTAAGAATAAATTGTTTGCGTGTTCCATTATCGTTCCTAACAATTTATAGATTATGGACTATTTTATTTTATCACGTTTTTATTAACTCACTTTCTTGTCTGTCTGTTTGTTTGTGGGTTTGTTCGGTCCGAATCTTGCAACTCATTTTTGGAGCACGTGCTGTCATTCGATTGTGCTGAAATTTGGTACACTTATGTAACCTCGATGACAATGCAATATTATGATATCATGGAGCTGGTCTGATGATGGAGCCGGAAGGTGGCCATAGGAACTTCTAAAATGCACAAAACAACCTCGTCGTGTTTGGACTCGTTGGATTTGTCTTAACAAGATCTTTAGTCATACGTGATGTCCAGGATCTCATGATGGAGCCGGAAGGTGGCCATAGGAACTTCTAAAATGCACAACACAAACCCGTCGTGTTTGAACTCGTTGGATTTGTCTTGACAAGATCTTTAGTCATAGGTGATATCCAGGGTCTCATGATGGAGCCGGAAGTTGGCCATAGGAACTCCTCAAAAACACAACATAACCTCGACGTGTTTGGGGTCGTTGGATTTGTTTTGACAAAATCTTTAATTAGGTATACGTGATGTCCAGGTTCTCATGATGGAGCCGGAATGTGGCCATAGGAATTCCTCAAATAACTAACATAACCTAGTCGCGTTTGGGCCCGTTGAATTTGTTTTGACTAGATCTTTAGTTACAAATCCAGGGTCTCATGATGGAGCCGAAAAGTGGCCATAGAAACTTCTAAAATACACAAGACAACCTTGTCGTGTTTGGGCTCGTTGGATTTGTCTTCACAGGATCTTTAGTCATAAGTAATATCCAGGGTCTCATGGTGGAGCCGGAAGGTAATCTCATCGTAACAACATAATCTCGGCATGCTTGGGATTTTTAGTCTTAGCAATTTAGTCCTACGTGATGTTCAGGGTATCTTGCAACATTTAAATACGCTGGATTAAAAAGCGCAAAATAATTATAAAGTAAAAAATATTTTTGTAACAACACGTTTTTACGCACTAAAAAGTATAAAATAATTTTTATTGAGATTTTTATTGGTGTAGTACTCTTGTAGGACTTAAAACGAAAAACGTGGGGTGCATGGAGTAGATTTTGAAGCATAACCGTGTTTCTCAAAAAACTATAGATTAGAATTTAGCCCTTTTATAAAAAAAAACATAAACATCTTCTAGGCGAGCTTGGTCCATCTTTCACCTTATAATGAATTTTCATCAGCTAGAATAATGGTCAAACGCAAGTCATTCCAATAATATACTAATAACAACTATTTGTAAGTTTTCAAGACATAACACATAACAACCCCTGGCATGACATTTATTCATTACATTACATTAACTATAATATGTATTTTACTTCTTAGAATATCTATTCCACGCACCCCACGTTTTTCGTTTTAAGTCCTACAAGAGTACTACACCAATAAAAATCTCAATAAAAATTATTTTATACTTTTTAGTGCGTAAAAACGTGTTTTTACAAAAATATTTTTTACTTTATAATTATTTATTTTAGACTACGACTCAC
Source organism: Carpatolechia fugitivella (assembly GCA_951230895.1). Classification (NCBI taxonomy): domain Eukaryota; kingdom Metazoa; phylum Arthropoda; class Insecta; order Lepidoptera; family Gelechiidae; genus Carpatolechia; species Carpatolechia fugitivella. The sequence goes on along the minus strand of OX579648.1, from coordinate 7,661,131 downwards.
ACGATAAGATTGAGGTAAGGTTATATTAAAGTAAGATAAGGTTGTATGGGTGAAAACAATTTTCAACTACTACTTGTTAAAAAGCTCACTGCGAATAATAATATAGAGCTCTATTACAAAAGAAGAGGTAAAACATTGCAGCTAAAGATAAATTAACTGCTTTGAAACGTTTTTAGACATATTTGCAAGGTACGCTTCTTTAAGCAATTCCCCTTGAATCTCTTTTTACTTGCAGGGATAATGAAGTTTTTATTATTACTTAAGTAGATACGAAACCCTCGTAAATTGGGAAGAGTATTTACATATTGTTTGCTACTTCCTCTTAGACCCTTGGAAGTACTTGGGATCTGAGTTAATTGTTGCAAAAAGTTTAATTAATTCACTTTTAAAAATACTTAGTATCAACTTAAATAAAATATGAATATACTGAACTTTATAAATGTAAAATTAAGTTGCAAATTGTATTCAATTAATCATGTAATGTATTGAATATTCAATTAAACATGTAATGTAATAATATCAGAGTTTAGTGTCTTTTTTTCTAATATGGGTGACATACAGGGACGAAATAGAAATGTCAAAGTTGTTGCGTATATAAGCGATTTTTTCTTCCTTCATGGATTTTTTGTATTCAGAGACAAATCATAAAAAACTTACGTGAAGGTTCATCTACAGCTCGTATAAGTCTCCGCCGAAGGGCTAGTATAATATTATATTATGTTTGTTGAACATGCATTTTGTTTTTGGGGCTTTATTATGCGATTGGACATTTTTTAAATTCTATTAAGTTCATTAAAAATATAAGATTTTTTGGTCTTAGCATGGACAGGCAAACCATCTCTGAATACAAAACAATCGAAACTTATGCTGGTTTTGAGTGTGCTAAGTTAAGATTTGGCTAAGCGTGACTTGCATTGTCTCTGAATGTCATTCTACGAGTATACGAACCAAGTATAGCGTACAACCTATTCTAATAGACCTTTTTTGCTTTAACTGAATTATGAGAATTTTTGACCGAGCGAGCGAAGCGTTTCCGTTTCAGCTTGGCCAAAATTGCTTTTGTGTGTCTATCTGTCTGTCCATCTGTCTGTTTGTTCCACTCTACAGGCCGCGTTTCTCAACTGATTCTCGTGAAATTTTGTGAGCAGGTTCGATAAATTAATCGATTGTTTGTCGAGTCAGTTTTTGTTTTTTTTTTAAATGACAGAGTTATGGGGGTTGCCAGCTTACAATGTCTACTGCTGAGGCTGTTTTCTTCTACAGGTCAAATTTCGTAATCAATAAAAAAAAAACAATAATAAAATAAAACAAAACAAAACAATACTTACTTGAGATAAATACATTTCAAGGGGTTGGGGATGTTTGTGGAGAAAAAAATAATATAAAGAGATATACAGACTCGCGAGGTCTACAGCTCATAGAGTCACTAGTTTACTGAGGATCAACCCTGGTGAACAGATAAGGCTTATCTTTTAGCTAGAGAAAGACGAGCATCAATAGTACAATAAAATTTTATCTTCAACAGTTACTAGCTTTTACAACTTTTAGAGAGGTGTCTAAATTTTTTTTGTAAGGTAAGGAGGCTATTAAACAAAACAGCAGCCTCTGCAACAACCTTCGCAGCAACCTTTATCATTGGTAAAAAAATGCCGTAAATAAAACATTCCGTACAAGTCAAACTAGTTTTATTTTATATAATGCTGTGATACAATATTTAGCACAAATAATGTATTATTACTTGTTACATTTCGCTTTCAACTGTAGCGAACTAGTAACTGGCAGGCTAGACTAGCGGATGCTAGCGACTATCGGGTGCTAACTTCGTAAAACAACGAGAACTGGCGCGTCGCCAGCACACAACGCCACTATCCACCTTCTGTGAGCTTGAACAAGTTTGAACACGTTCGAATGTTCGAACACACAATATTATGTCCAAAATTTTGAAATCTGTACATACCTACGAGTATTTCACAACTTTAACATGTACAGAGAAAAGATGTTAAATTATAATAGGAGGGGTCTTTATAAGAGCAATAGAAGCCAATTTTTTTTTTATTTGATTGTTTGTCTATCTTTAGGGTCGGGCCACACTTATCGACGGCGATCGACGTTTTGTCTACGCGCGCAAAGTTTCCAAAGTCTCAAAGTTCCTTTCGCATCGGACGCGGCAAATGATGCGAAAGGATTTCCATACTTTGCGCGCGTTTTGTATAGACAAAACGTCGATCGCCGTCGATAAGTGGGGCCTGACCCTTATGTGCATCAAGAAGAAACTACGCACGAAATTGGGTTTGGTTTTCACTTCAATTTGTTTTATTGGACACAGTTGTCTAACTTAAAAACTGGTGCTTGTTTTATCCTGTTGCGCTGCCTAGATGCGGATTTATTTTATTTTTTATTTTTGTACTAAATTAATGGTCATCTCGGATTTAAAACTATGACGATCACGCAAACGAAGAAGCGGGCAGACGGCTAGTCATTTATACACTTAAAAAGTCACACGTGGCGAAGAATTGTTGAGAATAAGTTCATGTGACAATGCACTCTCGATTTGCTGCAATATGCAAACAAGCACCGGGACATCGACTTCGTTTGCTAGGCTTGCTTCTTACGCGGTAGGTTGAAAGCCGGTGACGGGCTTCAAAGCCGCCGGTATTGAAACAAGTGTGCTTAGACAATTGACCTACGGGTCTTATCGTTGCTGAAAATAGCTTCTACGGTCGTAGCCTTTTACAACGATTTATTTGCCTTGTAAGATTTTGGCTTACACGGCACGTGCCACAGTCGAATAGCGTAATAATTGAACAATGTCATTGAATATTTTTTTCAATTTCAGATGTTCGCTTTGACGTAGACAGAACCAACGTAGACATCGGGAACGATTTTAATCTACTTTATTCATTCCCGTTGTCCACATTAAGCCTATCCACGTTAACGTGGACATGAAGAACGAATAATTTTATTTATAGGTACTCGTTGTCCACGTAGAGCTAGTGACCAGCCGCTAGTCGATGCCAACGTGGACATCGGGAATATTTTTTTAAGAATAAACGTATTAACGAGCTACGACGACCGTAGCGACACCGCGTCTTTTTTTTCTTCTTCATCGTGTGGGTTGTAATGTCGACAATCAAATAAAAATATAACTAGATGCGTTACCTAATAGACACGTTTTATCTAAACGTTTTATCAAACATCGTTAACACCAAAAAATAACTACATTTTCACGTGTGATTGCTTCTATTAGGGTAATATTTATTTAACCAAATAATAAATGGTATATTAAATGTTGTATCATCGTGACAAATGGTTGTCGAGATAAGAATCTTAATAACGGTAGGCACCGTACTATGATGTATATATGATGATATATTGAGAGAATTAGAATACGAGTAGTGCTGTAAGGTATGCGAAGAGAGTGTGAATATTAAAACCACAAAAAGAATAGCCCTGGCCAGCAGTCATCAAGTTATCAATATTAGGGACTAGGTAAATTTCTGGAAGTGTAAAACTAATATAATTGCTACTAATTGTAGGATACATACAGTTACTAATTAAATGTATTGTCGTTGTATGAAATTTTTCTTTAATACTTTAGGTGATGGTACGCTCGAGCCCCTCAATGGGAACGAATATATGAGCTTTTGATGATATAAAATAAAATAAGTTTAATTAAAAATACTTTTTAAACAAGCTTTTAAAGCCGGGGAGTGGATTATCCTTGTTAAGACAAATCCAACGCGCCCAAACACGACTAGGTTGTGGTGTGTATTTAAGGCGTTCCTATGGACACCTTCCGGCTCCATCATGAGACCCTGGACATCACGTATGACTAAAGATATTGTTAAGACAAATCCAACGAGCCCAAACCTGACTAGGTTGTGGTGTGTATTTAAGGCGTTCCTATGAACACCTTCCGGCTCCATCATGAGACCCTGGACATCACGTATGACTAAAGATATTGTTAAGATAAATCCAACGAGCCCAAACACGACTAGGTTGTGGTGTGTATTAGAGGAGTTCCTATGGCCACCTTCCGGCTCCATCATGAGACCCTGGACATCACGTATGACTAAAGATCTTGTTAATACAAATCCAACGAGCCCAAACACGACTAGGTTGTGTTGTGTATTAAAGGAGTACCTATGGCCATCTTCCGTCTCCATCATCAAACCAGCTCCATGGTATCATAATATTGCATTGTCATCGCGGTTACATAAGTGTACAAAATTTCATCAAATTCCAATGGCAGCATGTGCTTCAAATTTGAGTTGCAAGATTTCGCCCGAACATACCCAGACTCCCAACCCAAACTTGTAAAAAACTAAAAAACTTGTAAAAAGCTTGTAATAAAAGAAATTCAAATGAAGACAAGAAAGGAACTTCAAAACAGAAGAAAAAGACCAGATCTTCTACAAGTTCTTCTTTTAAATAACCAAAACTGAAGTGTATAAACAGCAGTTTATATTTTGTTTTTAAATAATAAAGAGCTCAGATTGTTTAACTTCAAACGAAAAACAAAACGCTTCAATTATAATCCAACTTTTCAATAAAGAACTTATTTAAAAGCAAAATAAATATACAAGTAATAAAATCTTCAATATGATTAAAAAAGTAAAAGGATATCCTTAACTAACCTACGGAATACTAAAACCAAATCACTTAAGAAAATACTCAAACGAACAGCAAATAAGTGTTCGAAAGTGGATAATTGGTTGAGCAAACGAAGCCAAAAAAGTAGGATTAACAAACAGATAGGAAAGCCCAAGGCGTGTTTACTGGAAAGGAATTAAGAAGGGCCGCCGCCGGCTCAGTAGTAAAGCCGCTTTTATCAGTGAGAGAGTATTTTACACTTCAAATAACTAGCTAAGGGCAAGTTTTGGCCGGTTCCACTGAGGCGGTGGGAAGCGGAGCGAAGATGAGTAGAAATTGGCTGATTTCAAGAACTATTTTTTTTATTCCAAGGCTGATATACTCGTATATTATGTTAGCAAAATAACGCAAAACCTTTAGGGTTCAGCCCATGAAACTGAACTACTTTTGTTCCAGAAGTTCCACAAAACTAGTGGCTCTTCTGTGAGCTGTAGACCCCCCGAGTCTGTATGTATCTTTATATTTTTTTTTCCACAAAGTCAAAGTCAAAGTCAAAATCATTTATTTCCATAGGATGTTATTACATCACTTAGATCCGTCATTACATTTTTTTGGGTGAGTTCACTAACACAATGGCGGAATCTGTGGAGAAGAGCTCACCGAAGAAACTCCACAGTCGTCGCATCTTTTGCGTTTCCTTTTTTAAATAAAATATTGTCAATTACAAAATTAATGCTTATTACATATCGAAAAAGCCTGCTACTCAAACAATCTATTCCCATGGACACCTGTCTTCTAAGTAATCAGATATCCTATAGTAACCCTTTTTATACAATTTCTGTTTTATAATTATTTTAAACTTGTCTAAAGGCAGGTTTTTAATATCAGGATATCAGTAGGGACCTTATTGTAATAGCGTATACAATAAAAGAATTACAAATTTTATGTAGTCGGCTGACATAGGCAACCAACTTGTCTTTATTTCTAGTATTAAAATTGTGTATATCACTGTGCTTCTGAAAATTACTTATATTTCGTTTTATATACACAAATGTGAGAAACTGAGTAGCTAGTAGCTAGTGGAACAAGCATGCTGACCCCAAGTTTTAGTCGTAGGGCTAGCTGCTTGGGTGTTTCTTCTCATCTTATGTGAACATAAGTTATTTTCAAATTATAGTCATAATTATTTTCTGTTTTTGTTCTAGTTTTACGTAAAAACTGTTTATTTTCATAAATATGTTTAGAAGAGCGGTGTCTCCTAACACAGGCGATAAGCTTAATGGGAGGCACCTGCCCCTAGTTTATAAAGTACTGTTTGTGGAGAAAATAAACAAATTTTAATTTTAATTTTTTTTTAATTTAAATGTCAGAATATTGATTTCTTTAAACTTTTCCCTCAGTGACAGTCTAGGCCCTAATCTATAAATAGCACGAACAGCCCGTTTCTGCAAAATAAATATACTATTAGCATTCGCAGCGTGACCCCACAATAAAATACCATAGGTCATTAGACTATGAAAGTAACTGAAGTAGACTAGTCTAGCGGTGTCTACGTCGGTAAGGGCTCTAATTTTTTAAACTGCGAACGCTGCTGAACTCAGTTGGTTCGACAATTTATTTATATGAGAATCCCATTGTAGTTTTGCATCTAAAGTAATGCCCAAAAAGACAGTCGAATCTACAAGGTCCAATTTCTATCCTTTTATAAATATATCTGTAGTTACCGGTTTCACATTGGGTAATACGAATTTAATACATTTAGTTTTCTTTTCATTAAGTAAGAGATTATTAACAGTAAACCAATTCACTATACTAGAGATAGCATTGTTTACGTCGTCATAGTTTGATTGTTGTCTTTTAACTTTAAATATCAAAGAAGTATCATCGGCAAACAATACTAACCCATGTTTTGCTTTAACAAGATAAGGTAAATCATTAATATATACTAAAAACAAGAAAGGTCCAAGAACTGAACCCTGCGGGACGCCCATACTTATTGAAGATCCGGGTGATCTTTTCCCATTAACATCGACCATCTGAACCCTATCTGTTAGATATGACTCCAGAAGGCCAAGAGCCTGATCTTTTACACCATAATGGCGTAGCTTCCTGACAAGAGTGTCATGATGGACGCAATCAAAAGCCTTGGATAGATCGCAGAATACACCTATTGCATCCATTGCGTATTCCCAGGCACCAAAAATATTGTCAATTAGCTCAACACCAGCGTCGGCTGTTGAACGACCCCTTGTGAAACCAAACTGAGCAACATGAATTAAATTATTGACATAAAAATTACTCGGCAATTGATTAAGTATGAGTTTTTCAAATATTTTGCTAAGAGTTGGTAGTATCGATATAGGTCTAAAATTTTTGGGGTCTGATGTACTACCGGCTTTGAATAAAGGTATCACTTTACTTAGTTTCATCAAGTCAGGAAACACACCATTATCTATACATTGATTAAATATGCAACAAAGGTGAGATGCGATACAATCTATAATGGAACTTATAATTTTTACAGATAGACCATGGACGTCAGCCGTCTTTTTCATTTCCAGGGATTTAAACGCTTTTACAATGTCCTCATTATTTATGTGCCTAAATTTAAAATCTATTTTACATTCCTCAAAGTTCTGCTTAAGTATAGATTCAGCAGCAGCGGGAGATGAATTTAAAGACTTGGTTGTTGAAACTGGAATGTCCGTAAAGAAATTTTCAAAATCTTTTGCTACTTCTAGGTCTGTACTTAACAATTGATTATCTATTTTAAGATTGAAGTTATTATGTGTAGCTTTGGCCTTTCCAGTCTCGCTATTTATAATTTTCCATGTCGTTTTCATTACATTGCTACTAGATTCAATTTTGTTTTTAATGAAATTGGATTTAGCTACGGCACAAACGCGTTTAAACATGTTTTAATAACTACGAACATAATCTAGAAAGGCCGTACTTTTGTTATATGATTTTTCTTCATAGAGTTCATATAATTTTCGTCTGCTCCTATGAATTCCCGCTGTCACCCAATCACTAAACAAAGCTTTGTTATTAACTTTTATAGTTTTTTATTTAAATACCGTATCATATTCATTTTTGACAAAGTTAAATACTGAGTTATACAATAAATTTGGATCGTCACTGTATGGTATTTCCGATAATCCAAAGATGCCCGGACCCCTTGAAATTTATTTAACTCAAATAAATTTTTATATTATATTTTGTTATTTTATTTTATTTTAATTGATTGAGAAATGTGAAAACAGCTTCAACGGTAGACCTTGTAAGCTGGCAACCCCCATAACTCCGTAATTTATTTAAATTTATAAAAAATGACTCGACAAAAAAAAATTATTAATTTATCGAACCTGCTCACAAAATTTCACGAGAATCGGTTGAGAAACGCGGCCTGTAGAGTGGAACATACAGACAGAATGACAGATAGACAGATAAACATACAAAAGCAATTTTGGCCAAGCTGAAAGAGAGACGCTTCGCTCGCTCGGTCAATAAAAAACTTTTCATACAAACTGAAGCTGATCGAGTCAATTGTACGAAAGCAAAAAAAAAAATTGCGTATTTTAAAAAGTTGTGAAAAAAAAGTGGTTTAGTTTCATGGGCTGACCTACCACCCTTGGTTTTGCGTTATTTAGCTAACACGTATTAGTTTTTTATTTAGTTTGATCGTATGGTGCGCTAGCGCTAAAAGGAGTCGAGAAGACCAGAGCGGATAGGATCCAAGCGGAGCGAAGTAGAGCAGAGCGGAGGGAGACGAATTAATAGAATGAACTCTCTGACGCTGTTTCGCTTGACACAATCTGTTCCGTCTCAGAAGAAACAGAAACATCCGACTGCTTTCACAGCTTCACTCCGCTCCATTCTCCTTCCTTCCACCATATTGGAAACTAAAAAAAAAATGTTCAAGTTGTAGGTCGCATCACTTCTCCTTTTATTTGTATTTGTCTCAAAGTATTTGTTTGTAGCCAATTGTGAAAATATACCATATTAGTATGAGTACCTGGTTAACCGAGCTTAGCTCGTTTATTTTTTTTGTAAGACACCTACGTATTTCGATAAACTCTACTTACTTCATACGTTCAGAAGAAAGTACACGCGGCTAGACATAGTAGCACCACTCTTATACTTTAAACGAGCAAGATAAGAATAATAAGGATCTCGGAAACGTACGGCTGCAACGATTTCGCAATTTAATTTCGAGGGCAATAAATCGATCTAGCTTATAAAATAGATTTCCCCGTATTTTCAGGCTTAAAAGAATTGATACGCGATATCATTGAAATAGAAAGGTAATTTTGGCTCAGTCGGGACACCGCGAGTTTGCAGTTTGAATCTCGACAAATATATTTTTTTTATTTCTTTGTTCTTTTTTCGTTTGTTTCTTTTTTTATATATTTTTTATTCTTTCATTTAGTAAAAGTAAATACAAAAATGAAAGAAAATTTCTGAAAAATTTTTTGGTGGTCTGAAAGTTTTCCATCAGATGGCCCGAGTCAAACGAGGAAAAGAATTTATGTATTATAAAATAATAGGATGGGACTTTTGATAGGATTCAGAAAGGATTATTATAGGAAAATAAATTATTCCCATACAACTAACCTACCAACTTATTAGCAGTAGTTCCATTTTTGACCACTTCACAGATACAGTGGTAAAGGTGGCGCTAGTAATAATATAAAATTTAATTTGTTGAGGTTTCGTGGATTAAATAACGTCTCCGTGGATAAAATATCATTTTCCATTTCTGTGTTAAATATCTGAAAAAATAACTGAAAATACTTTTAAATGCTTTTTTAGAAGAAAATTTCGTCACTATGTGAGTTGTAGTGCCATCTGTTGCAGAACTTTCGGTGTAAGAAAAACGTAGTGATTTTCTGTAAAGGTATTTTAATTGAACTAAGTAAATGAAAAAATAAGTAATAACAACGACGACGACGGTAAGTAATAAATAAAAAAACATACCTATAAAAATTGCTTTATCTGTTGGAAAAAATTTAGACCATGAAAAAATAAGGTACTAAATAATAAATTTTTATTTCTGTAATTTTTGTATTTAAATAACAAAATGAAAGAATTAAAAAGTTAAAAACAAACAAAAAAATAAAAAAGTACATTCATGTGGATTCGATCGTCTGACCTTCGGTTTCATTGCCTCCCTGTTCCCCAACAGAGCCACCGCGTCGTTATGGATAGCGGCGAAATTAACCTTCTCTTTTAATCATATGGCGTACATATTCTTTTAAGCTCGAAAACATGGGGAAATCCTGTTTTACCAAAAGAAAAAGCTAGCTAGATCGATTTATCGCCCTCGAGAACCCCTGTATACCAAAATCGAAATCGTAGCAGCCGTTTCCGAGATTCTCATTATACAAGAATTGCTCGTTTAAAGTATTAGATTTATTAATTGTTTTAATTATTAAAGTGTATATTATTAAATTATGCAGTTATGCCGGTTAATGTTCCGAACCCAACGTAATAATTTTGTGTCGAAACTCGAAACCCCCTTGGGTTTATATAATCTAAATATTTTGACGATTTATGCGAAATGAAAACTATTTGTCTTTTAATTACAAAAATCTGTAAAATTTATTGTCTTTTAATTACAGAAATCTGGTCAATTCCTATCTTGATACCTAATGGTATTAAAATGTTTTTGTTAGAATACTCACATTTTTAGCTGATTTCCATTTTTACGTTAAAACAATGAGTTTCCACAAATAGTAGTGCCGGCTATTCAATCTTCCAATTATGTCGTCATCTCGAATTCAGGCGGGACTGTCACTTTCTGGAGTATTAAAGTGGTCTCTGAAGGGTGGAGTAATTTTTATTTAATGAATTTCCATCGGTAACACGCGGAATTTACCAACGTTTCAGGACTTCGTTCGTTGCGTCGCAAGTTATTGTTATACCTATTATAGAAAAAAAAACAAGTGTATCGAACGATTCACTACTCTACAAATTATGGGTGACCTCATTTTAAACTGAGAAAAGTGACGCTGACACTGAAAAAAAAAAATGTTACTGCTAGTACGAAAAAAGCCTTTCGCAACAAAGACCAGATACAAAAAGTGATTATAATACTTAATTCTTAGCAGTTACATAAACAGTAGAGCGACGGTGATCTAGTGGCTAGAGCTACCTGCCTCCCGTCAGTCTTCGAATTTCGAATTCATATGTACGTTTATTCGACGCTCTTACGGTGAAGGAAAACATCGTGATGAAACCTGCACACTCCTGCGAAGAAATTCAAAGGTTGTGTGTGAAGTCGGCCAACCCGTACTGGGCCAGCGTGGTCTACTAAGGCCTAATCGCCCTAATTCAGGGTATGCTCGAGCCCCTCGGTGGGGACGTATATGAGCTGTTGATGATGACATAAACAGTTGCCTAACGATAACAAAACTTTTGATATTGCTAGTCAAATAGTTTTTCTTACCCGTAAACATTTAGTTTCATTGATAGTAACTTTATTGTTAGCAGTATTTTTTATTCAATGGGGCTGAAGGACCTCGAGCCTACAAGATGCCTTTACATAGGGCACACTGAAAGTTCTGCGCTCCTGGCCGCTTTGAATTTCAAATGTTATATTTTACTTTAAACATAATTAAGAAACTCAATCATTGATTTAAGAAAAATTGGCTGGAAGACCCTTGTCAATTATGTTTTATCACAATATTAAATTCGTCGTTCTTGTAGCAAAAATGAAATTAACGTGAAAAGATTTTAGGGCAATGATTTTTTATGATTTTAAAAGTTCACTGTCTGCACTGCCCATCTTCAAAATGCTTTTGGGAGGGAAGCGTCTCATTTGAGCACCGTAAGGCGCTGGTACGCAGAGTTCGATCGTGGCCGTGTTTCTCTCCATGATGAAACTCGTGAAGATCGGCACTCAACTGCGATCACTGAGGAAAATGTGGCTACTGTCAGGCAACTAGTTAAAGAAAGCTAGATTATCACCTATTCGAAGACATTTGGGGATTAGAATGAGTTAAATTCAGTAAATTTTACATCAACATTTAGAAGTTAAAAAACTTTGTTGCCACTGGATTCCTCATGAACTGGTCCCAGAACAAAAACGGACTCGTGTTGATTGATTGATGTGAAAAAATGTTATTAAAGTACGATCACGGACGTTCAATACGTGCTGTGTATGACATAGTGGCAGGAGATGAAACAAGCATGCATGGATATTGTTACATGCCGAAAAGAAAGCAACAGCCTTCTGTATGGGTGTTCGAAGGTGACAGCAAACCAACACAATTGAGGCAGGCAAAAAAATATTGCGTTTTTTTTCTCCCGGACACCCGTCTGACAGGACCCCTGTCTGTACGATTCCACTTGAAGAACAAAAGACAGTTAATGCTGAGTGGTACACCACCATTTGTTTACCCAGTGTCATTGAAAAAATACGACCAAGAAGTTGCATTATATTGCACCGTGACAATGCTTCGGCGCACACCGCAAACAAGACAAACTCATTTTTGGCTTCTGAAAAGGTAGAGCCAGTGACCCATCCCGCACAAAGTCCAGACCTGGCACCATGCGATTTCTTTATTTTCCCGAAAACTAAAGGTTTGGTGTGAGGTATAACATTTAGGGAGGCGGAAGAGGTCGTGATAGCTTTCAACCCGCAAATGAAAAACATGCCCTTAGACCAAATGGTCCTCATGTTTTAATTAAAAATAGTTTGACCGAATGAAAATGTGTTTAAAATGTAATGGAGAATATGTACTTGAAAAGCAGTAAATATATTACTTTACATGTAAATTGTTTTTTTTTTGTTTGTTTTATTGTTGAGTTACGCAAAACTTTCAGTGTACCCCACGTATCACAGAATAAATAATAGTTTTAGTCATACACCCAAAAAAACACCAATACTGTTCGATGCCATACCGGTGTGTATAAAAAACGACGCACTAAACCGTTTGTTACAAGCCAAAGACAATTCGATTAAGTGAGAGAGCGAAAGCGCTCGGCTCCTTGTTGCGCCTAGTGCTCCGATAGCAAAAGTTAGATGGTAGGATGAGATATTTTTAAAATATTTAAATCAAAGTAATAAATCAATGTTATTACTTTTCCAATACTTTTTTGTTATACGATTTTTCTTTTTCGTTCTTGCACGTAATTTATTTGCTTAATGTTTCCGATAGTGTATGTATAAAATATTTATATAAATTAAATGTATATTTAAAATTTTCTGGCACCATGCGTCGAAAGTAATGTCACGTGTCACGTCATAACTCATTCATCATAAATCTTATCAGACGTTTTGTAAAAATAAATTGGTTTAGAAAATATTTACCCAAATTATTTATTTTGTAACCAGTAAGTAAATAAATCATTCATATTGTGTACTGATATTTGAATACGTTTGAACTTACAAGAAACAAAACCTCAAGAGGCTTCTCAGTACCAATTTCATACAAAAACAAATATGATTATACAAGAATATCAACTCAGAGTTATATTTCAAATCAATGCAGAAAATTTTAATATGATTATATTTTTTATTTGAATGCATTACTTTGCAAATTAAAAAAACATTTAAATTATTCTTACATTGTTTCATGTACATATCTATCTTTTTTGATGATAACCATACGATGATATCATAATATTAATAATATTTCATGACATTTAATACCCTTTTTGGCACTTGCCCCCTAAATGCGGAAGCATCCAATATGTACCGTAAAGAAATAGCGATTGATTACCGCATGCACGGATGGAAAAAAAAAAATCTTTAAAATAATGTATAACGTATTATTTAAATTCTTACTAGTTATTTAAGGATGCAAATATTTATTTTAAAGATACAAACAACAAAATATTCGATCTAAGATGCTTTTAACTTTTTGCGAGTAAATGAGAACTAAGTAGATAAAATGAGAACGTACGGCCATATGCAGAGAAACCAATTTATGGTGTCAGATCAGACGCGGTCCTGTGATGTGGTCTGATATGGATCTATCTATTATTTAAAATCGATATTAAACTGTTGCGAAATTTTTGTATATCCACGTTTTTGTAAATAATGATGATCACACACAGTCGAGGCGACAGCGACACCGAGAGTGGCGAGTCGCGTCACCCGAATGGGGACTTCAGAGTCTGAGCAGTGTTGCTCCGACAGCGCTCTAGCCTGCACGGAAAAGCTGCGCCCAATTTCGCACGCACAGGCCGACCGACTTTTCTCTTTCTTCGAACGCGCCAAAAAGTTTTAAATATACACAACGTTCTTATTTCAAAAGTGGCTACCAACATAATAAGAATTTAGACTTTTGTGGTCTAAAACTTGTAGTATGTGAAAGTTCTGTGAAGTTTAAGAAGTACGAGACTTAATAAACTATGATGAGTATCTTTGCTGTACTTAGAAAGAAATGGTTTGAAAGACCATAAAGACTAATAAAGACTCACCAAAAGTTTACTCTAAATACTAGGTAAGTTTTTTTTTCGAAATATTTTTAAGTTTTTATGAAACTGTACACGGTAATTAAGAAAACATTTGTCATAAGTTTTACGTACGTATGTTTTCGGAAAAATTATAGCTGCTTTAAAAGCTTCTAGCAAGTAGATGGATAATTCATATCAAATTGTAATTAGACGTTTTATGATGTTATCAAATTTTTTTTGTAAATGGCCGCCCACATATATAAAAACAGTAGTTAATTGATGATCACCACAAATTGCTCATTTATCACTGTTTCTCTAATAAAGTCATACTCTCTTCTAAAGCTGAAAATGACGGTTGTTTTGGTATTGTTATTTCTAATTTATAAAACAGATTGTTTTCTGACCATTCTTCCAAAAACTGAAGACAACGGAAATGACTTGGTGAAATGTGTCAAAAATATAGTAGAGAAATACTACGAGGGCACACTGACTTACGTTGATTTCAATGCTGAAGAAAATGGAATTTTAGGTGCTTTAAATAAATCACCAACTGTAACAATCGTAACAAGAAAACCTGAAATAAAAATTAAAAGCATGAACGGGGGATACTTAATCAACGTCAAAGATATTACACATTTCTTGGAATATTTTGATTGGCTACAGAAGGAACCTGACTGGTCTCCCTCCGTAAGATTCGTAATAATTATGGACAAACTTTCTGATATGAATAAAATATTTAATAAGCTACTAAAATTACACATTTTCCACGTTTTACTGATAAATGGAACAAATCAAGCTAATATTTATACTTACAATCCATATGAAAAATTTGCATGTGGAAAATTTTATGACAGAGTAATCTCATATGGTTCTTGTGCTTTACCTTTAGTATCAGACTTTTTTCCAAAGATGCTGGAGTCTGGCTTTCGAAATTGTACCATTAACATGGCAGTAAGCCACCTGCCTCCTTTCACAATCAAGCCTGATCTTTGTGAGTCAAAAGTAAAGGAGTACTGTGTTGGAATTGAGCAATACGCTTTTAATATGATAAGTGAACGAGAGCATTTTGATGTCAACTACACTTTCATTGACTTCGCTGAGAAATTCTCCAATATAGATGAGAACATGATGGCTATTGGTTCTTTCAGCTTGATACAGTTGAATAAAACTGACGGATTATTCGGTTTCACTTTCTTATCCAACGTTCGAGCTCAAGCTTTCAATTACATTTACCAGCACTTGGCTTATAAGGATCAATTAGTTTATGTTGTCAAACAAGCTGGCCTAGTTCCCGTCTGGAAATGTTTGTACTTGGAATTCCAAAGCACAGTGTGGATAGTGCTTTTCACAGCGTTTGTAACGAGTACTGCACTGCTAATTTTCATTGCCAAACCCAAGAACAAAGCCTCAATGTTACTTAAAATATGGGACAGTCTCTTTCTTCATGGATTTAGTGTTCACGAACAAAAATTTACCATGAAGTTCTTTTTGACGGTGTGGATGTGTTTTGCGTTTCTCATAAACTCCTTCTACCAATCCAGTCTAATGAGCTTGACTACACACCCCAGCGAAGATTTTCAAATTTCCACTGAAGAGGACCTAGTAAATGCGAAAGTAAGGCCTTGCATACTGCCGGCATTAAAAAACTTCTTAAATTCGTATGCTGAGATGAAGATTGAAGGAAACGAAGGTAGCTGTCTGGAACTGATATCGGGTATGGAAAAAGTTAGTAAATCTTACAAGGTTTACACCATAACAACAGAGAGCATTTACAAATACAATTCTGCGTTGTTTAGTTCGGAAGAAACTAAAATTTATCGGTTGGAAATGCCCGTGATGAATGCAGTTTACGCGCTCTACTTGTACAAAGGGTTTCCCAGGATAAAGACATTGGAGATGCATGCTCTTCGGCTGCGGGAAAATGGTTTGATAGACAGACATGCTGAAAATATACGGTACTATAGTAAGAAGATATACGAAAAGGAAGCCAGGAAACCTTTTAAGGCACGGATTGTAGTTCCATGGGGGTTATTACTAGTAGGTAGTGTAATTGCAACATTTACTTTTATATTAGAAGTGTTAAGAGAGCGTAATAAATACAACCATCAACAAACCGTAATCAAAGTTCTACGTAAAAATGAATATTTTTGATATTTTGAAAATTGTATAATAAAGGCGGGGTGGGGTCATGTCGGGACATATACTTATCTGTGTTGTAGGTACTTGATCGTATCATTAGGTACACTTAGCTACTTAAACAAAACAAGTTTAAGTAACGTAACTTTTTAAGGATGAAACCATATTATTGAGACGTATTTTTCACTTAAAAAAACTGCACTATTGTTACATCATCAGGTCGTAGGTTTAGTTAAACAGTTAGTGTAATTATTTGGAACCTAAATTAACACCATCTAGGTCTATAGGTTTTTGTTGAGCATTATTCTGACAGCAAACCATATGCATCGCTGTATATTATTCAATTTGTTTTGTTTCACGAAAATAAATCCGTTTGATCGTGTAGTCAGACGACCTCTATCGTGATAAGCCACTTTATTATTTTTATTGTTATCGATATAAATTCACTGAACTGTTTGACGTGACGTCCAAAACATTCTCGGCCTTAGAGAGAATGTCCTTTGGTAACTTCTTCAAATCTTTTCAGTTGACAGAACTTTATACAATATTTTTATAAGTTATGAGATAGTAGTTAAATATTGTATGTAAAACAAATACTAGGTTTCACTCTTGTATAAAATATTAATACAACTTTCTGAATCCTACTGCGATCCTGACCTATTTCTCTTTTAAATTCTTTCATTATGTATCGTTAATCCTAACGAAACTAAAAATATCAAGCATTTTATTTAGCTCAGTTCAAATAACTTACAGAAACAAAGAATTCTGCAATAATCTGCAGTTTTTGCTCAAAGACGTTGAGTGGAAGTACATTTTCTTTTGTTGCATTGCACAAAAACTTTGAAACGGAAGCAGTGAGGTTTCAACCAGTAAAATAATAACAGTATCGTGTTTTCTTTAAATATACACAAAGTATTGTTTCTGTCTACTTCTTACTACGTACGAGTATATATATGTCTCTGTTATAGCATAAAATGAGCGCCTTGTCTCATGAAACCCCTAGTTCACTGTCTTTAGTGTGGCAATGATTCATCAGGGTTTGTCGACCTTACAACCCCCACGATGATAATGATGAACAGCTTCGTTAAAATTTGAGGATGCTTTTCTTTGTATAGCTCAATCAAGTTGAATTTTTATTATAGACATCATTACATAAAATAATTTTCGGGCCAAAAACAGGGCCTAAGTATTATTAACTTTTAACTTCAAGAAAGTATCTTAATTATTTGGAACAAGTTAAACCTGATTTTATTTCTTATAAATAAAATGAAATTTTCAACTATTTAATTGAGCTCACTTCCTCGATGTGGGACACAAAGGCATTCATCGCTTCACAAAGTAGACACAACGAGTTCGTCTGAGATTATGAAACCTTTTGTAGCTCAGGATTCCATTTCGTGTGGTTTCACGCCTCGCGACGAGACCTCTGCCTCTCCTTAGATTTTTTTGTCCTTAGCGCCATTATTAAACATCCAAACGTGTTTTTGTTTTTACCGCCTGCTGCATTTCGAATAGTATAAATAGAAGTGGGTATTATTTTGGTTGTTTCAATAATATTATCAGCCAGTAATATTTTAGTGATAAAAATAAAATTATATCGATTGTAACGAATCGATTCGTAGAGGCTGAATGTTCGCAAGAGCCTTTTCTTCTTAATTTATGCTTATAAAAAAGCAACCTCTTGCAAATTGTTTTGAGGTTGGCGCTAATTTTGATAAATATTCATTATGTTACGCCGTGTGGTGACGACAGAGTAAAATACATTTGTCACCAACCTTTACACTTCCCGTGGGTGTCGTAAGAGGCGACTTAGGGACTACATATTGAACAGGGAACTGGCAGCAGCGCTCTCTGGTACAGTAACCTTTTAATCTGCGATCTCCAACCCGCCTGCCAAGCGTGGAGATTATGGGAAAACCCTCCACTTAAGTGGAGGAGGCTCATAATCCAGCAGTGGACTGTAACGGGCCGTTGATGATGATTATTTTGGTCGTAAGCTTGCATGTTGCGATAGTGATAGTCAATACAATCGTGGCCTTGAAAACTATCATTGATTACTGTCGTTAGTGTCGATACTATTGGAAAATGTATCGAAACTTTTGGCTGTTTTTGATCCGTTATGTGATCATAATAAATTCTCCGGACGCTTACTTTATTATTACAGAACAAACATGATCTATTAAAAAATAAAACGGCGCGAGTACCCAGTTTTCTTTTGCGTAAGTTTGTTCATTTCTAGCAAGAGTTCGGGCACCATAGAGCGTAAAATATTATGACCCTTATCTTTAACGTCAAAAGTAAATAGGATGTCCATAAGGAAAACCGCTGAAAAATGCACGAAATATAGTTGTGTGTATATACCCTTTAGCATACTTTTATTTTGTAGTTTTAAAATATTTGTGACAATAACGGTTTAATTAAAATAATGTGCTAATTAATTTATGTATTTATCGTGTACTATCTGGAATATTTGACAGTTGTAACTGAAAGTTTAATAAGTTTGCAAATTAATTCTCATTCTGATTTACTTATTGATTACAAATCTGGATGCCGTGTTATGGTATTAAATACAAACTATTCGCGTTACTTAAATATTGTAACTGAAATCAAGTAGTCATGTCTGTTTCACCTAAAACGTTAAACACTCGTATTTAAAAAAAATCTTCATGAAAACAATAATTTAAACACCTCATTTCCATAATGTTAATGACTTTTTAATAGAAATATAAATTTTAATTATAGTTCTAACAACTCTTAACTGTTTCCACCGCGTTTTAATAATAAATTGTGTAACGAGACAAATAAAAACTATTATAACACTAAATTGAGTTATTAAAGTGACTTGGATGACCTAGTTGGAAAACGTGTGTTTAGAATGGTTAATTAGTACATAAACGACAATTATAATACAAGGTTATATAAATGGATTTGTTAACTCAAATTAAAGCGAATAATATGATAAATTAATAAATGGTTCAATGTAAACACGAATTATTATTTAACAAATAAAGCTAGGTAAGCGTCGGATGGAAGCACTTATCACGAGAAACAAAAGAAAGCCGACACTCGACGTGGGATTTACGTCAAAACCACTTGAAAACGAAGGGAGAGCGTGAAAATAATACGAGGCTTTGGGAAATACACAAATAAAATAATATGGTAAAACATTTTTCGGTGTGACAGACAAAATTATTTAGAATTAAAGCTTTATTTTAATGTTGAAATATCTACTTTTTGTGCAAAACTGGCATGAATAATTTCTAGATAATTGTAACTGACTACCAGCAAAAAGAGCGAAAATTGTAATTTTGGAAAGCTTTCAGCACTACATTAACTTTGCCACCACTCGAATATGCCTATATTGCGTGAAGAGGCCTTTCTTATTACAGTCATTTCATGTTTTAGGAACGTCCTTCAGGACAATGCGAACCCTTTTCATATACTTTCCATGCTTTCTTGATTGTCTCTCTTGTAGTTAATGTGTGTGATAAGCTAAGATAACAAGCTAGCTGCTAGCTAGCAACTCTGGCTTCGTGTAAACAGAACTACTCGTAGTTTAATTTCTATCATGAAATATGTAAACAACTCTTGCTTGTGCTTAGTCAGGACAGAAAGTTGAAAATGGGTCCTCCATTTGATTTATCCTAGCTTTGAAAAACTACTCTCGTGTATCCCGAGCATTATAAAAAAATATTTGGGGACATCTCACACACGGCCATCCGATCCCAAACTAAGCAAAACTTGTACTATGGGTATCATCAGACAGCTGATATACATTAAATTGATAAATATATAGTTATATACATAAACAACACTCAGACACAAGACAGACGTGTTCATCATACGAGTGCTCATCATCATACTAATGTTTGCGCTGGGCGGGATTCGAACCCGCGATCCTGTGCTTCGCAGGCAGGCTTACTATCAACTAGGCTACGGGGCCGTCTATTATGTGCAAGGATGAAAAAAAGATTTCCTATTTTATAGGGTAATCAACTTATCTACTTACTTTATCGTAAAAATAATACTCAATAATTCAGTCATAAACAATCAAAATAAATAATAATGAAATTATTTATCCTTTCCCATGTTCTTAGTAATAAATCATGAAACATTTTGTTTATATTACAAGAACTTAGAAATTATTATTATAAAGCTGATCATCTATTAGACATTGTATACGGATGTTGTTAAACATAAGATAAAATAAATATAGATAGGGAATAATTAATGATCACAACTAGCACGTCTTGTATATAAAACTGTCTAATAAATAAAATCATCCACACATCTTTTTCAAATATTGAAAATGTTGGTCATGTTCATCATATTCTTTTTGATTTGTAAAGTACATTGCAATTCAATAATTCTTACAACGAAAGAGAACAAGGAAAATGGTTTGGAAAAATGTGTAAAAAATATTGTCGAAAAGTATTATGAAATGGAAAAATCGCTGACTTACGTTGATTTTAATGCTGATAACAACAGAATTCTAAAAATTTTACATGATTCACCAACAGTTTCGATCATATCAAGAAAACCAGATCAAAAATTACGCATCATAAATGAAGGATACTTAATTAATGCTATAGACGTCAAAAGTTTTCTGTCAAATTTTAGTTTTCTGCAAAAGGAAGCCGACTGGACTCCCTCTACAAGATTTGTTATTATTATAGAGCAGCTCTCAGATGCAGAGGCAATATTCAACGAATTGCTCAAATTACACGTTTTCCACGCCATAGTGATCAATGGAACGAATCAAGCAGATATTTATACTTACAATCCTTTTAAAAACTATGCGTGTGGGCGGTACTTCGAAAGAGTTATTTCATATGGACCATGTGCTTCGGTCAGAGTCAAATTATTTTTCAATAAAAGATTACATGGTCTACGCAACTGTACTTTTAATATAGCAGTAAGTCACCTGCCGCCATTTGTGATAAAGCCGAACTTTTGCAAGTCGGAGGTGAAGAAATACTGTACGGGTACTGAGCAATTCATATTCGATATATTGGGTAGACTAGAACATTTCAAGATAAACTATACGTATATTGATTTTGCTGAGAAATTTTCCAATGTAGACGACGATATGGAAGCTGTTGGCTCTTTTAGTTTGATCCAAGATAACGTAACCGATGGGTTATTTGGTATTACATTACTCACTCATGATCGAGCTCAAGCTTTCAGTTACATATACCAACATTTGGCTTTCACTGACCAACTAGTCTATGTTGTCAAAAAATCTGGTTACGTTCCTGCATGGAAATACGTGTATTTGGAATTCCAGAATACTGTGTGGATTATGCTTTTCTTAGCATTTGCATCTAGTACTTTATTGTTGATTTTCATGATTAAACCAAAAAGTAAAGTAGCTGTGCTAGTTAAGATGTGGGACAGTCTCTTTCTTCATGGTTTCAGTGTCCATGACGGAAGATTCACGGCGAAGGGTTTTCTGATCGTGTGGATAAGTTTTACGTTTTTTATCAATTCTTTCTACCAATCGATTCTGATGAGTCTTACCACACATCCTAGCAACGATTTTCAAATTTCTACAGAAGACGATATAATGAATGCCAAATTAAGGCCTTGTGTGCTGCCGGGGGTGACCGAATTCTTGAATGTATACGCCAATATGACGATTGGACACATTGAAAAGGGATGTCAAGGATTAATACCGAGTATGGAGAAAGTGAGTAAATCTTATGAGATGTACACAATAACAACAGACAGTATTTATGAATATAACTCACCCTTGTTTAGTCCAGAAGATTCAGAAATTTATCGATTAAAGCGCCCAGTGATGAAAGCAATTTTTGCTTTTTTCTTATACAAAGGGTTTCCTTGGATGCCAAAGTTGGAGTTGCGTGCTCTCCGGCTGCGTGAACACGGACTAATTGACAAACAGGCCGAACATATTCAGTATTACAGCAAATTGTTATACGAAAAGAACAAAACAGAATTCAAGGCTCGAGTAGTGGTTCCATGGGTGTTACTACTAGTGGGTAGTGTAATCGCAACTTTCGCTTTTATAATAGAAGTTCTAAAACCGAAAACATGAACATTCACATGATTTGGTGCCCTAATCTGCTCAATTTAATTCGAATCGTGAGTGTTATTTGAAATCCTTTTGCTGTACAGGTTTCTAGAATACAGAATAATTGATAGTGAATACCTATATTGTTTAAAAAATTGATTTGGTATTTAGATATCATGCACGAATTTTGTGTAGTGTTATTTATTTGTTTGTTTTTGTGTAATTTGATTAT
This sequence comes from Carpatolechia fugitivella, assembly GCA_951230895.1. Classification (NCBI taxonomy): domain Eukaryota; kingdom Metazoa; phylum Arthropoda; class Insecta; order Lepidoptera; family Gelechiidae; genus Carpatolechia; species Carpatolechia fugitivella. Next base: position 7,638,731 of record OX579648.1, on the reverse strand, counting down.
TTAATATTTAGGTATGCAAAATAATTTGTAGTAATTTCTAATATTCTAATTTGTAGTTATTTGTAGTATTAATTGTAGTAATTTGTAGTATTTTTTGTTTTGTTGTTTTATTAAAATACTGGTAAAAAAATTACTGTCTGTTATTTTCTCTTAAAATAATATTAAAATATACTTAGAAGTTGTTTTTATTTGACAAAGTATTTTTTTAAATATTCCTCTCGTGTGCTAAAAGTGTTTATAACTAAGTAAGATATCTAGTTTGATACAGACGTATTTTATAGATTCAAATTAGTTTTCTCGTTACTTTTATCATCAACAGTTTACTTTTATGTACTCGAATTAGGGCAATTAGGCCTTAGTTGACTACGCTGGCCCAGTGCGGGTGGGCTACTTCACACGCAATCTTTGAATTTCTTCGCAGGAGTGTGCAAGTTTCATCACGATGTTTTCCTTCACCGTAAGAGCGTCGAATAAACGTACATATGAATTCGAAATCTTGAGAACTTTGAAACTTTTATAATTGTAAGTAACTAGGCAAACGAGATACAATATCATTATTCATCGATAATATTAGGTAGAGTCAGAGCTTATCGCAGGAATATTATTCCTCCACCTACGTTAACTTCGGAAGCCAACATAACCCACGTACGGGAATAAATACCCAAAAAAAGTATTTTTTTGTGTCAAACATATTATTTTCTTTTATCGTTCTTTACAATAAAATAACTCAGAAAAATATTCCTAGGAAAAATACCAGTGCAATATGATTTAAAATAACGATCCAGTTTGATCCTGCCAATTTGCCAATGTCGTCGACCATCCAATATTGGTGGTCTCGGTCTACCCATGTTCCCCTTGGCCGTCAATGTGGTGACTATGCCAAACGCGTTTATGTAACGTTAAGATGTCGATGGTTTAAATGTCAAAGGGCCCGATGACTGAAATGATTTTTAACATAGTTGTCATCCTTTTGTCAAGTTCTATCGATAGGTATATTTAAATTTGGTATAATCTCTACGTCTAATACTGAGATAGATATCGAAGTTTGAAAAATAAGCGTTTTTGCCAATTTTGGTAATATAAGTCTTCTCTCATAGACTACATGGGCGTAACGTAATGGTTCGAAGTTGTAATAATTCGAATATGATGGACCTAAATTCACATTTTCCTTGTTATACGCACATTTGTGACTTACTAATAACCTAATATGTATATTGATCTATGTTTTTCATAACACAAAATGTCCTTTGAGAACAAAATATAGTACGTCTGTTTTAACGCCCGTCTCCACCTCACTCTTTTTTTCTACGTCTTCGATTTTTTTTTGTTATGGCACTAGTTAAACTTTGTGTCAGTGTCAAGTTTTTACGGCTTTGATTTAGTCTTTTTTTTTTGTTTTAGCATACGATCAATGAGAGAGATACATACCTAACACGGAGCGCTTCATGGCTCTATATTTTTCTTATTGACCTAATATATTTTTTTCACTTTAGCAAAGAAAGTAAATACAAAAATCTATCGCTATATCTGACGAAGGAATTTTTTAATAAGCAGTTTTTTGCTGTTTTTCGTTATTATATTTTTCTGTGAATAATAAATAACATTATTTAGTAAAAACATACTTCTTCGCTTAGAAGAAAAGTCTTTCTTTATTGTAAAAGCAAAATAACAAAAGTAGCACTGTCAAAATCATCAATTAACGCTTAATAAAACTTTACAGGAAAACCTTAAAGAGCTTTGTGGAGTTGTTTCTTAGCGCTCTATGCGACGCAATTATACATTATATAAAACCTTACCAGCATGAATCGAAGTCGCCACGTTTTTCCGACGCGAGTCCTGGAAATATCCATCGTATTATTAATTTTATCGATACAGCGCGGCTTCACATTTCAGCTCGTCTGAAATAATTAATATTTTTTATTTAAAAGAATAATTCTTGATTCTCTTTTGTTCCTTTTTTGGTCACGAAAGGAGATCATTAACGACAGGTACAGGACCTAAGAATAGGCTACAATTAAATAGGAGTCTACCTGCACCTAGAAACAGCGTTCGACTTTTGTTTTCCCACGCTGACAGAAGAAAATTGTGGCTAGCTGAAAAAGGGTTGGTTGAGCGTATATTATTTTGAAATCTTAAGTTTTCTGAAAATAATTTAATAAGTGAAGCGTGAAAAAGTTTACCCAGGTAATTATATTTATTCTTCTCTGTAATTAATAATAATCATATGTTTATATAACTATGTTAAAATGTCCTAAATGAATTAGTGTCATTCTATACAAATGTGTAGAGTAAAATAAATTAATGTTTGTTACTTACTAGTATATAGGGATTTTCCTTTGAGTTAGATACCTATCCTTTTAAGTGTGTGCTATTGCTACTTGCTTTTATGCTGACTTTATACATTACATCTGTATACATCAAGTGAAGTGAAGTTTTCATTAACTTTTAAATGATCGTTGTGACATCATTTACTTGGTTAGTTAAATGTATTTCTAACACTGGGCTTAATCGCTTTGTTCCTGGCGCCGCCGCCGCCCTGTACAAACAGTTGGAAATAGAGCGGCCCATATAAATTGTAATTACTGGTGCGTACAGCTCTATTGAACCTAAATCCCTTCGCGACAGATTGAAACTTATATCAATAGATTCGGCCGATAACCTCTCTTTTAGTCTCGGTGACTAAATTTGGGAAGACCAATACGTCCCATTGGTCTTCCCAAATTTAGTAGCCGAATCGACTCGAAAAGAAAGAAAGAAAGTGGGACATAGTGAAAATGTTGTAAGATTTTTTTAGATACTTAAATTACTATATGACGATAACACGGATTTCAGTCTACACTGTTAAGGGCACCGCTTGCTACCGATCTGGTGAAGGTAGCCGCTGGATATAATCACTGCAGTGCAGATTAAAATTATTATTAAGTTTGAAGAGTACGTATACTTTCGGTTGTTATAAGTTACTATGCGGTAAAAATAGCTATTCAGTTACTTTTAGTTGTGTGTGGTTTTCAGCTTATATATCCCAACCGAGAGTCTAAATTATTTCTTCAAGATTAGACAATGGTGGCCTTGTGCGAGTTGGTAGATACATAACCTTTGAGTTTCTTTGGTCGAGCGTCTAATAAACGTATACCGAAAACATTGGTATGAATAATAAAAAAAAAATGGTAAAGTTGGTAAAATTCGACTTGCCATCGACTCGCTAAGAAGAAGAAGATTGGTATGTGGTGAGGATTAAAACGGAAACGGCTTTTCTTAGGCGAGAAGCAGCGGCCGTAGTCAATTCAATACACCTTTGACGCTCACCGGCTGTGTGTATTATAACCAAAACAATGACGGGAGAATTTTCAAATTTTCTCATTATAATATTATATTTCTTATCTGTCCGTATTATCACATTACCTGTCCTACTTGCTTAGGTCGGAATGCCTCCAGACAATACACACACTTTGCGGTATAATTGCCGCCCCCCGGTGACTAGATAAACGAAATGCCCTCGGGCGGTGATGGCGTTTTGTGGCACAGACGAAAATGAGCGGAATGTGCTTGACGTCAATGGTATGATAACTGGACGTACGCAGACGTGATAATAGCTCTATTGTGGCGCCTTTATATGTAAAGCTGTGGGATGCAAGAGACTTTATAAGCTTTTTATTTATTTTATTCCTGGTACTTTTACTAAAATTTATTTAGTTGGTACGACTGTGCTTTTAAAGTTTCTTCTTTTCAATCTGATATTTATAAAATTAATACATTATTAGAATAATTAAATAATAATGACTACTTCCCGATAACATGAATTGCCATCTGTACTTAAAAAAATATCCAACAAAATTCGAGTTTATCGCGCACGGAGGGTTACATACATGTTACATACTTTAGAAGGAAAGCTAAGATACTTTTCAGGACCGCATATTGTTTGTAAAAAAATATTTTGTCTTATTTGGCAAGAGTTTAATCAAAATTTCCTTAAATATTATCATCCAAAACATTCATTCTATAAAATAATTCGCTTCGAGAAATACGGAATACCTGAACCTAATAACAAAGCACGACAAATTTCCCATCGTGAATAATTCTAATGAACGCCTTTGTACACAAAATTGGAAGGAACTTGAAGATTGTGATACCAAGGACTCGGCTCACTGAAGCCTTTTCGTGGAATTTATGACTTCACAGTAGAGACGCAACTTTACGGCGAGTAGTAAGCACCCATTCACGGAGAAATCTTAATGTGACCTTGTGCCGGAGAACATCACTTCTCTACTCTATTGAAATACGATACCTACCTACCTACGATGGCAAAAAAACTGAGAAGTATGAGCTTCGATAAAAAATTAAGTGACGCTTTGTAGTCGAAGATAAAAGTCATTGCGGTTTCCGTTCCGACTTGCCTTTGGAGATCACTGTCTTTTGCATGAAGGAATTCATGGTCTTTTGTTTCTAAGTTTGCCCTTCGATATTGCAGTGTTTTAAATATTTTACCAGTCAGTCGAGTGTGAAGCCGGGGTGTGCCGCTAGTTATTCTAATAAAAGCCGTAAATAATAAATATAGTCATTAAAAAAGAGGCTAAAATGTGTCATTTAAGGCTCAAACGGTAAAATTACATAGAGCGGAGTATGTTCCAACAATGTCACATCAACTTTTTGGGTTTGGATTAATTAAAAATTCTGGTAGCGCGTGTAACCACAAGCAACATTTTCATTTGTGGTGTGTTATTTTCGATTAAAAACTTGATGAAAATCTTAATTAAATGGAGATTCTCTTCTTTTACACTAGAAAGCAAAATAAGGCTGGCATAGTTTTAAAACTAAAAGCATTTATTTCCTTACCGTCATACAGGTTCGATAAATTTTGTGAATAAATTCTAGTTACACCAAATTCCTATTAAGTCTAACATGGCACGTGCAGCGGCTTTAAAACTTTACTCATTCATTTCAATTATACCTGAATGATTAACGGAACTTTGGGAAGCATCTTCAGTGGATTTAAACGAAGTTCACTCATTATCTCTATAATGACGGGTTGTATTACAAGTTGACCATAAAAAGAAGTTTAGTAGTTTATTATTTAAAGAACTCTTGTCCATAAGTGTGAAATTAATAAATTTTGAGGGCTTTGCGTGGTTCGCATTATTGCTTAAAAAAGTCAAGAATTTAAAACTACATCTTTTGCCTTTTGACGAAAAGAAAATAAGGATACGAGAAAAACGCTAAATGAGTTACAGAGATAAAAAGTTTTTAGCAAAATATTGCTTTGAACAAAGTTTCGCCTTAACTTTTGTACCCTAAAGTCATGCGATAAACATCCGATTTACTGAAAAAAGGTGGGTAACACAAATCACATTAAGGACGACTTAGTTGAAAGAGAACTTAGTTACGGAAGATTGCGAATTTACGAGTAAGTGAAGTTTCGGAACCCTTGTATTTTTTCCGTCAGTCAGTTGACTGAAAGGAGGTTTCCTGTATTCATTTTCTACTCCCAGTGTAGAGATAGTACTCGTGGGAGATATTGTTTCAAAAATATATTATTATGAATAGGTTGTCTAAAGAGAGGACGAGGTCCAACAGGTTTTCAGCAAAGCAAGTTTTCAGTTTCACTTATTATATAGGTATCTTATTTTTGTTTTTATAAGGTTTGAGCAAACATACAAACATAGTGACAAAACAAAATTTAAAAATCAGTTCGAAGCCCCGACAAGCAAGCCCTCTACAATGTTCTTGTTATCTTGATTACACAAAAACTAAGGTAAACAGGTAAATCACACTATCACGCTAATATTATAAATCTGAAAATATGTTTAGATATTTGGATGTCTATATGTTTTTCCGCTTGACACGCTTGAAGTGCTGAACAGATTTGGATGAAATTTGGAATGAAGATAGTTTGTACACAGAATTTAAACTGTGACTTTAAAAAACAAAACAGGAAAGTAAGCCAGCTAAACCGTATATTTTTTTTGCCAATTTTTACTTGTACACACTGCGTCACATTAAGGTACTCGTAGGAGTGTTTTTCATAGGTAGTACACACGAACACGTTTACTTAGTGCCTGTAATCTGAAGGAAATGATGTGCGAAATTAAATTCTTGTTCATCGAGGAGGGTGCGAACATTACAGGGATTGGTATCATTAGACTATACGCCCGACTATGCATATTACATATACCAATACCTATATTTTATAATCATCAAAATGAAAGGATTTATTTAATATTTTTAAGGGAGTTTATTTTTTTCTCATCAAATAATTAACTTGTCAGATTTTTTAAAGCTATCTCATCTACAGATCTAAATAAGTAAGTATGGTAAATTAATATTCTTTTGTCAAAGAATATGAAAGTACCGTACCGTCGTCACCATTTCATAAACAGCTATTTGAGGCAATTCGTGCCTAATAGAGAAAGGTCAACTTCAAACACACCCGATGATGTTCAAATTACTTCACGCACGATGTTTTCTTCTTCTGTTGTTTTTTTAAGCGTCAATAATTTACAATGGATCATTTATTATACATCGTATGTAGTCTATTTTTCGCCAGCTTTTACTAAAGCGCTCACTAGTCTCAAGGAAGCTGACACATAAACATTCGTAAATTATAATATTGTTATGATCTTGGTTCTTCTGATCGCACGATTAATCCACAAAAGAATTTGTGGATTAATGTTTGTTTTTTACTTCAACTAATTTAACATCTTTGGGAAGTCACGAGATTCTGATAAAAATCGGCCAAGTGCGAGTCCGACTCGCACACTAAGAGTTACGTGCCTTACGTAGTTTGATTGTACAAAAAAAAACATTTTCCTGGTTTTTTTATTTTATATCTCCTCTAGCAATACCTTAATTTGTACTATAGGGTTGAACTAGTTACTACTACTAATTTGTACTATAGGGTAAAAAAATATATATTTTCAATACACCTTGCTCGAAAATTGACGATACGAAGGCAGTAAACTGTGCGGTAAATGCGTTTTACCACACTAATGCGATTTTCATTATATATATTTTTTTATTTCTACGGTCTCCATAATTATTATTCAGCCAGATTCATTTTAATTTAAAAAACTATTCTTACAAAGAGCTTTTTAAGTTTTTTTAATTTCATCAAGTTGTTTCAATAATATTATCAGCCAGTAATATTTTAGTGAAAAAAATAAAATTATCTCGATTATAACGAATCGATTCGTAGAGGCTGAATGTTCGCGAGAGCCTTTTATTATTGTTTTGAGGTTGGCGCTAATTTTAATAAATATTCATTTAATTATGATTGATTGTTGTTATAAGAGTGATCAAGTGTTGATATTGAATGATAAATGTGTATAGTACATCAACTAAAACTGCGCGCGATATAATAAAGGTTAGTTTTTACAACTTTTACATGAACAATTTACCTGTAGCATCATAGCTTTTATAGGGTACGTTTCTTAACCATTTTATTTTAATTATTTATTATCGGTTTTCTCACAAGTATACTGAAAAACGTCGTACAACATACGTATCTTAGGTTTTATAACAAACTCGTGGCATTATAAACCCTCCTATTCACCTCGTTTGTAATTTGCCACCTACGATTCTTGTATCGTAATGTACTATTTTTGAAAATGGGTTTACAAAAAGCTGTTACAAGTAAGAATAAATAACCTCCTGCCAAAAACAATATTGGCGTACAAACGTTTGTAACATTTATCAACTACAATAAATTTACTTATATTTTATCTAAAAGGAAATCATTTAAACTATAGTAACATTTATTGACTAGCAGTTTATATAATTTGTTTTTAAATTTTGGTAACTCTTAATAGTTAGTAGGTAGGTTAGGTAGTTTTTGATGTGTCTGGCAAATTATTAAAAATTTTAGGTATCATGCAGGGTTCACTATTATGCATAAAGGTATTATTTACCGTACGAAGACAAAGACGATATTTGTGTCTTAAATTTATATTATGCTTTTCCAAAACTTTTACAAATAATTCTACATTTAATTTAGTATACACAGATATTTCAAGAATATGTAGGGACGGAAGTGTTAAAATTTTTAGATTTTTATAATAATGGTTTGCAGCTATCTGTCATCTTTCGGCCACACTTACTCCGGTTGCAGCGTTTTAGATCTTTGAATACATTTTCCTTATTACTACAGTTTCCCCAAAAGAGTATTCTGTAAGTATCTTAAGTGTGACATTACTAAACCATGAAATGCAGTTAACACAGTTTTGCGGTTGACTACTTTGGCTAGTTTGTAGAGGGCATAATAATGAAGACTTACTTAATTTTGTACACAGATCTTCTGTATGTGTTTTCTAAGTCAGTATATTGGCCTAAAAACTTCGTGTAATCTATTTCTGCGATTTTTTTATTTTAATATTTAATTTTAACACTATTACGGATAATTATAAAAGTGAATAGCTTTAGTTTTATCTGAATTTGCTGTTAAGTTATTGAAGTTAAGGTAATCTATAATTTTATTCAAAGAGGTATTAATGTCGTCTTCATAGGTGGTTGTATCATTACATTTTATTAAAACTGTGCTGTCATTAGATCTGCAAATAGAATCGTGGGATCGGGTATATTTTTTGGACTTACCAAAAAATATACCCGATCCCAAATGGGCCCTTTATTATTCCTACTATATATAAAGGACTTACCTTTATATATAGTAGGAATAATAAAGGGCCCAGGACACTGCCCTGAGGGACACCATGTATAATTTTTCTTTCTATTCATATGTATGTAGTTTCAAGTTTAGTGATGGGATTTATTCTAGTTATTTCTGGGTTCTATTGTTGAGGTATGCTTGTATAAGTTTATATACATTACCGTATATTCCATAACAGTGTAATTTATTTAGTCGTTTTTGGTGGTCAACATAATCAAAAGCTTTGGTAAATATGGCACTAACTGGTAATTTTTCATCAATATTTGGAATTAAATGGTTTAGAAATTTATATATGGTCATGTTGATGTAAATTTTTTAATTTATTATCAACTTGATACTTTTGCCTGTTTCTTTAAGGTTTCATTAAAGTTTTTTTTTTGCCAAAAAATGGAGATACGTGCCTCATTTCTAACAACATAAAAATATTATCACCCACATTAAATGCCTTATCCAATTTATCCAATCTAGCGAACACGTGGTTAACCAATAGCAACCCCACGTCCGCAAACATTTTCTTATTACCGTGATATTGATATTAAATGATCAGTATTAACATCATCGTAATAATAAGTACGTAGGTATTTCTTGTTATATTCATGATCCATGTTTTCAGCCTTCAGCCTATCCATTGGATAATATAACATTGGTAAGTATTTTTACTTCTACTTCGTATTTTTACTTTTACTTCTTCGATATTATAGTTGAATAGCTTATTTCAATGACACATGCACGAACAATTATCTATCCCTTAATAGTGGCAATAGTCATGTTCTTATCTAAAACCTAATTCTATTCGAGTTAAATTTAAATTAGTAACTAGTCTAAATAGACTAGATTGAAATCTTTTTTTGGGGGAACCTCTGAGGCACCCTGAAACAAAAGGAAACACATTTTAAATTTCAATTTCAAGAATAGCTTTACAACTTTACAAGTAGTTATCCTAAATAAATCGTATCGGAGTTTTTAAAAAGAAAAAATAGTCACTTGACGCAAACTTTTGCTGGAAATCAGCACAAGCAAAAAACAAAATTAAAAGTAGCGCAGCGTGGAGTTACGAGGTGGGTAGGGAGGGAGGGATGCAAGAACGCTCGCACCGAACTTCAGAGATGCTATGCAGATTTGCTACTTAGTCACGGAGGAACAATTTACAAGTAACAAGTTAAAATTTGATATTCATGTAGTCAATTCGCAAAACTAAACTGTAAGCCCTTATAGTTTTATCTCATTGTCTACGCAATGTACATCGAACTTGTAACTTGTAGCTTCGTGAAACGGCTCCCTGTATGTATTTTTCACTATGGTCAGCTTAAAATGCAATAAAAAGTTGATTTAGATTTACTACTTATGATACCCACATGATGACATGATAGCATTACTTCAATTTCAATTCAAACAATCAATCCAATCAATTCAATCATATCAATTTTATCCATAACAAGTTATATCGTGTTTAGTTTTAATTTTAGCTTGATTTTTGTAAAAAGACATTACTTCTTATCAGCTTTTGAATCAACGTACAATATTTCAGGAAAAAAACAGGCATTTTCGGAAACAGTAATAATTATCCAAATTATCTCTAGATACATTTCGGTTAGAACCTAGGAGTGCTGGAATATTACGAATTAGAATAACATTGACTCAATTTATAAGTACTTTCTTCGTTAATTATTTAGAAAGGAAATAATGAAAAATTCAATTTTCATGAATAGGTTGTTTAAAATTAATGAGAGGGATTTTGAACGCTTTGAAGGGCTTATTATAAACAGGTACGACCTTTTAGCCGAGAGCTTAATTTATAACTGACTTCATTATTATAAAGTAACATTTACAAGTAAGTCCAAAACCGTATAAATCAGTCCACTTTTTTGTACAGGGCTAGTACTATTTTGTCTTTGGTACAGGACATACTACATAAGTTCTGGCGTTGTATATTTTTATAGACTTGGTAGGGTCACATGCAAAAAAAAAGTTCTTGCTTTGAGCTTTGATCTTTGGCTTTGAATCGTTCACGATGTTTAAATTTAAACTCGCCGACATGTGCAATATCCTACTCATCCAACTGGTGCTGGTCTTTTACCGCGTTGCAGAGGTCCATGCTGGCGGCCTGCCAACAGGCAATAGATCGCAGCATTCTTGGAGTGAGGAGAATAAACAGAGTTCACAATACCACTCCGAGTGGAAGAGAGAGACCTAAAAGACAATGGCGAAACGATGACGGTCTAGGAAAAAAATGGCAGAAGGCTAGTTCGTAACCAGCAAGAGAGAAATAGAGGCCTTAATTTTTTTTAAGAAAGCATGCGTGTGCGATTCTTAGTGAAGCCAGTATTTTATCTGTAGCTAAACATTAATTAAAGATTTAATTAAACCGTTTACACACGCAGACTGGATTCAAATTCTAGGAAATTGTTAATTATTCTTGAAGTTTAATGTCGAAATTTACGGTTAGGGAATGATTCCTTATTCTGTGTCACACAAGGCGTATACGCGGTCTGTTTACGATTTAATTAGTTTATTATCTTTAAATTACAACTATTTCTTTCAACAAATAGGACAGTACGTATAGATAATATCAAATCACTGATGAATATCTTTGGATGAGCCGAACTCAATTAGTGCGAACCCTTAGAATAAGGTTAGTTCATTAAAGCCCTTGACCCAAGAACTCTATGTTAGTAGATCACATTCATTGTTCTTACAGACAAAGCCTACTTTTAATATGTTTTCGGTTTTCAATATATGAGTAAGTTGAGTCGTCAGAGCTTTTAGCTCGAAGGGTGAATGTGTTGTGTAAGTGGCGAGTGGGCCACGTGATGCTAGACCCTCAGGGAGCGCATGATCGTCGTTAAAAGTCCAACAACACCTCTTCACCCTCCAGCCGCTCACTTGGTGTTGCCCCTTGTCGCTCCGTGCAAGTGACTAGTTCGGGGGGCCCACTTATTTGAATTGGCGAGTCACCGTCTGCCCATTTTTTCCGTGCTTTTCAACATAGGTTGGGCAGGCGCCATCGTCTTTTCTTTAGTCTCAGTTTCCGAGACACTAGCACGGCTAGCACCGCATCTAACACTAACCGGGGGTTGTCTTTGGGTGCATTAGGTGGTGTCACATCACAATTTTGTTATAAAAATTGGCAAAATATACCTATATTTTGCCAACACCTAGAGGACCTCCTCTACGTGTTGGCTTTGACCCCACGCACGCCTTCCAAAGGTCCGGGATACATTTGTCCCGAGATGATGGTACATCAAACATAATAATAATAGGTATAATCTTAGTTGTTTTGAAGGTAGAATAAAATAGAATAGAATATACTTTAGGAAGGTAGTTACATATTTGTCTAAAAGTTCAAATTGTATAAATTAACGAACATGTTAATAATAAATCAGATCTGCACGGACCTCACTCGCAACAACAAGTTGTATCATTTCAACCCTCTCCCCCTAGCTACACACGATACATCTCAACCTGCCGGTAAACACATAACTGAAGATCTCCTGAAACAATACCATACTACAAAATCTATTTAATCAACATTCTTTCATTCAGCTTATTGTATAGTCAGGAAAAAACCTTGTTTTTATTTCTACAAGCTTACCGAAAAATGATTTCAAAGGAATACTTACAACGCCGTTTGTTTTTATTATCTTCCTATAAACATGACCGTTAAGTAAAATGGCTTCCCGTGCGTGTATTTTCATAGGTGTACTGTTACGCACATTAAAATGTTTTTTATAGAAAACGCTCCGCGTACAGACCACACCGGCCGTAAAATGGCTACGGAATAACCGACAGGTTTCGGTTTTTACGACACACGTGCATCCTTAGAGACAACCAGAAACTTAGGGTACGTATGTGGATAAATAACACTCATATATTCCGCCGACTGTAGTGCTCTTGTTCCTTGCCATTCTTCCACTTCAACGAAACTGTATTGTATACTCATGACAAAAAGCTAAGATTAATTAGGTCTCTGTGACGACATTGCGAAAATAATTCTATGAGGAAAGGATAAAAGTAAATGTGGTTTCATTTTACATTTTAATAGATCAAGTTCAATAATACCAGACTTTTATTTCAAATTCTGACAATGGAGCTGTTCGTTTCTTTTTCGTTCGTGAGTTCGCTAATTTGTTTGTTAATTTGCCTAATTGGTAGTGTATGGGTGTAACAATGTTGGCTATGGTGGTGATAGTAAACAATTTAGTGCATTTTCTGTTCATCATGAATAGATATAGTGTAGGTATCGGGAGGCTTTTCAAATCTAGTGGTCAGACTACACTCTAATCCATTTGTAAGTATGACTAAGTCGTGCATGTATACAGGGTGTAACTGATGGATTCCATATAATGATAGATTACATTCACCCCATGATTCTGAATTATATTTTTCTTACCAGAGGAATTTCTTACCATTTTTTTTGTAATTGGTTTTTTCAGTTGTATTACATTATTTCAACATAAAAATACGAGTACCAGTTTCATGTAAATAAAACCACTAAAATGAAAAAGCAGTAAAATGTATTGTGCCTAAATTTTGATGCACAGGCACGGCCTGCACTTAATAAAAATCCATTTACGATTACTATCTGCACTGTATGTCCTGTCACTGAAATATTTAGACCCTGTACATGTAATATTTAAATCCCATCGACTTATTTATTTAAATTTTCTTAAATTTTACGTTATTATGCACTAGCGTTCCGCCCGCGGCTACGCTCGACTTGTGTAAGTTTTTCCCTTGGGAATAAACACATCACACTACATTTTCCCGAAAAAATATCTTATGTGTTAATCCAGGTTACAAACTATCTCCATTCTAAATTTCATCCAAATCTGTTGAGTCAGAACAAACATCCAAATATCTAAACATCCACATATATTTTCACATTTACTCGTATAATATTAAAGTGATTCAATTCTACAAGTTGTATAGAGATCGAAATGTATTATTTACTCTTCATATTGACAATGTTTCTGAAATCGCATTACAAATTTTTCATCATAGATGCAGCAAGAAGTCGTATTGCAAAATATGATGTTTCCTGTGTTCATTCCCAGATGCGACATTTTGTCTGCACTGTTTCGTACAATGTCTCCACGAATTTGCAGTAGAAAATATGATGTGACATTTACTACAATATTGATAGTTGCCGAAAGGATATAACACGGATGGAATAAAACATCGTAACTTCTAACATACAGGGTTTTTTAGGGTAGAAAAAAGTAGTTTAATTACATAATTAAAAGAGAGATGAGCAATGCAACCAACCATGTGCGCATATTGCCAAAACAAATTTTGCTATAAGTCCTAAGACATGTTTTTATTTATTTATTTAATATTAGTGACACTTCGTTCAGGGAAGTGGTCTTTCATGGGAGTGTGGCCGTTCAGGGAAGTGGCCTTAGGTGACCGGATCCTTCACAGCACATGAACATATCTTAAATAAGTGACATTAAAATTATACATAGCCAATAACGAAGATCACATATTACATTTACATATTACATTTTAAAACATTTTTAAGGGCATTCTGAAATAGTCATTGAAAAGTCTTTGATATTCTAGCTGGTCTCTAAAGCACCTATCGTAACTTAGCAAGTAAAGGAGCCTCGTTTTACAAAGTAAAAATTTTGTCAGTTAATTCAATACCAAAAATTCTACTCCACCTCCCCGTTCGTAGTAAAGAACATGTCATTCTGAAAAATCAATAGTTACATGATCTGAATATTCAATTTTGTTTTTTCTAGTCCTACCTACCAATAGTCCGATTATCGAACAGTAGACAAAAATATTCCAGATAGTTATACTGGCTAATTGAACTTTCCATCACCTTTTTTTGACAGTCCTTATCGCGATTTCTACCAGATTGGTTATAAAGCGGGCGCGATTTGTGAATACCTATCACTAACACCCTATATAGCAAAAATATAAAGTCGATGTTTGAATATGTATTCGCAGATATACATGATTATACATTCTTCTGTATTAATAACACCTAACACTTTTACCTACAACATCATTCCGGAAATATTCTAACCAGTACCCAATACTTTACATTCACGGACGCTGCCGCGTGGTTGGAAGTTAGTTAGCGAACAATCCACATATCATGCACACTGCCTACTTTTTTCTTAAAATAACTTTGCTGGTAGACTCGTCTGTTATAGTAATTTATAGTGAAACTTTGTTCATTATTCCTGGATTTACAGTTCAGCAGATTGTGAAAACAAAGACATTCCGTGCTTCGATTGGATTACGTAATTACCAAAACAGGTTGACTTCACCAAGGTAATGTTGATTATGTTTGTGTAAAAGTTGTTTTTACACTCAAACGCGTTTAAACGTCAAGCGTGTCTAGTACGAGTAGGTAGATATTTCATCTGCAAGGTTTGTTTTTATTCACACACAGGTTAAGTAATTTTAGTATAATATTTATTATGAAGAAGTGTGACTTAAAGTCGTCATGCTTTAGTACAGATTATTATTTTTACATAAAATCTGTTACAAGTATCTAATATTACTTCAATTAATATCCATATCCAAATAAAAAGACTCCTTCCTTAACTTATTTATTGAATTGAATCAGCAGTCGTGGTTGATACTAAAAATATTCCGACAAATTAAGAACATTCTCTTTTTCAAAGTAGGTTAAAATATGTATGTACTTATAGACTTCAAATATTTACATACCGCTAGAAGTCACCAAACTTGCTAAGTTTTATCAATTAATATGCTAACCACTCTAAAATATTAATGAATTAGTAAATATTTGTTTTAAAAGAAGTCTCTTCCACTTAAGTGGAGGGTTTTGCCATAATCTCCACGCTTGGCAGGTGGGTTGGAGATCGCAGATTAAAAGGTTACTGTACCAGAGAGCGCTGCTGCCCGTTCCCTGTTCAATGTGTAGTCCCTAAGTCGCCTCTTACGACACCCACGGGAAGAGTAGGGGTTGGTGACAAATGTATTCTACTCTGCCGTCACCACACGGCAGCTGTGAAAAATATAGAACGAATTAAAAAACTAGCTGGTTTCGCCGTTTAGGTATTAATATAGCCACCCAAAAAATATGTTGTTGTCGCTGAAAATAGTGAGAAAACAGATTTGAAAATTTTGAATGTGGGGTGATTTTTGGTGATTTTAATTATTTATTTTTGCTTTATTCCTTGATCATATGTAAAATCTACTTGGCTACGTCGCTAAATGATAAACTTTTCTGTTGGTTGTAATTTTTTTGATTTGGTAGATATTCCTAGACGTGAGATAGGCGAGTTAAAAAAGGGGGCCAAGAACGATTTTTCAAATAGGGCCTCGTTAAGAATAAAACCTGAAACCTGCCTTTTAAAACAGTTGCCTTTATATTTTTGAAGAACTAAAAGTCGCTTTACTCTTTGTCTACGGTGCTAACTACATGGTCAGATATATTTTTTACTACAGTACTAATTTTCCGTTCCGAGTACGACCAACACCGCAATAGGTATATCGAGTTCGATTAGCCAATTTTATCAAAATTGCATTCGAAAAAGCTAGTCTTTTAAGACCGCTGCTAGTTTGAAAGAGAATTAAACTCGGTTTTCCTATTTTTGAATATAACATTTTAACGAATTTCGTTGTAAAATTGATTCCGCAATAAAGAACGTTGAAATAAATCCGACTTTATCTCTAGTTTTACTCCAAGGATGGCATTGCTGTACATCACGAGTTAGACCCGCTCAGTACGTAGTTTATCCGTATATGGTCGCTCGTTTGAAGTTTATTGAGCACTTTGTCCGGTTAGAATAGCAGAGCTACGAGTAAGACAAGTGAGAGGACTTACGTTTTCTACATGTCACGACTGTAAAACGAGAATGTACTTAATAGGAAGACCTAATTAAGAAAATTAGTGCAAATACGAGTATAAGGGTTTTTATTAAACTAGAAGTATTAGCTAGTTTTGTGGACTAAAATAGAGTCGTAACTGCATGCGGTTTTTTGTTATTATTTTATTTGAATACTTACATTAGGTACAGATACTTTAGGGGAAGAGGAAGTGACGAACAACGGCTCCTTCTTCTTTTCGAGTCGCTTCGGCGACTAAATTTGAAAAGACCGATACTTCGAGAACAGGAATAGATCTGCAAGTTTAGGAGTCTATTGGTTCAGTGCAGTATCAAGTTTAGGAGTCTATTGGTTTAGTACAGCATCTGGAGAACCTTGTGAACTTGTAAAGAAGAATTGTTTAGGATCACCCCGTGTCTCTAAGCCAGACGGTCCGAGATGTCTTGTAAATTGTAAATGCAAGTGTTTGCATAATGTGATCGAGTCCAAAGTAATCTACATAGAGTACAAAAATACGTTACACCAAAAAGTGTTAGCTGTTTTTTCAGGGTTCCGTAGACAACAATAAACCCTTATAATTTCGCCATGTCCGTCTGTCTGTCCGTGGCATAGCTCAAAGACTCTTAGTACTAGAAGGCTGTAATTTGGCATGTATATATATTAATCATGCCAACTAAATTAAAAAAAAAAAAAAAATTAAGGTTCCTCTGGTACATATAATTATTTTTATGAAAAATTTGTAGAAAATTAACAAATCTTCTGCCACTTGGATTATTACTATTACTGCCACTTGAAATCAAGAATAAAAAATAACCCCCAGTTTATATGTACCAGAGGAACCTTAAAAATTTTTGCTCACTTTCTAGTGAGCTTCCAGTTTTGAGCTTTTTTGTTACTTTGTCTCAAAGATCTTCAACTTCGTCCATTAACATTTAAGGACCTTTAGGCCAAGTTTAATAGACAAATAATTCTTTGTAATAAACGAAAATAGACGTATCAACGAAGAGCAAGGGTTTTTTAAGATTTTTTATCAATTAGACGGTTTACTGCAACGAATTATATAGATTCTGATAATTAGTTGGTTTACTGTTAGTTTTGTTACCTACTCGTAAAAGTAGGAAGTTTAATAATTTATTTACTTACCTACGTATATTACTAATGTAGATGTAGGTAAGTGTGGTGTATATAATATACGAGTAAAAGCAAATAGGCAATTAAATAACTCTGTACTTTATTGACCTTACATCATTACTCCTGAAATAGTTTAATTGGGAAGAGATTTTAGAGTAAAAATAAATCTGATTTCATACTGTAAGATTGTTTGAGCTGATAATAAAAGTCTGAACTATTTTACTTTTATTTAATAAACTTTGTATTTATATATCAGATTATATTATTTAAACGATGTTAAACCACTTGAAAATCGTGCATTGTAAAATAAAATTTATAATATATTTCAAAATTTATTTATTACTATAGATATTAATTAAAATCTTTTTTATAGTTTTGAAATCATAGATCGGAAAAAGCTTTTTGTAAGCATACTTTTTGAAATTTTTGGTATTTTCCTTCATTCATGGGTAGGGTAGGTATAAACATAATTTGAATAAAAAACCGGCCAAGCATGTGTCGGGCAACGCAAAGTGCAGGGTTCCGTAGTTGTCCAATACTACTTAGGTACCTGTTTAAGATCATCAAAATATTTTTTTTTTTATTTCTGGTACCAAATTTCTTACTTGTACAAGTTAATTTTATAAGTTAGTCTATTATTCGATAACCTGTAAAGCCTACTTGATGTTGATAGTTTTCCTTTTTAAATTCATCATATACACTACTTCTTTTGTCTCATTTCCAAATACGACGTTTTCACTGGTTTTAGCAACCCCCCATTATTTTTAAAAAACCTAGCCAACAATATCTCACATTATAAGGTAGTCGTGAATAAAAAAAATAACCCTCACTTCACGTGCACCACAGAAACACTATGTTTTTATTTTTTAGCTTTGTCGGCATAATTAATATAAATATAACCATGCCAAATTACAGCCTTCCAGTACCAAGAGTCTCTTAGCTAAGCCGTGGACAGACAGACAGACGGACATGGTGAAACTGTAAGGGTTCCTTTTTGACTACGGAACCCTAAAAAAAGGATGTTTACATGAAATGTGCGTAGAGCCGACGAGCCCGCTCGCCTGATTGATTCTGTGCAAAATTGTTGGTTTTAATTTCCCTGCGGATCTGCAGCTTATTGATACAAACTCGGTTCAGGTTCAACTTAATGGCTTTCAGCTTGGTGTTGTGCCATCATCGCCGTTTTCACACGTTAACACGTTTACTGACTATAGAATCTTTACTATGCATTGTGCAACATTATAATAAGAATTTATTGTTCAGTTTCATTATAGGTTCATTCCACGGAGACAAATTCCGTAGTTCATACTTACCCTTTTTTTTACTAGCCTACGTGATCCCACTGCTGGGCAAAGGCCTCCCCCGATTTTTTCCACGGCTCTCTGTCCTGCGCTTGTTCTGTCCATTCTACGCAAAAGGCATCCAAGTCGTCACGCCATCTCTTTTTGGGTCGGTTATCGTCCTCGGGCACCCAGTGCATAATAACGACTTCAGCCCACCGTTCCGGACCCATTCTACTAACATGCCCAGCCCATTCCCACTTGAGTTTGGCAGGTTTCTCTCCAACATCAGCGATACCAGTTCGGGAACGCAGGGTGGTGTTCCTTATTCGGTCTAGCCGTTTGACAACCTTTTATTAGTTTTATTATTCGCAATCTGTACACGATCCATTTTTAAAATAAGTTGTATCGCAATTAAACATATTTTTTTCAAGATTAGGTCATTATTTTATCGCCATGACTATTCGTAATATTGAAGCGTACTTGAATCAATAGCATATTTTTCCATTTAACGAATGCACTTGCATTTCACCAAATGTCTTGTATTTATTACACACAAATAATATTATAAATAAATAAATACATTATTATTATACTCGTACTGACCGCGAAAACCAGCACGTTGTTGCAGTAAAAAAGTAGAGTTGCCGTATTGTACGAAATACGCACTCATTAGATGTTTTGCTAATAATAGCCGGCCGGTAATGGTTGGAAGACATGGCTAGACCGGTCGATAAGTTTATTTATCTATCCAGAGATCATGATACTTATATTAGCAATATATTCGTCTAAACAAACATTCTTAGAACTGTGCTCTCCGGGATTCTGCTAGTGGTTTGTTCGTAAATTTTAGTAATACAACTTTACCAAGACTTGCCTTAGATAATACTATAATATAAGATATGTTAGTCAAAATAAGTGCTATCATAATATTTTCATCTCTCATGCTCTGAAAGTAGTCCAATAATGATCCCAAAGAAAGGATGTAAGTAGCTTTGAAATTCGAACCTTTCTTTTTACTATTTTCATAGAATATTGCACACAGTTGTTGGCAAAGGACGAGACGTATACAGCCTAGATAATATTACGATTAATTTTATTCCAATGAAAAAAATGCTTGAATATACTTTATTTAACTAAGATGAATACGATATTCGCGTTTTTACCCAGAAATATCAACAAAAAGATTAATTATTATAAAACAAACCAATATTCTTTTAAATTTTGCCCAAAAGTGACACGAACGCGAACCTTAAAAAAAGGCGGGAATAAAATGTTGGTGAAAAAATAGCTATTTATGCAACTGTTGCATAATGAGGGGTATTTAACATGAGTGTGGTTTATGAAACGAGCGCAGCGAGTTTCATAAAAGTATACACGAGTGTTAAATACTAATTATGTACAGTTGCATACAATAGTTTATCTACACTCATACAACAAATTTAAATTAAAGACAAAATAAAGTAATCATTGTTTATTGTAATAATTATTGACATTACAAACGTTAATGGCGCGAAAATAAATTTGCAGTAATATCGCACCGCGCATGCGCGCCGCCAAGGTTGCGTTCCGAAACACGCTAGTGTGCTCAAATAGCAAGCATCTGCGTAAAAATTAAAAAAAAAAAACTTCATTTTGTTACAACTTTGCGATAACGAAATGAAATTTGTATGGATCCTTAGTCACGGCTCCATCGAAAGGTATATCATTTGCTTAGCGTTTCTGATAAGTAAATGAAGGATTTACGACATGAGTGTAGATAAATATTGTTATCTGTTGTTTGTAATCAATGTTTTGAAAATGTGTTTTGTAATTTTTGTTTATTTTAATAATGAAAAAGTAAAAAATAAGTTAATTTGGGCTTGTGTAGGAATTTCTAAACGCAATACGCAGTGATTTCAATAAAAAACAACTGTTAAATTTACCAGTTTGTGTCAAATAGGGTGCGGCGCACTAATATGGCGCGTAATGATATGTAGCCTATACATATTTTTTACAAACTGTTTTGTTTACTTTCCTCGCAATCTAGATATGCGAAAGCCGTGTGGCTCTCGGCATTCAAATAAGACCAACATGGTGCCAGGTAGGCGACAGGCTGGCAACCTGTCACTAGTTGCACTAAGAAACATGAAGATCGGTTATGCAGAATCTTAACCCAAAAATATTGCCAAATGTGGTTTTAGTGTGTGACACTTGGGAGCCCACTAAAGCTCTGCTCACCCTTTCGGTGATATGAGCGCGATGTTATGTATGTATTATGTATGCGAAAGTTTGTTTTATTGTTTTGTTGGTTTGTCCTTCTTTCATGCAGTATCACAGCCATCTATTTGTTTATGCATGGTGAGTTATATAGAATAGTGATATAGTGATAGGAGCCGTGTGGTGACGGCAGAGTAGAATACATTTGTCACCAACCCCTACTCTTCCCGTGGGTGTCGTAAGAGGCGACTTAGGGACTACACATTGAACAGGGAACGGGCAGCAGCGCTCTCTGATACAGTAACCTTTTAATCTGCGATCTCCAACCCGCCTGCCAAGCGTGGAGATTATAGCAAAACCCTCCACTTAAGTGGAGGAGGCTCATAGTCCAGCAGTGGACTGTCACGGGCCGCTGATGTTGGTGTTGAGTGATGTAGACAACATTTAAAATTGATGCTGTATCTTGTTTTATCCTATGCCAACTATTTGTAGTATAAATATTTACTTAGTTCTAAGAGTTGGATTGAACGCGATTATTTATTAAACAAAATATTGGCCTTGCTTGCGCTTTAAAAGTAAGCAATAGACAAATATCAGTAAAATACATGTGTTGAAATTAAACTTAAGGATTAATTATTATAAAAAATAATAAAATAATTTTATACAAGCTCAAACTAAAATGTACAGTCTGACTGCTGCTCCGTGTTGTATGCCTATCATAGCTGAGTTTCTCTTTTTACAATCTATAAACAAACACGAATTTAAAAATAAAAGTAAGAAGATGAATATGATGATGTATGGTGAAATAAGATGGAATCTATACCTTGCTGAAGCTCTATCGTATAAAATGCTTGAGAAATTTGAAGAAATAAACACATAGGACGTTGTGTTTACTTTTAAAGACTTAGCGGAAAAGTAATTTAGATATTCTTGTCTGTCCGACGATCGTGTTGAATGGTCCACCAGGTGGACTAAAAGGTGGACCTTGGGGTTGCAGCGGTTGAAATTAAACTTAAAAATCCATTATTACAAAAAATAATAAAATAATTTTATACAAGCTCAAACTAAAATGTAAGTCTGGCAGCTGCTCCGTGTCGCCAGATGAGATAAGATGGAATTTATACCTTGCTGAAGCTGTATCGTATAAAATGTTTGAGAAATTTTAAGAAATAAACACATAGGACATGTTTACTTTTGAACACTTTTTTCGATACGAAAATATCAGGTCAGCTCGTGTACCTCATTTTTTATTGTTTTTTTTTTTTAAATATTTTGCATTTCGTCTGTTTTTCGCTCTTCTTCGTCGTGAGAGTTTAAGGTCGACAAACGGGGTCGGTCTCAGCTTGTCTTGATAGCAATATGATCCCACAAGCTCTGTCAGAATTATTGAACCGCCAAAAGGATTCTTTCTGACATGACTCATAAATTTCCGTCGATGATAGCCGAAACTAACAGCTTCTTTCCTTTCGAAGCACGGAATCATCCTTCTTTTCGGACAATCAGGTGCAATGTCCCAACCAAACTGGAAAGTCTAGTCGAACGGTCAAATGCTCAGCCACAAAGGCTGTGTCATTCTGCTAATATTTCAAAATCAAATCAAATCATTGTCATAATTTTGTGTTCTGGAATAACACACTTCTTACCGTAGAAGTAGTAAAAAAAGCTCGCGGCGTATTTAAGAAGATAAACGCTTGTAACTTCTTGTGTAACAAGGAATGTGTGTAATGAAGAAGGAAAATAAAAGAAGATAAAGACAAATTCCTTTTGCTTCTTTATTTAATTTCTTTGTAATATCGTAATGACTTCTGCCTGACTTTCGAATATTTTGTTTGAAGAATTACGTTTTGAAAGTCAATCCATTTCTTGATTGAAACGAACCTAATACCATCTTTAAGCCCGAAGGAATTCCAAAGTTTAAATAAATGGATAAGGATGGACCAAATGTTTTACGAATATAAAGTTTGATTGAAATATTCCGTTTTTTCCGGCCAGTGGCAGAGAAATTTGTTCGAAACACAAATGATTACATTTGCATTCCAATAGCCAGTCGGAATCGAGGCGTCACTTGATAGGGAATTGGGAATTGGGAATTTATCAAGTGCGAGTTAAATAAGCTGTTTATATTCTTCATTTTAAAAGTAAGTGTGTATAATAATATAAAAGAACACTGAAATTGTTGAATGTATGCAGTTTAAATTAAACCCTGACACATTCGTGCTGATTCGCCTTTTTACTAAGAACAAGTACTAAAGCCTTTTTATTTCAAATGAATGTCGCATTTGAAACAAGGTAGGCGGTAGTTTTTGCCTATTATTTACAAAATAATTAAAGGGATTCTTTTATCGATAGAAAACTTTTTGAAAATAAATAACGTTTTTAGGGTTCCGTAGTAAAAAAGGAACCCTTATAGTTTCGCCATGTCCGTCTGTCTGTATGTCTGTCCGTCCGCGGCTTAGCTCAGAGACTATTAGTAGGTACTAGAAGGCTGTAATTTGGCATATACATCAAAGCAGAAAAATAAAATCTTAATAAAACTATCAACGTCAAGTAGGCTTTACAGGTTATCGAATAATAGACAAACTTATAAAATATACATGTACAAGTAAGAAATTTGGTACTACAAATATCATAGAAAAATATTTTGATGAATGCTAACTGTCTTAAACAGGTACAAAAGTAGTATTGGACAACTACAGAACCCTACACTTTGTGTGACCCGACATGTGCTTGGCCGGTTATTTTTTTAAATAAAAATTGTCTTTTGGGTTAATATCACTAACATATCTTTTTTTAATGTTTGTATGAAGTTCATTACACGATTTATTTTTGTCACCGCCCTTGTCAAGATCATATTTAAAAAATACGTACACCAATTTATTGGTCAACCTTATGAGCAAGAAGAAGAAGAAGAAGAAACGCATGATATAATAACATGTAAGATTGACAAAACAAGTACCTATATGTACTCATATAGGTACTTTTTTAATATTGTTTTAATTTTCTATCACTAACCTAACAAAATATTAATAAAGTCATTGTAAGTACAATAATTTTAAATAAGTATTTAATAAAAACGTCGCTCCAGTGAGGATCCAACGCTACTTTACTATAGCAATATTTAAAATTTTATATATAACTCAGCAATGGATATTAAACAACAGACACTTTCCTTTCGTGTCGTTGAAGCGAAGGTAGAAAGGTTCAATATGCCATTAAAAAGTTCCGAGTGGTCGTAATGGCGGAAGACATTGTATCATTTTAAGGGTGGCAAAGTTTGAACCCTTATATTTTATAGAAGGGCAGAAGGGCACAGATTCAATCGTGGCTTGAATCTTAGAGATAGTTTGGGGACCAAGGCCGGGAGGGGAGAACCAGACGATAGGCCAAGCTGTCAGAGGTTGAAAGTGATCGTAAAGAAACTGAATAGTCAATAAAATTATAGTGGCGATGGTATTTGAACAAAAATATTTTTACGCAACCACGGGGAGAATTTTTTATGTGTACGCCTAGGCTAACATAAGTCAAAACGAGCTACAAAACCACCAGTATAAAAATAACTGATGTATAAGCAAGCGCCATTTACTAATGACGTGGCGTCGACGTGTGTGGAAAGGACGAAAATTGCACCGATTCGGGGAGTCGACATGCTCTAATTATAATTTTAAAATCCAGCTATCCATTTTGTTTTTATGACTAACTAGCTGATCCGGAAGACGTTGTCCTGCCATTTTTCCCTACACCTACCCTACACCCACACCTACACCAACCCTACACCTACCCTACACCTAACCTACACCTACCCTGCACCTACCCTACACCAACCCTACACCTACCCTACCCATATTTTTTTACCGTTTAAACCTTCCCTGGACTTCTACGAATATTTCAAGACTAAAATTAGCCAAATCGGTTCAGCCGTTCTCGAGCTTTAGTGAGACTAACGAACCGCAATTCATTTTTATTATATAGAAGATGAAAGAGAGGTGACGAATTCAGATGAACGAATTATATTATTTTGAGTGAGGGCGTAGCTGACAGATTATGAGATTTTTAAGTCGCATTTTTTAAGTGCTCTTTAAAATTGTGCAATCGACGCGGCCATAAGGTTCAAATTCGATGGTTGACAGCTCTAATATTAGGATGGCCATCTCCTGTCCCTTTTCAATCTTTATATGGTGAAAAGGACGAAAAGGTTAAAAAGAGTGCGACTGTCAGAATTAGCCTCATTGTCGCTGATTGCTAAATATTTTATACCATGCTGAAAATGCTGTGATTTTAAATACTTCAAACTCAAAAACTTTGCTTGTATCATTATAAAGATAACTGTAAATTAGTCAGTCGTATTGGTACTCGTTTGGAGCTCAATATGATCGAGTTTTAAGAGTAACTCTAAGCTAGTAAAAATAAACAAGGTAAGTTTTTTTGCCGCAAACTTTTGAGACTTTATTATAAATATGTCTCTTCTACTCATAATGATAAATGGAAAGAGGTTTGGTTTTATAGAGAGATATATAATTTGTGTACATCAACTATTTTGGCAGTAGAAAGGTAGGTAATAAAGCAAAGGAAATGCAAATAGAAACATGCAGCAAGTACATATGTTAAGTGATTTTAATTTTAATAAACTAATAGATATTTTGCTTTCCTTTGTTATACACCATTATTTCATCGCCTCTTGAAAAACAAAAGGAGTTCAATATCAACAATCAAAATTCCAAGTGGCCAATAAAACCACTAAATTGGATCTTATGATTTTATCGAAAAGGTCTAAAATTTATGTTCAAAATTTTAAACCCAACTTAATTGAGGGACAATAATTTGAAATCGAATTTCCAATTAAAAGCGCCTTAAGTTGATTCTGAAAGGCGGAATTTAAATAGAAACCGCAGATTTTCTTTGCTAATAACATGGACGTATAAAATGGGTAATAATTGGTTCACATCAGAGTAAATACTATAATCTAATAGTCTCTACACACAACCCGGCGGTTTTTGTGTTTATCTATCTAATACTTCAAACAAGCAGTTCTTATATATATATATATATATAGGTATATATATATAGGTATATATATATAGGTATATATATATATAGGTATATATATGTCGGAAAAAGAACTATCATACTGAGATTACAAGACAGAACCGCAACTATCTAACCATAGTCGTTATCATGAGCGATCGGGACCAATCACACCTTAAAAGGGGTTTGGGTAGGTCCGAGCACCAACAGTTATGCCACTGGGAAACACAGGCATGAAACATACACTGAACACTGGCCAACATACAACAGGCCACCCCGCCCGGACTCTATGTAACTCGTCCACATTACAGTTACTCTACCCGCGGTCATGATAACAACACCTACTCTCAAAGTACTACACGAATATCAGATGAACTAGCTATCAATACAATATCACTCTACTTACGGTTACAGACACCACTTTACTACTAGTACAGCCAATATAGAAACCACATATTCGATCACCACACATGGACTCACACGTCCACTCGATCAAAGTATTCACTCAACCTCACAGACACACAAACTATCACCACGTCTGCCACGGACCTACTGAAGGTTCCAATCATTCTACACCATCCACTAAACTTCAATTCATTCACTCACTCACTCAGTTGAATGAACTGACAAATCTGACGTTTAATAAACTGACACTTGTTTGATTACAAATGATATATCTACCTTCAATTGCTGACAAAGCTAATTTGACGTTATAATTCGAACTGTCAATCGTTTGTCAGTCTACCTTCAACCCGGCATACATACCTATTATATACTCACCGGCACATCTAACCGCCCACCCTTGTATTTCGGGTAAAATTTAAACTACGCTTATTGTTATACATTACAATTGATTTATTGATAATGTTACGATAAATTAAACACACTAAAATAAACGTTAAATTAACAACTTTTTAACTAACATCAGCTGTAACTCATAGAATTATGAAGAATCACGAGTATTCTCTGAAATGAAGGGTGGGTAGGTATTATATTTAAGTACCACTTTTCATACATCAGTTTTCTGTTTGCCAAAAAAATACGTAGCATTCACGTGTACATACTTCATAATTTACAATGAGTATCATATCCATAGATTTTCTCTAGTTGAGGGCCAACTAAATATTCAAAGAATTGTGATTGTTGTTCAACAATACGATCTCTGTTGAGCGATCTTGCGATCTGATGCGAATAAGGCTTAGAATTGTGAATTAGGAACACATCTGATAAAATCATAAATGCATAATTTTCTACGCACATGATATACGCTTGAGAGGTTTTTTCGTTCCGTCCCTCCCAGCTGAATCGATTGTCTAAATGTGGAACCTGGTGTGTACCGATAAATATGGGACTCCATATTTTTTTCCTGGACGAAAGATCATCTGGAAGTATAACTCTCATTTGCTTTGAATCAGCAGCTGCAATCCAAGATAAAATATCTGGTATATTATGATAATAAACATCGCCATCTCGGTCGAATCTGCTGATACTTTGATTATCTAAATGCCATTGTAATTCAACTTTTGTTCTTGGCAGTAATGGTATATCTTTATTCATTTGAAACAAAGCCAATGGAAAAACCCTGCGGGAAAAGGAGTCATCGTTAAGTGGCCATGCGTTTCTTGCTATCATTTCAAGGAACTTCTGAGGAATTCGCAGACTAGGATAGAAGTCAATATCAGAAGACAATACAAAATGTGTCACTGCTACATCTCGAGCTATATTTCTTGCAAGATTAATAGGATATAAAAGGCGGTGTTTCTGCATGTATGTTCTAAAATCATCTATAAGGTAAGGCGGTTTTCCAAAACATATAGTTTTATCTTCATACAAAATATCTTTTGGGGCAGAAATATTGTTTGGCATGTGCTTGTAAGGGAAGAAAATGTGAAAAGTAACTAATTGCTTTATCAAGTCAGAGTGCTCCAAGCAATTACGTAAATATACGATGCTCTTTACGGCGATATGGAAATCAGTGCCTGGTGCGTGAATCGCTAGGCTCACTGGAGCTCTCCATCTGTCGACAAGAGTGTTCAAGTGGTCCAGGTAATTGATAGTAGCATGCGTGGTGAAGGTTACAGTTTCATAACAAAATAAGTAGTTGTGTTCAGCACGAACATAATTCTCTAACACCCAGAAATCACCTCGCATCTCTCTTCGAGGCTCAAATTCTTTATCAGTGCATTTTAAGAGCGATTTTAACTTCTCAAGTGACCCTGAAGGAAGTGCGTTTTTGTTACCTTTCTGGCAAGGGTAATACACTAATGCGACACACAACAGGACACAAACAGTTACGATGGTACCTCGGTTTCTCGTATTGTGGTATTTTCTTAGAAGTATTGTGGTTTTACGCATGACGAATTTCATTCAGTTATTTTTTTTTCTTAAAAATATTTTCCACTTGTTTTTTGTTTTTTATCTCCATACTTTTATTTCATCACATAAGACATCGATTTTTTTTAATTATCTTTTGACTAGGTTCTATCTACTTCAGTTAGTAGTCGTTCGTAATAAATGCATTAAAAATTGTATGCTATGAGTTATGTTTGTATTTCCAATATCGGCAGATGATTTAAGATTTTATTGTTTTCGATAAGACTTTATGAGAAGCGCAAAGTCAATCAAAGTATTTGTGGTACTATGGAGAATCCTACTCAAATATCATATTGTGTTAATTCATCAACATCAACGGCCCGTTACAGTCCACTGCTGAGCCTCCTCCACTTAAGTGGAGGGTTTTGCCATAATCTCTACGCTTGGCAGGCGGGTTGGAGATCGCAGATTAAAAGGTTACTGTATCAGACAGAGAGCGCTGCTACCCGTTCCCTGTTCAATATGTGATCCCTGAGTCGCCTCTTACGACACCCACGGGAAGAGTAGGGGTTGGTGACAAATGTATTCTACTCTACCGTCACCACACGGCGTAATTATAATTATAAGTATTATTAATTATAAGTATTATTATGTTACTACGGAATATTTTTTTGGCATCCAGTAAAATATGTCCTCGATTAATTTATTATTACAGAGTGAGACATGTTGTTCCCACTGAAAAATATCCAGACGTATCTGTAAATAAACTAAAAATACGTATTGTCGATAGTAAATATTTTCGACAGCTTATGGTAAGTTTTTAGCTGGATTGGAAAGAGGGTGCTAACTATTCGAGCGTGGCATATCCTGGTATATTGCAACTTTCTGCTGGACTTGAGATAACCCTATCATTTTATTTTCATCATCTTATCAATCCTATTCATTTTTATTTAACTTCCAGTGTTATATAATCTGGCGAGCCGCTGAAAACTAAACCAGACGAGACCAACGGCTTAACGTGCCTTCCGAAGCGCAGAATAATTTTACTTTTCGGACAAACCACCGTTTCACCAAAAACCACCACACCAATCACCATTTAGCCTGCAATGTCCTAACCAAACTGATAACAGAATCAGTTATTGTCGAACCACAGTATCCCCACAGGGATCCGAACCTAGAATCTTCCGTAATGAAAGCCGTAAGCTCTACCGCTCGGTCACGGAGGCTGTTTTAATAAATTCATGTTACCTATTTAACAAACTAACCGCAATATTAATATTGAATGAAACAATTGAACGTCGGATGATTCTGATATTGATAAGAAAAAAATTTCATTTTTTGAAATTAGTTTTAGTTAGATGATTGATACTCGTATTCTGTTATATTAATTTCTAGTTTGCCTATTCAAATTGTTTTATACAAATTATAATGTAAACATGAACCGAACTGAATCATTCACCAATTAAAATTAATCATGATCTTATGTTTTATCGTAATTGTGGTAGAACCAACAATAAAAGTGAAACAGTGTTAAAATGCTTTGTTTTTATAGTCAAACTTATTGATCATAAGCATGAAATGAAAACGGGTATGTAACTGTATTCTTATTGCTATTTTGTGAGGCGCGGCATGGGAAACTTTCGGCAGTATTTAAAAGTCAAAAGTCAAATTTTTTCATTCGAATTAAGATTTATACAAATCATTTTTCGACGTCAAAGCTATCATGGATGGCACGTCACTACCAGTGTACGCCCTCTGTGGAGAAGAACTTTTAACTGATGTAAAATATAAAACGCAGCACCCAAAAACGCACTCTGTGAACAACAACGCAAGTGTATAGTATCTTCCCGTAGTTGCGGCTGTGTAATTTTAGATTTTTCCTATGAGAACAAAATTTATCACGTGGTAAAAAGTGTAAACATGTTGTTGTGTGAAAGGAGGAAAATCAACAAAATACACTTCATCGACTATGTAATCCACAATATTCGTTATTGATTGTAAGCAGAACAGGAAGCAAAACAAAGCATAAAACAGAAGAGTCAAAAAGCGGCCATATTGATTATGATTAACAAAGGAAGTAGGAAGGTTCTAACCTACTCGATTTATCTTCCTATCCAACTTCCAGTTGAATATTCTTCTGACGAATCACGCCGTGAGTTAATATCGTCGTTAGGGACCTTGACGATATGTGTCATCTCATCAATCAAACTCACCTACTGCTCTAATTTCTGATAAATATAGTAAAAAGATCCAAACATTACGTTAAACTGCAGTATTTCTTTATTTTGTAGTTTATTTAGTTTTATAACGTTTACAGCCAATTTTATTTTAACACTATTTTCTTTTTAATCTTTTCACTCGGATCAGCTAACCTCAAACACAAATATTTAAATATTTATTTATACATTTAGGGCATAGCTAAATACCATATCGCGCATGATATAGTTCACCTCATTCTCTACAAAATCTTTTCACTGTGCCCTCATCCTCAGTTCACTTAACATGTCAGAGATTATGTGATACGACGTCGTCGTTGTGATGAATAATGGTCATAGCTATTGTAGTGTCATAAGTAAAGTTACTGTCGAGAGCCGGTACATTTTATCGTGATCTATCCGTGGTCATTAGTTACAAAAGTACACAATATTAAAATAATTAAAAAAACACGCTTATGTCAGTAACCACTATTCAGCTACTGGCTCCATCACCAGACCCTCGTCATCAGGTACCCCGCAATGGACTTATCATAACAAATCAAATGAGCTCAAACTCGAGGGGTTACTAGTAGCCATTAAAGAGTTCCACTATTCAGCTCCTGGCTCAATGACAGGTTAGCTCGATGGTAACAAATTATTGTATTTTTAGGAAACAGCAATAAAATTTATTTAAAAAAAAATAACGACCATTTTAATTGGGTTTTATTTAACAAAATATTTTAAAGAAATAACACTTAATTTTGGCTTCAAGCATAATTATAACACAAATCACCAATTCCCGCAAAAAAATCATACTCGTAAAACAAATGAGACAAAATTAGGTAAGTAAGTACTTCCCAACAAAACACGCAGAACCCGTCCTCAGGATCCGAGCGCACGAACAGAGTGAAACCGAGACTTTTTTAACGGACTAATCGCTATTTCTACCAGGGCCCCGTTTCACGAAGCAATAAGTTACAATTTGATATACATTGCGTAGCCAAATCGCCTAAACTATAAGCCATTATCGTTTTACCTAATCGTCTACGCAATGTACATCGAATTGTACTTGTAATTTGTAACTTGTAGCTTCATGAAACGGCCCCAGCCAGAGTGGTAATATAACGGGAAACCGAGACGCTGCTGTCAGGCGTTTTTTATACAGGCAGAAGTGAAGTGCACTCCGAGGACAGGAAACTATGGCGCTAATAGGATTGTCATCCGAATTACACAAAACTATGAAATTTGAAAATGATACGACAAACTAGAAGTAGCTTAAAATTATCTTTCCAGATTTGCTTACGTTGTTATTTAGTAAATCAATCAATGAATCAATCGGCCTATTGCAGTCCACTGCTGGACGTAGGCCTCCCCAACACAACAAATGAACCTAATACTTACTTACGGCTACTCGCGTTGTTTGCAATGTTTCCTGTTGGAATCAGTTTTTTTTTTGCGGTGTAACATAGCGCCCGCCCTTGGGTATTAAATTATCTTTATATAAAATCTGGTAAATAATGATTTAGTAGATAACTCGTGGCAGTCGAACAGTCGGAGATTTTCGCGTTGAATATTATAAGTGAATTACCTTACAGTTTGCTTTGACATTTCGTTCGCTCCAGTAGTGTAGGCTCTGATTTCACAAAAAAGTGCGATCCTCTTATATCTCGGAGAGTTGTGAAGATATGATATTCAAAAAAGGCTCAAAAGACTTGATGACTTGAGGTGCAAATTATTCGAGAAAGTCAAAAACGAAAAAAGTAATGACTGAAATAGTGAAAAAAAACTGTTTTTTTTTTATTTTGACGCTTGATATTTTGGAAACGAAGAAGGATATCAAAAATTTGAGAAAACTTCCTCTGAACAATTTATTCAGAAACAATTTGAGTCTAAAACAAAGGCCCTGTATCCTAACCTCACCTTTGCTCAGTGACAATATTTTTTCGAATTCCGTAGATTCATTTCCAATGTGCTCGATAGTCGTGTGAGGCACGAAAACTGTGATTTCTTTTTAAACATTACTCAAAGAATATTTATTAAATAAATTGTCCATTTCGTTGTACCAATGTACACAGGTTTAAGCAATACTTATAACGTAATGTGGGAGGTAAAACAAAGGATAAGTTTAGTTGATATCAAGTTCCATTAAGCGATGTAACATCCAAAAGTTAGTAAACGATTCATTTATTCATTAAGTTCGAGTTTAAGTTAAGTAGTTTAGGAACTGCTTTAAGATATTGCTCCTTCTATCATTCACTGCGAGTGCGGTAAGATGACATCGACGCGATACTACACAAATTGTCCGAGGAAAAGGTCCAGATGACGATGATAAAATGTAGATGGATCATTGCCAATTATTATTCATTCTGATGATCCAGTTTTATATTACGCAATTATACAAAAAAAAACATTGCTGTGGACGACATTTTTAATTGAAAATAATGACATTTGACCAAGTTTCCGTGTAATTTACTACGCAACAGACATTTTTTTTCATTAATATGCATTTTCTATTGAGTAAACTTTTGTAAATATTTTTTATTTTCCTAGGCACTGTTACAGCAAACCAAAAGATTACTAATATCAACGGTCTTCATTGTCAACTATCCGAAATAAAATATGTTAGCAAGTTATTCACAAAAGTTGTGAATAACTTGCTAACATATTTCTTTTTTTATTAGTGTTGTTATTTAATAGAAATATTTATTTTGTCAATAATGGACTGTTCGAATATCTGTAGTTTAAGTTAGTTTTAGTTTTGTAAATACTTAATTTTGTACATTGTTATTACTTCAATAAATTATCTACCTTTTATTATAGTCGGGTTATTATAGGATGAGTTCTGACAGCTTAAATTTTTTTCATATAACGTTAACAACTTTTTTTTTATAATATTCAGTTTAAAAACCATAATAGCTTCTTATTTTATCATTAAATCACTTCTTATTTTATCATTAAACAGTATGTAATTTTACTTAATAAATAATTAAATAAACAAAATAATATTAATAAGTATTTACAATTTTAATCTGTCAGAGCTCATCCTATAGTAACCCAAGTATAATGACAGGATATTTGTTTATGTGGATTTCAGTTACGGAAATCAGAAAAATGGAATACAGATGAAAAAAATGAAATCGGGAAATACCAAATTTAACTCTTACATAACTACTACTCCAATTCCATAACTACTGGCGTAAAAGTCTCAGACTGCATAAACAGAGAATCTCTGTAAGTAGACAATTAACGGGCTCTTGAGTTAGCTACTAACCGCCGAGTAACTCAACGAAGACGGCTGTTTAAAAGAAGTAGACGCTAAAGCTTAACAGTCAATTAACGGTTTGTTTTAGTTCCCCCAAAAAAAAAAACAGGGACCTGGAATGTTCAGTGAAATCTAGTATATTGAGGGTTAAACATCAGCTGCAGTAGCGCCGCGCCACCAATTGAAATAAATCATTTACTTATTTTCAGTGATTTCGATCGAAATTAAAATTTGTTTAACGACATTACAAAGTTAATTATAATCAATAGTTATGTAAGTCGTAACTGTTAAAAGTGGCCACTGAACAATTTAAAATGAATTATTTTCGAAACGTATACTGGCATGGAAAAATGGATTTAGCAAACCCCCATTATTATTATTTTTTCAATGGCTTCACGTCTATTAATGGACGTATTTTGCCAATGACAACGTATTCACTCAACATAACACAAACGAGAAGAATGTTCGGTGAGAAATTTCGAAGGTTTATGGACACCTATTATTTTTAAAAACCTATTACTACGATACCACACACTCTAAGGTTGTCAAGAATAAAAAAATAACCCCCACTTCACGTGTATCAAAGGGACTGATGTGTACCTACTTACAGCTATAGTAATAGCGTATACGTTGCGCGCTGCGTCTCGCACCTCTCATCGAACAGTAATAAACTAGCTTTTTATCGAGTGGACGCGTTTCCTTTTATAAACACCTTACTGACGACGAGGATATTTTATACGTTACCCACGAATAATAAAATAAAAATGACTAATTACATTGGAAATTTACAAATTTTCGACTATAAATCAAGTGACTGGATTATTTTTAAGGGGCGGCTGACTCAGTTTTTGAAAGTGAACAAGGTGGAAGATGAAGATAAAAGTGCCATCTTGATAACCCATCTTGCGGATGAGTCCTACCGTCTACTTCGAAATCTCACTTATCCTAAGGAAATAGAAGACAGTACTTACATGGAGCTAGTGAAATTACTCGATGCCCATTTAAAAAAAAAAGTATGCTCATACGCTGACAGGGCGAAGTTCTACGGGGCGATAAGGAGTCCAGGTGAACCTTTAGGAGATTGGGTCGCGCGGCTGCGGGGTCTAGCAATTTATGGTGATTTCGGTGCTGCGCTGGAGACGCATCTTACAGATCGTTTCGTGTTAGGCCTGGGCTCAGGTCCTGAGCGTGACAAATTATTTGAGCACAAGCCTGCGTCAATGACAATTTCGAAGGCATTGGCGATCGCAGAACAGGCAGAAAGTGCACGAGCAGCGAAATCGTTAACCAACGTCGTCGTGAAGGAGGAGCCGATCTACCGCACATTTTTTGTTCATGGAGGAGCTCGCAATGGCTACGCTAGCGGCAGCTCGGGCCGCGTTTACCAAACGCGTTCTGGAAAGTGTTCTGTTTGTGGTTTGAAAAATCATAGCGAGGAAATGTGTCGTTTTAAATCTTACAAGTGTAATAAGTGCGGAATGAAAGGTCACCTTAAAAGGGTCACCTAATTGTCATTAAATATATAAACAATTTTTTAAGACTTTATTCTTCGGCATTGTTGGGGTTGTTTATTGTATATCCATGCCAAATTACAACCTTCTAGTAATAAAAGTATCTGAGCTATGCCGTGGACAGACAGACAGACGGACATGGCGAAAATATGAAGGTTCCTTGTTGACTACGGAACCCTAAAAAAAGTTACACCCGACCTGACCCTCGTATTTCAAATGACGGTGTTGGAAAAATGCGAGTAGGTAAGTCAAATTAAATCAGGATCCTAAGAAAAGTTTTTAAGGTGGGGTCTTTGAGACGCACAGGTTGGGCTTATTGAATCTCCTAACTCTGTTTCCTCATTTGGCAAGTGAAACCCAAAAGCAGTATTAAAAGCAAAGAGCTTTTTAAAATGAGAAAGCATTTTACGCATTTGAAAGAACAGCGAATTGATTCCAAATAGGTTACGTCGAAGGAATACTAAATAGGAGGATTTCTATACGCGCGGTAAAATAAAAGAAAATCTCTTCTAGAAATATCAATTGTTGTAGTAGACCACTAATTGGCACATTTTCCGACCAACGGTGTCCGAGAGAAGAGAGTACCCAAGAAATATTTCTATGCTGGGAATAATATGCTTATTGTCCTTGTCCTTGAACATATTGTTATTGTCCATATTTTAATACCTACGCAATCTATTTAAGTTTTTATTTCTAGATCTGACTAGATGTCAGTGCACAGACCTACCTGACGTTATCAACGATAAAAAAGCATTTATTTTGTTTAATAATTGTTTTAAACAGCAGCAGCGCCATTTATTTATTAACTAAAGGAAAATGTTCATTCTTGTAAGTCTCTTCCTTTGGTAAGTCAGTTTTGCAACTTACTTCTAGCATTTTAGTTATACGCCAGTATTATAGTACTCTGTGGTTATTCAGAGCTGAAAACAGAATTTGTAATTAATTTCAGCCTAATAGCACAAATCGAGAAAAAAATAGCGCAGCTTTATTAAAAACGTATTTTAATATAGTAGTCCAGAACGGAAGGGTACGAAATTACGACTGCACATAAAACGCAAAGATAAAGGTAATCATGCCAGTCACGTTATTGAAGATTGTATCGATGCATTGAAATAACTTTCAGTATTCGTGGAAAACCTTACAACCTCGTGTTTTTTTTTCAGTTACAGTATATAGACAGATCTAAAATTAAATCCTGGTTTCGCCATATCAGTTTAAAGA
The DNA here is from genome assembly GCA_951230895.1 of Carpatolechia fugitivella. Classification (NCBI taxonomy): domain Eukaryota; kingdom Metazoa; phylum Arthropoda; class Insecta; order Lepidoptera; family Gelechiidae; genus Carpatolechia; species Carpatolechia fugitivella. The sequence goes on along the minus strand of OX579648.1, from coordinate 7,602,129 downwards.
ACTTTATTCTCATAAAGACTACACATAAGTCACTTAACATGAGAACTAAAATAATAAAAAAGTATACATTGGCAAATGTCCGTTTACGAAAAACATGCAGTGGGTACTTAATAAAAGAATTCCAATCTTACTCTAAGTTTGTAGGCGCACCGGCCGCTGCCGCCGATACGTACTTTGTTGTTCTGACGTAGTAAGCAAAAACCACCTACGGGGTGTTCATTTAAATGGAGAATTTACAAAGAATGTGTTTTTGTAATTGAGATTTAAAGATGTTAAAGGAGTCAATATTTTTATGTGCGATGGCAATTTATTGTACAGCTCTGCCCCCTCGAAGCATATTGTTTTTTTGCCACCGCCGCCGGTTCGTATTTTAGGTAGTATAAGGTGACTTTTTCTTCTATGAGCATATTTAAGTATTTGTTCTTTTTTTGTAAATGTTATATTTGAGTGTATTTTTTGTTTAATATTTTATGTATCAATATGCATGTAGTGTAGGTGTACAGGTTGTTTAAGATTCATAATGTTAGTTTTTTTGTAAATATTTTCAGTTGGCGTGCGGTATGGGAAGTGAAATAACATTTTAATTATTTTATTCTGGGCAATTTGCAAGTCTTTTAAGTTAGTAGGCGCACCTGACGGGGCAAGCAACGGACAATATTCCGAAGAACACCAAGCAGGGACGTCAGCTTTGTTCTCACGTGTTCAATGTGAACCTTCCAATTAAGAAACTTGTCCAGTCGAAGACCTAAATATTTTTCATGAGATTTTTCACATATCACGTTATTTATAGTAAGGGGGTTATGAGGTGGTATGGTTTTATTTTTTGACCGAAAAATTACGTATGAAGTTTTGGATACTGTAGCGGCTGTAGCCTCCTTGGCTACAACTCGCTACTTTAAATACAAAAGACACTTTTATAACACGATACTTTATTTATAACTTAAACGCTCTGTTTATAACTTTAGCACTAGAAATAATACTATGGTCCGCACTCGTCGGCGGACGGCAGATGAGTACGTCAAACTTCCACGGCCCCAGCCCGTCTGAAGTTTCTATCGTTCTCTTTCTAAACTGAATAGTTAAAAAGAGAACGAATATATTGCAAAAAGAATACTATCGCCAGTATCAAACTACATAGCACCCGGACCAACGAGGCCCGATGCTACAACTACCCACGGTCTCCCCTGAAAAAATTTTTTTGGTTGAAGACCCAAAAAATTTTTTTTGCTAGTTACAATCTACTAGTAACTAACTACCTACCTAAGAGAGGGAAAAATTCACTTAATAAAAATCTAATAAAAAAAACAATGGAAGACTTAGGTCCTGGACTTAGCTAAAGTCTAATTACCAGAAAAATATTTTCTAATAATTTTTCTAAATAAAAAACCTCTCCAAAAATACTTAAAACAGGACCCATATCTTACCATCCTAAACCAAAGCTAACAGCTACCTCAATTACAAAAAGCAAACCCTAACCTGAATCTATAAAATTCTTCAAAGACATAGCATGCAAAACTTAAAATGAAATTTAAAACATTTAAGTTAACGATAAAAAAATTAAATCAAGATAATCAAAACAATGTTAACACCAATCACAATACTCAAGAATGTCAAGAGTTAAATTATATTTAATTTAAAAGCTAAATAGAAAAAGAAGTTAAGGTGTTAAAATTGAAGCTATGTTTCCAAAGAAAGAGAAGTTAACATATAGAAAAAACAATCAGAAGAGCTAAGATATAAATGTTGTTTTTTAATATGAAAATATATTTTCTTTTCATTCAGGCATCACTGATGTCCTGAAGTACATCTCGCGTCAGTAAGGAGGTGTAGAAGAAAGTATTAATTGTTGTTTAAATATAAAAGTTTTATCAGCCCGCACATGAAACAAATAATAGGATTAATACATATAAAAAAAACAATATAGTAACAACAATATCCAGATAACTAGCGACTAGGAAGAAAAATAATTACATGTCTTCTTACAAGATACAATATCATATTCAAATTATTAAATATGTGGATTTGAAAATGACAACAACTTGGATTGGTATATATAATGAATTGAAAAAAATTACCTATCACTTCTTCCCATATCCTAACTCCATACCTCATCATAACTCATAGAAATCTTAACCTTTTACTAACCTAGAAAAGGACAGATAGAATACGTGTGATCCTAAACAGACCACCCTACAAAGCTCCTATGTCTCTTAAAGCAGGTGTATCAACTGTGCCTAATCAGCCAACTAACAGCGCAAACAATCTCAACCTAACCATCGTACACGAAACCTCAACTACCTCATCTACCAAACCACTTAGAAAAACATACAAACAATTCGTAAAAACTAGTGACAATAATGCATTTATGTTTTATTTTATATTATGCAGGTCACCTAAGCATAACCCCAAAAGAAATTACCTACCTCAATACAATAAAAGTGAATTCAATAAAATATAAATAAAAATAAATACGTAAACATCTGTTTACAAAAGTGACAGACCAAGACATGACACTTTATCTTTGACGAAACGGATCGCCATTTTACTCCAAGAAGTATTTATAACAGACTAACCATTCAAATAGTTGCACTGTCAAGAATTAAACAAAGAAAATATCTGCCATTTTTGAAACTATTTCCCTTTCCAACTTTAATGATTCCAACACCAACGTGAAATCTTTTCCAAACCAGAAGAAGAAAATATTTTTTTTTAAATCTTTAGCGAACATAAAACTTTTTTAATCTATTTACATGAACCAAATAAGTACGATTTGACCTACCCGTTTTTCGAATAATATAGTTACGGTCATTTACGCGTCTTACGATAACAAATGGACCTTTAAATAGTCTACATAATTTGTAAGTTCTTCCAGTAACCCGTTTAGGAGAATAAAGCAAGACCAAATCATTAGGTTCAAACTGTTTTACTACCGTCTTTTTGTCAAATAGCCTTTTTTGTCTAAAATGTGCTTTATTAATCCCGGAAATCGCCCGCCGAGATAAGTCTCTAACCAAGTCAATTTTTTGGTTCAAAGTGTTAACATTTTCAGTCCCATTAATTCCTAAATCCATATCAAGTACCGTACGCGGTTCCCTACCATACAAAAGAAGATGAGGAATTACCCCTGTCGAAGCTTGGGTACTAGAATTATAAGAAAAAACCAACATCGAAAGATAACGGCACCAATCACGCTGGTCGGAAGATATAAACTTAGAAAGCATAGAAAGGAGCGTCCTATTAAAACGTTCAACTAGGCCATTCGTCTGTGGATGAAAAGAAGTAGTATGGATAAGCCTAGCACCAAAAAACTCAACCGCTTCTTTCACCAACCTTGAAGTAAAAACCGTACCTCGATCGGTAACAATCTCTTGAACTCCTCCAAACCTACAGAATATCTCATCTGTGAGAAAATCTACAATGACGTCAGACTCCAAAGCAACAATGACAAATCTATTGCCCTGAGAAGAAGTTCGAAAAGGACCAACAACATCGACACCAACCTTTTCCATCAAACCTGACACCGAAATAGGCAACAATGGTGCTAAGGTGATACCTCCTTTTCTTTCTTGGCATAAAATACAAGAACGGATATACAATTCAATCTCTTTATCCGCATTAGACATGAAGAATCTAGAGCGAAACCTACTTAAGGTCTTTGAAAACCCTAAAAGAAAAAAAAAAGACCACCTGTCCACGCATCATCATGCAACTCCTTCATCACATCTGTAAACAAACTACCTGGTAAGACAAGAACATCTTTCAAAACACCCTGTCTCAAAACTCTTTTATACAACAACCTATTTCTTAAGAAAAAACCTTTATGTCTATGATTCCGCTCCAAAATATTAATTACATTACGACAAAAACTGTCAGACATTTGCCTGTCATGAATTGAAGTTGACTCAATTCGAAAAATTTCCAAACCGTCATGTTTGAAATCCGAAATATAAGGGTCAGGTTCCACTGGAACCAACGGATTCCTACTCAAAAAATCAGCAACCACATTATCTTTACCATGACAAAAAACTATTTGGAAATCCCACTCTTGGATTGCAAGTGCCCACCGAGCTAGACGTCCCGTCATATCTTTTTTAGACTGTAACCAACAAAGAGCTTTATGATCCGTAGCTACTTGAAAAGAAGAGCCCCATAAATAAGTTCTAAAATATTTTAACGCCCAAACCAAAGAAAGACATTCGCGTTCTGTTACTGAGTAACGGACTTCCGCAGATGACAATTTCCTTGAAGCGTAAGCAATGGGATGCATGACTCCTTCAAATTCCTGCATCAACGTTGCTCCTAAAGCCTCATCTGATGCATCAACCATCAAACGCGTTACAATATTGTTATTCGCCTGAAAATACCTCAATATCGGGGGATTCACCAATTTATCTTTAATTAAATTAAAAGCATGTTGGCAATCATCAGACCAAATGAATTTAACCCCTTTTTTAAGCAATTTTACTAAAGGCAAGGTAATTTCCGCAAAATTTTCCACAAATTTACGATAATAGGAAAATAAACCCAAGAGTTTTTTAACATCCTTAGTGCATTTAGGCTCAACAACATTGCGAATAGACTCAATTTTGGTCAGATCGGGTTTTATACCATTACCCGAAATGTGGTAGCCTAAAACATTTAATTCTGTTAACCCAAATTTACATTTAGATGGCTTGAAAGTTAAATTAGCTGCGCGGAAACGCTCAAATAGCTTAGACAACGAATTCGTAAACTCTTCGAATGTCTTGCCATAAACTATTATATTATCGACATATACAACAGCATTTTTATATCGTAAATCCCCTATCGCCTTATCCATCATGCGCTGGAAAACTGCTTGGCTGGTTTTCAACCCAAAAGGAACTACCTTAAATTGATAAAGTCCAGTAGGAGTAATAAAAGCTGTCTTATGCCTTCCCTCTCGAATACTAGTTTGCCAATAACCAGAATTGAGGTCCAATTCTGCAAAATACCTAGCATTCGCCAAATATCCAATGAGATCATCTATAGCTGGAATAGGATAGTTATCTGTAACGATGATTTTATTCAAACGCCTATAATCGATACAAAACCTCCAAGAATCATCTGGTTTCTTCACCAACACCACCGGCGACGCATAAGAACTGTTAGATTCTTCAATAACGTCAAGACGAAGCATCTCTTCCACCTGTTTATCAATAATTTCCCTCTGTGCCGGAGAAACTCTATAAGGCCTCGAAGAAATGGGTTGCTCGTTCAAGGTTTCTATATCCACATCCACGATGTCGCACCGTCCTAACTGTGAAGAGTCAAAAGCAAACCTATCCTTATTCCGGTCCAACAAACCTAATAAAACCTCCCTATCGCTAATATCTAAATCGGAACCTACAATAAAATCTTCCTTAGAATTGATATTGAATTCACAACTATCATCCAAAGATACAAAATGGATATAATCACGTAGCGACAAATTCGATAAGTGTGAGTCGACCCTTATCGAAGAAGACTTTTGTTCGACGTCACTTTCAAAAAACGAAGTACAAATTTCATCGCAGCTGACAGCCGACTGGAAAATAAAAGACATGCTGTCATCGGAAACAAAATCGACTGCACTTTTCCCCAAAATTATTCTCGCCGAAGAAAAACTATTCCTCCATGAGAACACAAAAAATCCTGCCCCAAAATAACGGAACAAGCAAGATCCTTAACAACAACAAAGGTTGACGAGTATTGCTCGTTATTTATCTGAAAGAAACATGCTATTTTACCTAGGGAAGAAAGTCTCTGCCCGTTGACTGACTGCAAAAATACTGCTTCCTTATCAAAAGGGTCATCCTTAATAATAGATGAATTAATGCACGACACACTCGCGCCAGAATCTATTAAAGCTGGAAAAGAAAAATTCTTATAAATAATCTTTATTATGGGCCTAACCTTAACATTATTCAAAGATATAGGCTTAAAAACTATGTCTTCCGTCTGCGACCCTGCCGACGATGTCGCCACTCGTCTCTCGGCCGCCTCGTTCGTGGCGCTTAGGGCAGCCGCCTGGAGTTTCCCGAATTCTGCCGCCGGAAATCTTGTGACTGGTCGAACCTTACCCTCGGTCTTAAGTTGTATTCTCTGCGTACTGGAGTATCAGGAGCAGAAGAAGCCGGTGCATAGCGTGGCCTCTCCACGTTCGCTGCATCTAGATTTCTAACCTGAGGGATACCCGCTGGGAGTACCCCTACCTCTCCCCGTGCAGATGGCGTTCCGTACGCCCACCTGGGCGGTGTGTATAACTGCCGTTCACCCACGGAGCCGCTTGGTTGAGCCAAATGGGGGTCATGCAGTACGCCCATTGGCCGACTGAAACCTTCCAGTCCTAATGGCAGATGCGTAGGTGAGATTGCTTCCTTTGGGCCATAAATCATCATTAATTGGTCAATCATCTTCCTGAGTTCCTTTTTGGTGCTATATATTGAGGCCACCAATTTGTGTTTGAAAAAGCCTTCTGTAGTCTTCAGAAATTGATTAATGAATTTCTCGTCTCCAACAATCTTTGCTTTCGTAGCCAACTCCTGAAGGCGATAAAAGTAGGATAGCACGTCTTCTTTATTCTCCTGCTTGGCATGATAAAAAAGCTCCTCGTAATTTTCCTGAGGTGGGAATTCCTCCTTGAATAATTTCTCCAGCTCTTCATAAGTTTTTGCCTGGGATTCTATCGTTCTGTAGAAAGAAAGAGCCGGCCCCTGCAGGTACGTGCTTATCACTACCATCTTTTCTTCTTGTGACAATTTCTTGAGGATTGCCAATCGATTGAAGCGTTTGAAGAATTCCTCAGAATCTTGGCGAAAGCCATTGAAGCATATGACAGACTCCATAATCATTTAATATTCTCCACTTATTTATTTAATATTCTCCACTTACTTGGTATTCTCCACTTCTATTTCAAACAATTTTCTTTTTGTTTTTCTTTTGTTCTATTCTAGAACTATTCAGCAATCTTCTATCCGCTGTCACTCTCACTTCAAAGAGGGTGAAGAAAATTATAAGAGGGTTAACACTCCCAGTTCCTCTTTAAATTTAGTTATTAATTCTATGTTTTGGGGGCGCGTACCAGGTCTGGGTGTCTCCACCACTGTAGCGGCTGTAGCCTCCTTGGCTACAACTCGCTACTTTAAATACAAAAGACACTTTTATAACACGATACTTTATTTATAACTTAAACGCTCTGCTTATAACTTTAGCACTAGAAATAATACTATGGTCCGCACTCGTCGGCGGACGGCAGATGAGTACGTCAAACTTCCACGGCCCCAGCCCGTCTGAAGTTTCTATCGTTCTCTTTCTAAACTGAATAGTTAAAAAGAGAACGAATATATTGCAAAAAGAATACTATCGCCAGTATCAAACTACATAGCACCCGGACCAACGAGGCCCGATGCTACAATACATTGATCGTGAGAAGGTTATACTGAAACCATTCGTGGAGTAAGTCGATATCGCTTTGTGCCTGTGATAAAATAACCTCAATCGAAGGTCCAAAGTAAAATAGACAGGTGTCATCCGCATATAAGGTCAATTGACCCTGAAACTCAACATCATTTATATTATTAACGTAAATGAGAAACAATAGTGGTCCCAGTATTGACCCCTGAGGAACTCCAAAATCAATTGATCTCGGTTTACTGTGGTGTTCGTTCAACTTTATGATTTGTGTCCTGTTTGAAAAATATGAGTGGAATATTTTTAGAGCATTACCAGTGACTCCTATACTTTCAAGTTTCTTCAATAAAAGTGCATGGCTGACGGTGTCGAACGCCTTTTTTAAGTCTATGAATATACCTAATGCGATGTGTTTTTTATCTATATTAAGTTTTATTTTTGTTATTAAGTCGACAGTTGCTGATAATGTATTTGAATGGGCTCGAAATCCGTACTGTTTGTCGAATAAGAAATTTATAGAATTTAGATACTCGTCCATATTCTTCTAAAAACTACGAAAGTTAGTTAAGCTGTTTACATAACAATTTTGATTAATTTTAAAACAAGTCGATGGGTCCATGGAACATTGTCGCAATAGCTATTGCGGCAGTTTTCGTGTAATGCCATATTCGGCATCTACGACCCCTAATGCGCCTAGTGAATTTTTTTTGTGACATTCCTATGATTATTTATGAAGTTACAAAAAAATACTACTTTATTCGAAACAAGCTACGGTGACTTTTACCCCCGGAATACTAACACTATATTAAATGCGAAAATATTTACCATAATTTTGTTCAGGTAATAGCGAATGCGGCTTTTTTCCAGGTAAGAGTTTTTAGTTGACAAGACAGTTATATCGAATACCAATATGAATCTTTTAAATCGACCACGTAATAAGTTGTTACCAGTCCATTTAATTATAATATGAAACACAATAGGTACTTACCTTTTTCAAAGTAAGGATTTTTTTCTCACAGACATGTGCATTTGTTCATACGTTAAATAGTTTTTAAGTATACCTACCTACTTAATAAATACAATATCAGCATAAAACCGTATGACGTATAGGTACTTGAAAACTTCAAAATTGAAAATATACAACCTTTCAAACGGAACGTTAGTCATAATAATAATAAATAAATAAATAAAATTTGTTTATTTCTTTTACACAGAATCTTCAGTAGTACAGGGGCCGGTGTCTCCATTTAAGCTGAAAAAGCCTGTGTTTGGAGGCACCGCTCTTCATTTGAACATCTTTACAAACAAGCACTGTTTAAATAATACAATACATATTGTCTAGATTTAATACTAAGACTTAAAGATTAATAACTACAAAATCAAAACATAGTTATATGAAGAAAGATAATATTTTAAACTTTTTAAACTCTCGCTTTAGTTACATAAAAATATGAAAAAATAAAAAATAAAATAAAATAAATTTAAAGCAGGTAGATATTTGAAATCAGAACAACACACACTTAACTCCATTATAAACGTAATTTAAGGTTCTACATTATTATAATAGGTTCTATATTATTAAAATAATATGTACATATATATATATATATTATTATATTATATTATATTGTCCCGCTAGATTATAATGTGAGTGATTGTGATGTGGATGTGTATAGGTGAATGTGATGTAGATATATAGGTATATAGTCATAATATTATGAAGCTAATATAAGAAGTACCTGAACTTATAACATAAAAATGTTACTCACCGACTAGACAATCGAAGTGACATGAGACTGATGATATATGCTATAGGTTCTAAATGTGTTGGCTATAGAAATTAAAATAAACTTGTTAATTTTACATAAACTGAACTTGAATTAGTCCAAAATCAGTAACAAGACCTTTTGAGGCAATTTCTGTGGATTTGCTTGGACCATTTCCATCGTCAGGAAATAGATACACTTATTTGATTGTGTGCTCTGACTACTTCAGCAAATATGTTCTGTTGCATCCTATACGGAGCGCAGCAGGTGCTGCTGTAGCGAAGTTTATCGAAAAGTGTGTGTTTCTAGTTCACGGTGTGTGCAAATATATCTATATGGATAATGGACCTCAGTTTATCAGTGCGAAGTTTAGGCAACTATTATTACGATATAATGTCCCAAACATTTATTATAATCCTCGGTATCATCCTCAGGTAAACCAAGCTGAAAGGGCGATTAGGAATGTAGTCACAGCAATCGCTTGCTATGTGAAATCTGAGCATAAAAAGTGGGATGAGCATCTTGTGGAGATTCAGTGTGCATTAAACACAGCTGTTAATGAATCCACAAAATGTTCACCGTATTTTTTGGTACACGGTAGGGAATTTATTTTGGATGGATCATTGTATCGTGGTAGTGATGTGCCTGTATCACACTCGCAACTACAGACTGATGATGCACAAACGTATAAGAAACGTTTGGCCCAACTTAATACAATTTATAACAAGGTGAAGAAACACTTAATAGTTGCTCACCAGCATAACTTAAAACACTATAACTTAAGAAAAAGGCACGTGGAACTTAAAGTAGGACAGATTGTTTACAAACGTACTTTTTATTTATCAAATGCTTCAAAGAAGTTTACTTCAAAGTTAGCTCCAAAATTTCAAAAATGCATTATAATTGCTAAGAAATCATCTTTAGTATACACTTTAGCAGACGTAAATGGTAAACCATTAGGGGATTTCCACATTAAAGACATTTTAAAATATGATGACTGAAAGGTAAAGGAGATTGTATGAAAGGGTCTAAGTATGAATGAATTTTATTTTCTAAATTAATATGCGCACAAATATTATAATTAATAAATGAAGTATGTAAAGGAAGTATAGTAGCATGGTCATGGTATTTTGATTAGTAATAATGAAGAAATCTGAATATTTTTAGTTACTGTTTGTTCATCATTCAGTATTTTTAAGGAGGGAGTGATAGGTTGTCGGTTGTTCTCTTAAGTGGATCTGTCTTATCTTTAAGGAGCCGTTCTGTCTACTTAACACTACTTAACTTAATGTTGTTGTGAGATGTGTACAACATATTTTACTTAAGATGTGAGTTAATATCGGTACCATAATATTAACTTACTGATTCATAAAATGTTGAATATCTTAAATATTTCCATTACTAGTGTGGAACTTAATCCAAGTGGATTTAATAAACTTAAATAAATATTTGTTTGCTTTAACAAAGATTTGTCTTAAATATAATCTTAGTGTGAGAGTTTGTGATAGAGATCATTGTTGGAGAAGTTGACCGGTGTTCAACCAGGGTTTTGTTTCATCCTTCTCATAGATCTTTCTATCCATACTTTTCTAGCATACTCAACTTCTCAGTAAGTTTGCTGGCATTATCTTAGTCTTTAATGTTTCTTTTGTTCAGATAAAAGAATACAACAGAACAATTTTATGATATAGCTTTCTACAAGTACCGTAAACCGTATTCACTAAAAAGTCTCTCAAATAAATTTACCGAATAAGACAGCAACACTCTGTTAACGTAATTGACCCAGACGTACTTAATGCTGTAAACAATAATTAACGTTCAATACTTTTACTAAATTTCTCTGGAACAAAGCCGTAATGTACGCTTGCGGTCACAACATATTGGCACAAAATGTGGCAATTTACAAATTCTTATTTATTTTCGTAACCGTAAAAGATAGAAATATGAACGTCTTATTGCCACTTCGAGTAAAGAATTAGCTTTCTGTTGATGTAGAAACCTTTACGATGCGCATCGTATATTGAGTTATATTGACAGTTTTCACGTTTTATTTTCTCCTGAACATTTTGATTTCTCCGGTTGCGGCTTTGTTCCATGCACCCATCGAAGTGTCTTCTTCTAAACTTAAGACATATAGAGACTCGACTTGACATGGAGAGACTCGACCTAATGATATACGGCATGTAGACACTCGACATATAGAGACTGGACGTGGAGACACTCGACATATAGAGACTCGACATGGAGACACTCGATATATAGTTACTCGGCGTAGTGATACACGGCATGTTTCTCGGTAAAGCTTCTCGTCTCCGCCTTCTCCCTAGATGTCCTGATACGACAAAACAACAAAATAGTGTATAAATTAATTTTAAAAATGCATGGTGCAATATTTCTAGCACCTTAAAAGAATCAGGCACAAATGTGGGGATACAAATCGAATCTCAGACGTATTTGCGTAGAAAGCGTCTTGAATACTAAACCAATACTGAAAGTTATTGTGCCCCGTCTCGAGCCCGCGTGGGCAATTTGCACGCGAGATGACAGGGACCGCCCTGACAATAACGTCAATAAGCCCGAGATAAGCCCACATAAAAGGCCATTTTATAACGATGGTATTTCCTGTGATATCACTCTCCAGGATTATAGGCCAAACCAAACGGTATTGTAATTTGACAACCTGCAGTACGAATGAGAAACGATTCACACTTGTAAAAAAAAATTCAAGAGTAGGTATTAGGACATTATGGTCAACACCCTCAGCGACAAGCCTGGATATATCCCTGTAAGATTGTGAAAGCCGTTAGTTAATAATCTTACTCGCGATATTATAAGCTTACGGAAAATTTTGAACTGAAACCAACCATTTACAATTTAACGTATTATTTTTCGTTAATTACGATGTCAAACCGCGTCAAATTTGACACGTTAAATTGTAAATGGTTGGTTTCAGTTCACAATTTACTGTAAGTTTATAATATCGCGAGTAAGATTATAAACTAACGGTGTTCACAATCATACGGTGAGAGATACACCGTTACACTCGCCTAGGAGGATTTTTCTCAATCTCCAATTTGTTTACTAATAATGTACAAAATTAACGTCATACCCCCAACCCAAATACACCGTTACACTCGCCCAGGCCAGGCCAGAGGATTTTTTTCCCCATAAAAAAAGTATGAAAAGCGTGTGCATACACAGTGCTACGAGTATAACAAGTGTGGGCACAAATGATACACTGGCACTGAGTGCATAGTTTTAATCTATTAACGTTAATTATTACAATAAATAAATTATTGTGTAAAATTGCGTTTTTTCCAAAACTGTTTGACTACAGCAACGCCCTCGTAGACTTCTATGTATATTAGTTTTTCTTATGTAAACAAGGTGTTTTTTGCGGTAAAAATGCTGTGTCAATCCAGAATTTGTGTGCCAAAATCTAAATGTGTTCGTTCAGCCGTTTTATGAGTAATGAAATCATGAACATATTACATATAGTTTTACCCACTATCCCTGTAGACAGGTGACAGGATTCCCAGGGGATTAACATACTGTTTTAATAATAAGTACAGGGACTACGCAAACAATCGCTTTAAATTAAAGCTGGAATCACAAATATTGTTACATATTAAACAAACAATATTAATACAGTTTCCATTGGTTTATTGCTTTGGTTTTGTATTGGTTTATTGGTTATATTTAATTTTATTTATCAGACAGAAACAGCACATGATTGGATGAAAATATTCTGTTTGGACATGGCAATGTTTAATAATTATATTATTATTAAATTGAATGTACCTTTCCAACATAATGCCTTGTTTAAAAACTTGTCAAGAAAATTTATCAACAAATTAAGGGAAGCTTCCATACCATAGTCCACATTCTACCTACAGACCACGGTCGCTTATGTTTTCGGGAATCTGATTATGTATTCATAGATCGAAAGCGATCATGCTCTTAACTAAATGGACTGTGGAAATTTGATTGCCTTAGAAATGAGCCCCGAGGCCGAGAAAGGTGTACTTGCCGGTGTTTCACAATTGCTGAGAGCTTTGTAAGATATTTATTTAGGTATAGGCAATTTTAAAATATTTATCTAATTTACCGGGGAATTAAAACATTTAATTTTATTTAGTACCTCGTCTTAACTCACCATTAAATACATTAAAAATAAATATAAATAAATCATTTATTTGCAATAAGTGTGGTGGTGCACGCAGGCAAGATATTATACATTTAAAAGTTCAAGCACACTTAACCATAGTTGGCATGCAAGTTGGGTTTGGGTAAAAACAAATTTACAATTACAACAGCAGCACATAAAATACTCCTAATATTACATACATAACAAAGCAGCGATAGAAGACTTGATGCAAAATCTTATTATACTAGAAGGAATTATTTATTCTGTACCAGAAATTCAGCCATTGAGTAAAAATTTTGGCCTAGCAGCCATTTTTTTATTATTTTTATTAAATAAACATAACACGGCTACTTTTGGAGCAGCCATTACCTATAAACGTACTTCACGATTTCCTATAGCAGCGTTTGTACAGACAACAGGTTTACTTTAAACAAATAAACTCTGACCGAATGAAGCTGGTCACAAAATGAGAAGTTCTGAAAGCCGTCCATGGAGCTGCATTCACCGTGCAGTGCAATCACACGCCGCGCGCCGCCCGCCATAAAGTGTACATTCAGCGAAACGCTAAATAGAAGGCAGACTGAAATGGCAAAGGAAAAGTTTTTAATTTCCCTGTTTTTAGTCTGTTGACGAAAAAAAAACGTATTAAGTAACGACTAATGGATGCGAAAAGTTTCCTTTTTCACGATCCCCTGCAACTATTAATGAGGAACTGACTATGCTCCTTGAAACTAGTAGATACCAGTATTCTAGAAGGATTAGTTATTCAACAGGCAGAGCAGACGTCAAATACCTTGTATAGTATTTTAGCTCGATCAATAGCAAACTGTTATAAACTATGCTATGCAATTACCAAAAAATGTTTTGATTGCTACGTTTGTTATTTTAATTTCGCGTCACTCTTTTCTAAATAGGAAACCGCTGTCTGTCAGTCACTTTGTTTATTTATAAATTAAGATAGAGTTAGCGAGGTAAGAGAAATATGTACAATTCATAAAAGAAAATAAAATTGCGAAAAAAATCCCGCGTAAAGATGAGATTAAGTGATTTAATTTTTTATGTAATAAAATAGACGTATTATTTTTTATCACGCTACATGTGCGTGCGCTGTTATTGCCTTGCGTGAGGACCAAAAAAATATGCGAGAAAATATTATTAACCCATTGAAATATTTTCAAGGGACGTAATTGACAAATATACCTATAATTATATCAATTTTTATAAGTTCCAATTGTAGCAATATTTTTAGCACATATGAGTTATAATTTTCACGAAGTAGAAAGATAATGGTGTCGATTCGGCATACGCCCAACTAAACTAAACTAAAAATTAGTCCTGTCACTTTCTATCATTTTTAATTGAAAAGGGACCGAAGATCATCGGTTTTGTTTTTGTCTATGACTTCACGACTAACTGTCAAATTTAGTCTTGTTTTAGTGCCTACCTAACACTAAAGCTACTAAAATTGACAGTTAGTCGTGAAGTCATAGACAAAAACAAAACCGATGATCTTCGGTCCCTTTTCAATTAAAAATGATAGAAAGTGACAGGACTAATTTTAAGTGTAGTTGGGCGTATGCTGAATCGACACCAATATCTTGATAAAAAATATGACATTTTGTAAACAGGCAAGACTGTTTCCACTGACTGCGGTGCGATTCACGCTAGACGCGGCGTGGGCGTTGTTTTATTTCGGGTTCAGTTGTTACAATGGCAGACATGAGCATATAATCAAGGCTGTCATTCATTAATAACACGGAGTAGTAGTAATAGTTTGTATTCATCGGTTAGTTTTAGCTCATGAACGGCTCGGAATAAGCTGTCGTATAGCAGCATCAGGCGAGGAAAACATGAAGAATTAACGAGCCAACATGTCAGAAGATCAGACCTTACTCTCAGATCAGATCAGATCTTCTAATAAGTTAGAAATATTTTTCGCTAACAGTAAAATTAATACTGAAAGATTTTTAAATAAGGTCATAGTCGAAAATCCATGCATTTATCCTCAGAGGAACAAAAGACGATCGCTTCGCTCCAGGCGACGCGCGTCAGAAATCTTTGCATTTATCCATCCTTTTCGTTTTATGAGTTCACTTATCATTCTCGAAAGGAAGAGAAAAGAAAAAAGGATAATATTAACGATTAATAAGGACGTAGTTATCAAATTAGTAAATTAAGTCTGATGTAAAGAGACGCCGTGTGGTGACGGCAGAGTAGAATACATTTGTCACCAACCCCTACTCTTCCTGTGGGTGTCGTAAAAGGCGACTTAGGGACTACACATTGAACAGGGAACGGGCAGCAGCGCTCTCTGATACAGTAACCTTTTAATCTGCGATCTCCAACCCGCCTGCCAAGCGTGGAGATTATGGCAAAACCCTCCACTTAAGTGGAGGAGGCTCATAGTCCAGCAGTGGACTGTAACGGGCCGTTGATTTTTTTTTTTTGAAAGAGACGCAATGTTGTCAGTCAATATAATGTATTTTTTTTATGAATGTAATAAAAGTAATAATCAAAGATTTACCAGACGCGCGTCGCCTCGCGCTATAGCGATAGTCTTTTGTTCTTCTGAGGTAATAATAATAAATGAAATTAGCGCGCATTGGTCAAAATTGTATGTTTGTTCAGTTTTCAGCTGTTAATGTCCATCTCCTATTCCTTTTTATCTAAGGCGAAATGAAAGATTAGAACCATATTAATATTGAAAACTTAAAATTAAGTTTGATCTGTGGTTTAACTTTTTTTTTCTGTTGCAGGTAAATTAATTACTGTTCTGAAACTTTGACATCTAGGCGGTAAGTAACTTCGGTAATTTAATAAAAGGTAATTTAATATTGTTTATGGTTTTGGTGGTGGTATTCTTTGTATATTCGCAATATATGCAATACAGGGTTCACGAAATAAAAGGACCACCAAATAAAAGGTACATTCAGAACATGATTTTGAACCCTATCCCTCTGTTTTTTCCCGCTTTTTTTCAATTTAATTTTTTCACTTTACTAATAGTTCTCGTATCGGAGGCCCCACCCATTTTGTGCCAGAGTAGTAAAAAAGTAGGTAAGCATTAATCACACTACTATATCAATTCAACATAAAATTGTTTGTTTATTTGGATAGCATAATTTTTTTGCACTCAAAATCACGAGAATATAATTAGATACGAGTATAGGTATACTATATTTCGGTGCACAGACGCGCATTGACTTCGTAGCGGCCGGCAGCGCGCGCGCGCTTATGGAACACGATTTCTTTAGTTACCTTCACATTCCTGAACTTTTTTCCGACTATCCTAAGTAGAAATACTAAATGCACTACTGCCGTACATAGTCAATACACTGTAAGTTAAGTAACAGTGTTTTGCTTTAATAAGTTATAATCGAACTTTCTGGCAGCATGGTCTAGTACATTATGACAACATTCATTCTTTTTCGAATAAAAACATAAATATTTTGATTGATTTATTATTTGCACGCCTGAAATAATTGATTTTATTTATTATTATTTAAGCTAACACTACTTTGTAAAATACACTGTATCTCTAGGAAAACGAAACCCTTATAAAATCCCTTCAATGTGCTGATCATTAAGGCTACCTAATAAAAGATAAAAATCTTTCAAAAATTTTAAACAGTTATTGTACAAATTAACATTTTCAAACATACAGTGTATTGACTTTGTACGGCAGTGTATTAGTTTGTGGAAGCCTGTCACTCACAACCTGTATCACTTAGCAGTAGCGTGGTCCCTGTCATTACTGCATTTGTACATTTTAATGAGAGCGATGAATAAAAATTTGCCTACAAAGTTCTGTTCAACCACCGATATTCATATTACCTACCTGCTACCTGCACTTTGCCCAATAATCATTAATAAAATGAATATTCATACAAGGAAATTCAATTATTTCGTCAATCCAAGCCAATTTGGCGGTAATAGGTAAAAAAACGCGGTATAAAAAAAACTGCGATTCTTTAAAAAATCCGAAATTCCACCGTAAAATTCGTAAGTTGTACGAAACTTATTTTATTAATTCAAAGTTTTACAGTTTATTCATTGATACGTCATTGACGCCTTTTTCAAATCAATTCACTGTATTGTTTATTTTCATATAGGTAATATATAAAAACATCGTCATTGGTCAATATGCGTATTGGTCATTCTGCGTCTAAAGAAAGGAAAATATGGAGAGGCATTTTCTCATTAGTTTATCATTTATTCGTATTTATAATATAATAAGATATTGGTGAAAAATGTCACACTCTTTTGCTTTTTTCGCAGTCGGTAATAAAAGGCTGGTTGCGGAAAAATACGGTGCCTCGAAACCGTGAACGGGCCATAACCATTTGTGAAACACATACACCGCCATGATGGCGGTCCTAACCCGGAACCCGATTTGGGAACGTTTTTTGCAAGGTTAGCTAGTTAGAACCTTCTAAACACGTGTTTGCTGTATAAGCTTATGTACGACATCTTTATACGGTAATATTATATTAATTTACGTAGACAGAGAAAACATATAAGTACTTCTCGTATTATACGAAACGGTGAATTAAAAAAGCTATTGTATTACTTCGAGGAAAACATCGTGAGGAAAAATTCACACTCCTGCAATAAAATTCAAAGGTAGTGTGAAGTCGACCAACCCCTGATCGTATTACTCCAGGGTAGGCTCCAGCCCCTCGATGGGGACGTCAACCTGTTGATTTCTGCTTCGAGTTGTTTATACAAAAAATAGGCTCGAATGGTAAAATCTAGTGACTTAGGCCAAAATCTCCTGGCGCTGAGTCAGCAAAGTTACAAGCAGTGATAGATAACACCTCAATTCTGGCAACTAGGTACCTCGGATTTATTGGCCCGCCTATTGCACCCATCCAACATTTAGAGAAGTGCCATTATGCTTTAATACTTTAAACAAACCCAGATACGATAGATTTAGACGATTTATCGAATGATTTGTCAAAAGAACGGAATGTAAAACATATTGTTACTTATTATTATTATTGAACCCTAGTGTAGCCCTTGGGAACAACGAAAGCGAGTTGGTTCAAGAGTCATCTCGGCTGTCCGAAATAAAAAGACAGTAAGTGACGATTTTTTCCAAAACGACTATTTTATAGGTACATTCTTACTTAACTCATTGCAAGGAAGGAACATTAATGTATACTTAAAACGTTAATATTTCCTACAGTTTTTAAAATAAAATTCTGCA